>CAUYUJ010002965.1:75000-83562 GCA_963575745.1 Prorocentrum cordatum
GCTCCCTGTTGATAGGCCCCTGAACGGGTTTCTTCCCACTGAGGGAAGTGCCCCGCTGGGAAACAACTGTGGGAACATGCGGGAGCGATCCAAAACCCTATTCTCAGGACTTCAACGCATTGACTCAACCTGACGGTTGCGCCTTGACGATCCTGAATCGTGCTGTAACACCGTTCTTGGGATTGGAACGCCGCGAATCAATGGAACTGTTGCGTCCTGGCAGTCCTGAACCGTTCCAACACATTACTTCTGATCCGTTACGAACACCTGTGAACTTCTGCCATTTGTTTGAATCGGGTGAGCGCGGCTCCAAGGTGAGAGCCACATTTTGAAACGGAGCCGTCCTCCATCCGTGAACCTCTTGCACATTCTTAGAACGAGTGTGCGCGGCGCTAATGCGAGAGCCACATGTTGAAAACTGACCGCCCTGAGATCGTGAAGCTCTTGCAACGTTCTTAGAACGAATGCGCGCGGTGCTAGGGCGACAGTCACCTTTTGCAATACACCCGCCCTCAATCTGGGAAGCTTTCGCATCACACGAGTGTGCGTGGCGTTACGGCGAGAGCGACACTTTGAAAAACACCCGCCCTCCATCTGTGAATCGGATGCCAGTCTTTTGAGCTTCAGGCTCATGAGTGGCAAGGGGGTCTCAGGCGAAATGCCTGGCCCGCCCTTCCGACTGGCTCCGGGGTGCGACAGGGAGGAGTTATTCGTAAGGGGAATGCTAGGAGGAAGAGGCTCAGTGTAAACCCAATCTGCATCAACGATCTTGCAATAGCTCATCCCTCTAAGTTCCTTGTTCATAAGTCCCTGCATTGATTCGTTGTCTCTGGTGAGAGTGCTTCGTCGGAAAATCACCGTTTCAAATTCTTGCACCTTGCCTTAATACCATTCTTGGAATTTCAACGCCGTGTGTTAATGATACAGTTGCGTCCTGGCAATCCTTAATCGTGCCGGAACACATTTCCTTGGACTGCAATGCCGCGAATGAACGTAGCGGTTGCGCCCTGACAGTTTTACATGGTGCCAAATCGCCAATTCTGGGATGTCAGCCAGACCACTTCTTGAACATGAGATGAAACTTTAAGACGACTGTTGGCGGCGCTAAGCCGATAACTGCATTCTGGACAGGTACCGCCCTCTATTTGCGAGGCTCTTGCAGATTTTCCCCATATACTAAGATGGGGTTCTTGTTATTTCTTGGACGCCGCCGACTCCAGAGAACAAGAACACACCCAGAACACAGACTTACTCATACCCAGACGTACTCATACTCAGACTGACGCATACCCATACGTACTCATGCACAGACTTACTCATACCCGGACGTACACCTACACAGACTTACTCATACACAGACTTACTCATACTCAGACTTACTCATACTCAGACTTACTCATACCCAGACGTACTCATACACAGACTTACTCCTACTCAGACCTGCACAGCCTCAGACCTTCTCATAGTCTGAGTTACTCAACACACGGCAGATTTTGAGGATGTCTCAGGCGGGGCGCTGATTTCAGCACCCCTAAGAGGAGCCGCCAAGGGTGTTCTCACGGGCCCGTTCGCGGCCAGTTTGTGCGGATGTCTCAGGCGGTTTGCTCGTTTTCATGCCCGACATCCTTTGCTTTCAGAGCAGATTGTGAGGATGTCTCAGGCGGCCCGCTGGTTTCAGCACCCCTCAGGGGAGCTGCCAGGGGTGTTCTCACGGGCCCGTTCGCGGCCAGTTTGTGCGGATGTCTCAGGCGGTTTGCTCGTTTTCATGCCCGACATCCTTTGCTTTCAGAGCAGATTGTGAGGATGTCTCAGGCGGGTCGCTGGTTTCAGCACCCCTAAGGGGAGCCGCCAGGGGTGTTCTCACGGGCCCGTTCGCGGCCAGTTTGTGGGGATGTCTCAGGCGGTTTGCTCGTTTTCATGCCCAACATCCTTTGCTTTCAGAGCAGATTGTGAGGATGTCTCAGGCGGGTCGCTGGTTTCAGCACCCCTAAGGGGAGCCGCCAGGGGTGTTCTCACGGGCCCGTTCGCGGCCAGTTTGTGCGGATGTCTCAGGCGGTTTGCTCGTTTTCATGCCCGACATCCTTTGCTTTCAGAGCAGATTGTGAGGATGTCTCAGGCGGGTCGCTGGTTTAAGCACCCCCAAGCCCGAACGCTTCCGGCTCGGACCCGCCTCTGCTCCCCGCCGCGCCGCAGCGGGGGTCGGAACTCTGGCCAGCTGCGTCGACCTCATCTGGGGGATGCATCCTCCAGACCCGCTGGCCTTCCGAGCCTTCTGGTGCACCCCCGCCCGCTTTTTATTCTTCATCTCGCCTCCGTCTTGGCCAAGGCTCTCCCTGGCGAGGCACGCGGGGGCTTTCAACAGCTTCAGGGATTCCTAGTAGGCCCCCCGGAAGCCCCAGGATTCCAGGATCTAGAGGCTTCCCGAGGAGGCCTTCTTTCCGTGGCCTGGCGAGAGAGCGCACGATGGGGCAGGTCAAAGGGGCTGGGCCGAAGCCATGAACGTTTCAATACCGAGGAGGACGAGGAGGACAAGGAAGAAGGGGAGCAGACAATCCACGTTCGCGCACGCCATGTCTGACATCCTACCCCTCTCATCCATCCCTTCCCAGTGCTCTGTTTTTTCTCTATTCGCCGACGGGTGTCCTAGCGGGCCTGGATCTGCAAAGTGATCTTATCGTGTGATGTGCTCTCAGAAGAAGGAGCTTTGTTCATTGCAGGAGGAAGAAGAAGATTATGATAAAGAGGAGGATGTGATGAAGGATCATCAGTATGAGCAGGAGACAAAGGAACAACAACATATCGGGATGAGGATTCTGATGATAATGGAGATGATGAGGACGATGATGAGGATGATGCTGCTGATGCTGATGATCATGCTGATGACGATGCTGGTGATGATGATGCTGCTCTGATGCTGATGATGCTGATGCTGATGCTGATGATGATGCTGATGATGTTGATGCTGATAATGATGCAGATGATGCTACTGCTGATGATGCTGACGATGATGATGATGGTGATGATGATGCTGATGATGGTTCTGATGCTGATGCTGATGCTAATGCTGATGTCAATGCTGCTGCTGATGATGGTGATGCTGCTGCTGGTGATGATGCTGATGATGACGATGATGATGATGATGCTGAGGATGATGAATATGCTGATGGTGATGATGATGCTGATGATGATGCTGCTGATGGTGATTATGCTGATTATGATGATGAGGGTGATTATGATGAATCTGTTGATAATGATGACGATTGTGGTTGTGATGATGATGCTGCTGATGATGATGATGATGGATGTGGTGGTGGTGCTGCTGATGATGCTTATGATGCTGTTGATGTTGATGATGATGACGATGATGATGATGATGAGGAGGATGATGATGCTGATGCTGCTGCTGATGATGAGGATGATGAGGATGCTGATGCTGCTGCTGCTGCTGCTGATGATGATGATGATGATGATGATGATGATGATGATGATGATGATGATGATGATGATGATGATGATGATGATTATGATGAGGGGGAGGTGGAGAAAGAGGAGGAGAAAGAGGGGGAGGAGGAGGAGGAGGAGGAGGAGGAGGAGGAGGAGGAGGAGGAGGAGGAGGAGGAGGAGCATCAGCAAGAGCGGGAGTAAGAGGATCGGGAGGAACAGGAGGACTACGGGGGGGGGCGGGGGAGGGCAAAGGAGGGGGGTGACAACGACGAGGAAGGAGTCGGATTCAGCAGTTTGACCTGCCCTTGAGCGAGAACGCTTCTTGGAACAACGAAAGCAAAGCGCCGATCCTGAAATGAGGCCAACGCTACAGCGGCAGCACCATTTTGGCAAACCAGCAACGTTCCGATTGGGGATATCAGCAACACGTGTGTGTATATATATACACTTGCACATACATGTGTGTGCATAAGTACGTATTATATATATGAAGGCTAAGCTTTTGTCATCTTGTGTGCTACAATGCAATATGCGCGGGATGCGGAGCCCTCTCGCACAGTATTCGAGGAGAGAAGGAGAGGAGTATTCATACTGAGTAATTGTAGATGGAACAGGAATGCCTTGATAGCACGAATTTCAGGAGCGATTTATGGTTTCTTCAGCGCGGGGTATGGCCAGTGCGCCAACCATTCAGGCAGGTCGTCCCTGCCTGCCTCCTCTCTCCTCCGTTTCTCTCCCTGCCTGCTTCTCTCTCTCCTCCCGCTTCTCGCCTCCTCCCGCTCTTCTCTCTCCTTCCTGTCTTCGTCCCCCCCCCCTCTCTCTCCTTCTCGCTCCATCCCTCTTCTCTCTTCGCCTCCATTTTTCCCCTCTTTCTCCCTCCCCGTTTCCGGAGCGAGCACCAGCCTTGACAATCGTCAGGCAGCGGGCGGCTGAGGGTCGGAGCGTTCAGCGGAGTGCCAGATGCACCACGTCGGCGGGCGAGAGTCAGCATCGCCAGCCTCCAAGCGGTGCGGAAGGCGGGCGACGCCTTCCTCCCCTTGTGCGCAGGACAGAGATAAGACCTCCCTCTCTGTCTCGTCCGCGCGGAGATGGTCAGGAAGGGGGGCCCGGAAGCCGAAAAACAATCCTTGGAACCTCCGGAGGGTTTTCGCGCTTCTGCGCTCGAAATTGCACCCCCCGCGCGCAGGCGCCACCCGAGGGCACTTGTGTGCGTGCCCGTTCGCGCGCGGCGCACCTTGGCGCGCCCCGAGGGCGCTCTAGTGCGTGTCCGTTCGCACGTGGCGCACCCCGACGCGCCCCGCGGGCTCTCTCGTGCATGCCCGTTCGCACGCGGCGTATTTCGGCGGGCGCCGAGGGCGTTTTCGTATGTGCCCGCATGTAGGCGGCACGCTCTGGCGCGCCCCGAGGGCGTTCTAGTGTTTGCCCGATCGCACGCGGCGCACTCTGGCACGCCCCGAGAGCGCATCGGTGCGTGCCCGCTCGCACGCGGTACACTCTAGCGCGCCCTTGCGGCCCTCTCGTGTTGTTCATGGGCGCGCCCCGAGGGCGCTCTTGTGCGTGTCCCCTCACGCGCGGTGCGCATGGGCGCGTCCTGAAAGCTCTCTCGTGCGTGCCCGCTCGCCCGCGGCGCATTCTGGCGCGCTCCGAGGGCGGTTCCGTGCGTGCCCGCTCGCAAGCGGCGCGCTGTGGCGCGTCCAGTGGGCGCTCTAGTACGTGCCCAATCGCACGCGGCGCATTCAGTCGCGCCCCGAGAGCGCATTCGTGCGTGCCCGCTCGCACGCGGTACACTTTGGCGCGCCCCGACTGTTCTCTCGTGCATGCCCCTCGCACGCGGCAGTCATTGGCGCGCCCTGGGGGCTCTCTCGTGCGTGCCCGCTCGCGCGCGGCGCATTCTGGCGCGCCCCGAGGGCGGTTCCGTGCGTGCCCAACGCTCGTGCGTGGCGTTTTCTGGCGCGTCCCGAGGATGCTTCTGCGCGCCGCTCGCACGCGGCGCTCGCTGCTGACGTCTTCTCATGCAGCCGCTCCCGGGTGTGGCGTATGCGCAGCGACTGTCAGCTGCCGTCTTTTTCCATGCGCCAACCTCAGAGCGAGACGTGGGATTGGCGCCCAGCGCCTGCCCCAGCGCAACGTATTGTGTTCCAAGGTTCGGCCGACCATGCGACGCGCGAGTCGCCCCCTGCGCGCGCGAGCGCCACGCCAGAAGGGCAAGGGAGCTGCGTGGGGCCGCGCGCCGACCCCAACGTAAGCAACGCGGCTGGAGCTGACGTGTTCTCATGCGCCCCCTCCCCCCCCCCGCGCGGTGTTGCGGAGGAACGATACCTTGCGTCTGCGTCGCGATGCAGCCGCAGGGGCGCCCGCGCCCGCGCGCGCTCGCACGTCACACGCCGCGCAGCGGGGCGCCGTCCTGCTCGGCGCTGCGGGACGACCGCCGCGCGATCATCGTTCGCCGAGAACGTCGCCGACGCCGCGCGAGGAGTCAGGAGGCAGTCGGCGTGCCCTCGAGCGCTTGCCGGTCGCGCGCGGGATCGGATCGGCGCCGCGCGCCGGACCCGGCGTGATCCGCTGCGTTCCGAGATGGGGCCTCCCGTGCGACGCGCGAGTCTTCGCTGGCGCGCGCGCGAGCGCTACTCCAGATTTCGTAATAAAGGGAGGGGGCTCTCATTTCGGGGGGGGGGTTCTTCCAGGCTATCTTGGAGGGCCTGGGGGGACTGGGGACGATGTTTTGGAGGGTTCTCCCACGGGGGAGGTCTGAAATGGCTTGTCTTGGAGGGTCCAGACCCCCTCCCTTTTGTTGACCCCCCTCCCTTTTGTTACGAAATCTGGAGTATCCAGGTAAGCGGGGAAACTGCTTGGCGCCGCGCGCCGCTTCCAACGCACACCATTTCGTCGCCGAACCAGTGGCCGTCGCGGCGCGCTGAGTAGTCTGCCAGGCGCCGCGCGCCGACCCGAGCGCGAAGCCTTTCGTCGTCCAGGTTGCGCTGCCGAGTCACCGCGCAGGGCGCGACGCGCGCTCTACGCATGGCTCGCGGGTCTCGGGCGGGGAAAAAACACACAGGCACGATTAATCGTCGATTCCCAAGGAAATATGGGAAACTATGGGAAGTGGGGGGGAAGACAAAAGCACAGAAGATATGGAAAAATATGGGAAGCATTTTCATTTTTGTGTTTTTATTTGTGTGTCCTGGGGCCCCTTCAGGGTCTTCCCTTGATGTTTCACTCGCGGGGCGACGATGCGATATTCATGAAAGCGGAGCGATTCCCCCTGGAGGTGCATGGCCGTCGCACCTCTTTTTTAAAAAGGGAGGCTGCGTGGGGGGGCGCGTTCGAGGACGGAGTTCGTCCCTGGACGCAGCCGACGCAGGGTGGGGGGGTGGGTCACGAGCATCGCGAAGCGCGCGCAGTCTTGTCTCCCGATGTTCCCTGTCCTCCCCCGCCCTTCTTCCCGTGCCTCCCATTCGCGTCTTTCTCCCTCCTTCCTCCTTGCCTCCCTCTCCCCCTGTCCGCCCTGACTGGGAGGTGATGATGTGGGGAGGGGAGGGTGGGTCAGGAGGAAGGGGGGGGGGTAGGGGACAGGCCGGAACAGCGGGGATTGAGGTGGTTGTAATGGGGGTAATTAATTTTGATCATTCGTACGTTTTCCGACGCTTCTGTTGGAGGAATATGCCCCGATCGTGACGATTCACAGCAGAGACAACGAGATACAACGGGATCGTATTTGCTGATTCGGTCACCCAGGCGTGCCGATGCAGTCGAACACATGAGGAGGGCCAGGTGCGATGCCGTTGGCCGTCCAAGACCTGGCGCCGCTCCTGCTGGTGCACCGCTGCCACTGCTGACTCTGCGCTCTTGCAGCGCAACGTCTGCCAGGGAAGGGAAAGCCCTCCTTCGAGGGACCGAGCACGATATTGTCATGACCAAGATGTCGCGGGATCCTTTCGACGTCGGTCTTGGTCATGGTCAATGCTGGCCGCCGCCGATTCGCGATGATGACCCACGAACCGACGGCGACCAAGGTGGACGCTGACCAAGATTGGCACGGAGGATCCTGCGTGCAGTCCTGGTCAAGGTCCCCGCTTTCTTTCCCTCCACCCCTCCTCCTTCGCTCGCTTCCTCGCGGTCTGGCGCGCGCGCGCGCGCGGAGCCGACACTTGGGCCGGCGGAGGAGGGGATGCTTCCGTTCCTCCCCGCGTTCCTCCGCCTGCGGCAGGGCCGGCCGTGGTCAGGCCATCTTCTTCGCCCCGCCTGCGCTCCGCCCGGAGGTCTCTCCCAGCCCCAGCCCTGGACGTGACGCGGCGCGCGCCCGGGCCAGCCGCGCCAGAAGGGGGGGTACCCATGCGAGCCGAGATCCGACTCGGGTGAGCTGACCCGAGAGGCGCTGCGCGGTGCACGCCGGAGCTGACGTGTACAGAGACTGGGGAGACCACAAGGTTCCGATACCGCTACTCCCTGTACCTCCCCCGGGGTGCGTTCCGACCAAAATTTCGAGGCGAATCCAGCGGTGGCGACGAGGGCGTCCGAGGAGGGCCAAAAAGGGGAAAACGAGGGAAGGGTAGAGGTATGGGTATTCCAGATCTAATAATACAGTGGTGGGGCCACAACCCCTCCACACGAGCAGTCCCAGCCCCCCCCAGCCCATCCATGAAAGGACGGCCTCCTGTCCAGACCCCCGAACCTTCAAGGACGGCTAGAATCAGACCCCCCCAAGTGTGACCCCCCATGTTATTATGACATTCGATGTACTACTACTACTACTACTACTACTACTACTACTACTACTACTACTACTGCTACTACTGCTACTACTACTACTACTACTTTTACTACTACTACTACTACTACTACTACTACTACTACTACTACTACTACTACTACTACTACGATACTACTACTACTACTACTACTACTACTGACTACTACTACTACTACTACTACTACTACTACTACTACTACTACTACTACTACTACTACTACTACGACACTACTACTACTACTACTACTACTACTACTACTACTACTACTACTACTACTACTACTACTACTACTACTACTACTACTACTACTACTACTACTACTACTACTACTACTACTACTACTACTACTACTACTACTACTAACTAC
>CAUYUJ010002966.1:0-45000 GCA_963575745.1 Prorocentrum cordatum
GCTTGGATCCAAACGCAGTTACCCGAAGACTTCCTACGGGTGGACTAGAGACACGACAGAAAATGTCTGGCCTGCCACTGCCTAGTGAGATTACGTCTCGGGCGACCTTGGGCGCGGGCCAGCACATGGAGGAGCCCCGGCGGCCTGGCCCCTCCCGCCCGCTTAAGGATGAGCACGGTGCGATTCCACGCAACGGTCCACTCCTGACGGCGCTCAACGCGGGCCATAATGTCACAGAGCGACCCAACGCAGGCGGCGGCGACCGCAACAGAGAACGCGGCGAGGAGGTCTGATCAATACCAGCAGACCCAGCCTTGAAACCTTTGAGAGCTCGCACGGGCCCAGCAGGCGCGGGTCGGGGAAGAGGCTCGGCAAGGTCAGGCCAAACCCGGGGTGCTTTGTCGGACCCAACGGACCACCATTGCTTCCACTCAGCTTCGAGCGCATCGATCGACTCGATCGAGGAGCACGGGCGCAGGGCGGCGAGGTCGATGGCATCGGGCTGCCTGGAGATGGGGAGGGGGAACAACTTGAATCAAGCCGACATACCCCCGAGCGAATGTTTGTCAACCCACCCGTTCCAATCCCTGTCCTTGGCGCGCGCCGCCTGGGCCTGCAGGCGCCAGGCTTCGGCCTCGGCGCAGGCAGCAGCCAGGCCCCGGGCAGAGAGCGGCGGCGAGAAGTTGGCCTGCCTCAGCACCGCGGCCCAGGCTGCACACTCACCACTGTCGGGGAGGCGGTGAAAACCTGAGCAACGATGGGCAGCTGACACCAGCTGCAACCTGCGGGCACCCACAGGGCCTCAAGCAAGGTCGGCCAAGATCGCGCTGACCTCGTGCCACCAGTAGGCCAGAGGGGGGGGCCGGGGAAACGAGGGGCCAGAGGGTCCTCAGAGGCTTGCAACGAACGCCCTACACGCTGCCCCGCCTGCCCCCCCCCCCGCGATCTGAAGCACAGCCACTCAGCCTCGGCCGCCCTCGAGAAAACCTCAAATTTGTCCTGCACCGTCGCAGCGGGGCCAGAGCAGATGGCAACCGCGGGGCCCCAGCGGCCATCGACGGGGGGCCCAGCGCAGCCCATGGGAGCCCTCGAGGGAACCCGCGGGTGGCTTGGACGCACCTGACGTCGCAAACGGGCTCGAACGAAGGAAAGGCAAACCTGGCGGGGCAGTGGGGGGGGGCGGGCACGTCGCGGATCTATTCAGCCCTGGCCCCACCTGCAACGGCACGCGAAACAAGGAAATAGTCAATACACCGCGTGGCTGGACGGCACGCGCCACTGCTGGGCGCCACGACCAAGGCGCCCACCGCGTTGACCCAACCAGTCTTGACAAGGTCGGCGCGCGGGAAACCCCCATCACCTCCGACGACGACTGGGGCGCCAGCTCGTTTGAGATGCCAGCCGCTCTCACAGAGCATATCCCAACTTGCTTCATCGATGCCCACGGAGCGCACGTGGCACAGGTTAACTGCCAAGAAACCTCCTCGCACCTTACCCCCGACATGATGCGCGCTGCCACGCGCATGGCGAAGCACACAGCTGACCGAACCCAACGCTGCGAGCCCGATGCAATTTGGCGTCGCAGTGAGCAAACATCCAGTCGCATTGCCCAGAGCAAGCAGCGCAGCCGTGAGAGAGGCTGACCAGCCAGACGAGCGCAAGCGAGCCTTGCTGCATGCTAGAAATCCTGGTCTCTTGCACGAAGAGGACGCGGGATATTCACCCATTGAGATGCGCACCGAGGCCAACATGAACTCCAACACTGGCTGAGACTACCGCCCACACCTTGCCCCTTCTCAGGGCTAGAAACTGAGCGCTCCAGTGCTGGGGGGCGGGCTGAAAGGTGCGTGGCGAAGCTTCCTCTGAGCTGCATCGCTGATGCCTCCAAAGATGTTCCCGGCGTGCTTGCGACTGGTGCCATACTTGGACATGAAGACGCCCCAGCTTCTGTCGGTGGCAAGCTGTTTGAGGAACTGGACGCACCCAAGCCCCGTCCCCGATCCAAGCCCTTCCCCCCGCAACAGGGCGAGGCGGCAGGTGACGCACTGGGCACAAACGGTGACTCCAAGGGAGGGCGGCCGAAGATGGCCCGCGCTGCTCCGTCGACGGCCGCGGCCGCGGGCACCTCCGAGGCGGCAAGCACATCGCCTGGATGGGGCGCCCTGTATGCCGTCGGAATCGCCGTCAGATACTGCATCTTCATCACTGCCGTGGCCGTCGTCGTCACGCACCGACTCGGCGGGGAGCAGAAGAGAATCACGTGTGCCCAAAAAAAGAGCGCAGCGAAGCGGCCAGAGTGGAGTCCAGCGACTCGAACTGCATGAGCAGGGCGAACACGGGGCCGCCGGTCGACACCGCCACTCCAGCACCGTTCCGGGCGCCCACACCGCCTGAGGCGCACTGCGCCCAGGCCGCGGTCGCTTCGACAGAGGCGGCGCGCTCCTGTTGCGGCAACGACCCGTAGGTGCACTTGAGCCCGACCAACTCCATGACCTTGTTCTCCATCTCGGGCTCGACCTTGTTGATCCGATTGGTGGTCTGCGCGAGCTGCTCTTTGACATCGTCGAGCACAACTTGAGCATGCTTCTGAACAGCACGGGGACCGCTAGCAGCAAGAGCCATGTCAGAAACGACTCGAGTGCGCTGGAACGGTGACTGAAGGCCCTTGCACGTGTCAAAACCTTCGCGTGGCATGCGCGCAAGCTTGACGAACTGCTCAAGCTCGAGCAGATTGTGCTTCGGATTGACGTGCGTCCCGTGGCCAGGAGGTCCTTGGGCCCAGTCACCTTCAGCCGCACGAGGCTGCGTGACAGGAGGAACAACAGGCCGAGGAGCACCGCACTTGTAGCAAAACTTCTTCCACGAGCAATTGGTTCGAAACCCTCATTTCTTCTTCTGGCAGCACCACACCTCAGTGCGTGGCACCTGCTCACCCATGGACGTGAATGGATGTGAAGAGGAGCCTGCAGGGCCTCGGGCAGGCTTGAGCAGGAAGCGAGAAAAACACACGCCGAAAAAGTTCAAGCCTGCCGCACGGCTGCGGACAAGCTCGAAGCCTCGCGGCAAGGTTTCGAACTTGAGCCAAAATGGCTTTAGCCGAAATGGCTACGGACGTCCTCCTCCCTTCTCCTCATCCCCCTCCTCCTCTTCCTCCTCCTCCTCCTCCTCCTCCTCCTCCCGCCCGTCCCTCCCCTCGTTCTCGTCGTCGTCCTCATCCTCATCCCCCTCCCTCACGCTCGTTCTCCTCCTCCTCCTCCTCCTTCCTCCTCCTCCTCCTCCTGGCCCCTTCTCTTCCCCCATGATCATCAGCAGCAGCATTATCTTCATCATCAGCAGCATCATAATCATCGTCATCATCTGTATCACCACCACCATCACCACCCTCACCATCACAACCGCCACCATCGTCCTCACCATCACCATTATCATACCGGGTGAGCCTACCGAATGATGGCTCTTAAGCTTGCGAAGTGTGCCGCAATAGGGCCTCGAGACTCCATGGAGGTGCATATGTTCGCTACTCTGGATTGCGCCTTGGACCCCCCAATCGCCAACACATTGTGGTGGTTTCTCTAGCGGGTTTCTCGTTTGGAGTACACAGCCCCTCTGTTTTGAAAGCTTCATGGCCACTCAAAGTACCAGGCGTGGCATTTGGGCAGGGAAGAGAACACTTGCAAAGTCGCGCCCAGATTGTGGGAATGCCTTGAGCGAGGCGCTTGTCTTGCACCACCGATTGCCCCATGATCACCACGATGTAGCATGCGTGGCACTTGAGCACCACAAGGAGGAACTGTCAATGAGAGGGATAATTTCCCGTTCGCGCTCAGACTGCAAGGATATCTCGAGCAGAACGATCACTCCGAGTCCCCGACTCCTCTGCTTGACGAGCCCCGTGATCACCGCGACGCAGCACTTGGGCATCCCAAGGAGGAGCCGCCAAGGAGCGCTGCGCTTGATCGTCCACGATGAGATCAACCACGCGCGAGCCTCGCGCCCCGAGGCCACGATCCCTCCTGAATCACTCCAGCATTCGCGCCCCCGAGGACACACGATCCCTCGCACGCTGCGCCGCGGCTGCGTCCTCGAGGCCGCGGCCCCTCGCAGATTACGCAACATCCGCGTCGCCGAAGCCACGACCCCCTGTGAGTTACACAGTGCTCGCGTCCCCGCCCCACGGCCCCTCGCGCTTGCTCCACGTGTGCGACCTCGAAGACAGAACCTCCAATGAACTATAGAAGGCTCGCGTCCTCGAGGCCACAGAAGCCCTCGCAGACTGCGCAGGGTTCGCGGCCCCGAGGCCACGATCCACCCGCAAAGGATGCAGTAGTCGCACCCCCGAGGCCACGATGCCTCGTGAAATACGCAACTGGTGCGTCCTCGCAGCCAGCATCCCCCGCAAAGTACGAGAGATCCGCGTCCCCGAGACCACGGCTCCTTCGAACAAAAAACCCATGCCCGCGTCGCCGAGGCCACGGCCCCTCGTAGGTTCTGCAGTAGTCGCGTCCCCGAGGCAACAATCCCTCGTAAATTACACTATGTTCGCGTCCGCGAAGCCACACTCCATCCTACACGAGTCAAAATTCGCGCCCCCGAGGCCACGATCCCCCGGCAAAGTACGCAAGAGGCGCGTCCCCGAGGCCACGATCCCTCCTGAATTACGCCGCATTTGCTTCCTGCAAACCGCCATCCCTCGCAACTTACGCCATATTCGCGTCCCCGAGGCCACGGCCCCTTGCAAATTACTGAACATCCACGTCGCCGAGGCCACGGTCCTCCATAAATTTTACAATATTAAAATGCCCGAGGCCGCGATCCCTCGCAAGTTACGCCAGACTTGTCCTCGAAACCATAATCCCTGGCAGATCACTCAATATCCGCGCCCCGATACCATAAACCATAGCGCACCGAGGCCCGGTCACTCATACATTATGTAGATTCGCGTCCTCGAGGCCACGATCCTTCAGCGAAGTTCGCTGCATTCGCGTCCCCGAAGCTACGACACTAATAAATTACGCGATGTTCGCGTCCCGAAACCACGATTGTCAGCAAGCTCGCAGTGCGAACCGTCAGAATCCGAAAGATGTTATCAAGTTTGCTGTGCAAGCGGTACCGTACGATGTTGGCTCTCGCGAAGTCCCGACATTGCTCACGACGGCATCCTTGCATCCCAACTTAGCTCTGGCATGCAATTCTGAGAGAGAGGGGGCTGGCGGTAATGGGCGAAACTCTTACGGATAACCAAACAACAATGTTATACATATATAAACCAAAAACAATGCAACAAGCACACACACATATATATATACAACCAAATACAAGCATATGCAAATATGTACAAACATACAAACATACATACATACAACTATACATACATACATACATACATACATACATACATACATACATACATACATACATACATACATGAATACATATATACATACATGCATACATACATACATACATACAACCATACATACATACAGATATACATGCGTACATACATGCGTGCATACATACATACATACATACATGCATGCATGCATGCATGCATGCATGCATACATACATACATACATACATACGTGCATATATATATATATATATATACATATACATATACATATGCATTTATACATATATATATATGTATACCCCAAACCGTGCTTGAACTGAGGGGTTCTTAGTTCTGTTCCAAAAAACTGGGCCGTGTCTTCGGTCTGGCGGGTATGTGGCCGCCGTCGCCGGCCAGTCGCCGCGCGACGTCTAGGCCGTGTCTTCGGTTTGGCGGCTGTGTGGCCGCCGTCGCCGCCCCGTCGCCGCCCCGTGGCCGCCTCGGCGCCGCCCGTCGCCGCCTTCGGATTGCACCACATAGACTGCACGAACAAAAATCGAGCTCGAGCCTGCGGCGCGCTTATTCCTCGTTCCCAACATAAACTGCACCACAAAGATTCGCCTTTCTAAAAGAAGAATAGACTCACCCCCCCCTCCGGAGTTAACGGCCCCCCCTGGGGTATTGCGATTTCATATTTATTCTGCACACTCGTCCAACCGACCTGTGAATTCATACTATCCCTTCCAGGCCGGTATCACTCCCCCCGTCATCCTTTGTAAAAAATACGCGCGCGTTCTCGTTGATCAAAAAAGAGGAAGTTCACACGCGCGCGTCGCGCGCGCATGCCAGAATCCTTCAAAAACCTTCGATTTCGGGATGATTTTAAAATCGAGTTCCCCCAAAAAACATACAAAAACAAAGGGTCTCGCAACACTGAATTGCTGGAACAAATCTTAAGAAAACCATAGGTTTTCCAAAATTTTGAAGACATGCTACCAAACGGGCTTCGCGCGCGCGCGCATGTCGAAATCTTTCGAGCGCCCTTGCGCGCGTGCCGTCGCGAGAATCCTCCGCAAAAAACTAAGACAAAGTGCGCACGCGCGCGTCGTCGCGCGCGCATGCCGAAATCTTTCAAAAATCCTTGGTTTCGGAAGGAGTTCAAAATCGAGTGTCCGAAAAACATACAACAAACACATGATTTCGCAACACGGATTTTCAACAAAAGCGTGCGCGCGCGCTCTTGCGTCGTCGTCGTCGCCTTCCTCCCTCATCCCTCGTCGTCGTGGTCGTCGTCGCCGTCGTCGTCCTCTGTCTTTCCTCGTCGTCGTCGTCTTGGCGTCGTCGTCGTTTCCGTCGTCGTTGTCGCCGTGGTCGTCCTTCCTCCCTCGTCGTCTTCGTCGACGTTTCGTCGTTGTCCCTCCTATTTCGTCGCCGTCGTCGTCGTCGTCTTCCCTCCTCCCTCGTCGTTATCGTCGTTGGCGTCGCCGTCCTCCCTCCTTCTTCGTCGTTCACGTCGTCGCCGTCCTCCCTCCTCCCTCGTCGTTGTCGTCATTGCCGCCGTCGTCGTCCTCCCTCCTCCATCGCCGTCGTCTTCGTTGGCGACGTCGTCGTCATCGTCGTCTTCGTCGTCGTCGTCGTTGGCGTCGTCGTCGTCGTCCGCGTCGTTGCCATCGCCGTCGTCGGCGTCCTCGTCGTCGGCGTCGTCGTCGTCGTTGGCGTTGGCGTCGTCGAAGTCGTTGGAGACGTCGTCGGTGTCGTCGTAGTCGTTGTCGATGGCCCAAGCCTCCACCTGGGACACGGCAGCCCCAAAAACTTGCACTCCAACTATTACTTCGGCCACAGGGGGCGGCGGTGACTTGTTAGAGGTGTCATCGATTTCGAGAGTCGAACATTGGTTCAAAACTTTTGAGCGCTCTGACAACTGAGAACGCAAGCTACCATGCAAAGCAGCTTCTGTTTGGTCATGTTTGGTCATACTCATTTTGAGAGCACCCTGCTCCCCTACCTGATCAGGAACAATAATCAAAGCAATATCATTGTAACTAATGTGCATCAGCAACGCGGGCGGTCAAGCCGTAAACCAGTTGTGCAACTTGAACGGCCTTCATCTCTCGGGAAGGCCTAGGAAAATGACCTACTCGTGTTTGTTCTGATTGCTCTATGGCAGCCGCAGCGAGCTGCATCCAAACGTCTGGATCCATTGAACAAGATCTGAATAATGGCTTCACGAATTTTGATGGATTCTCAATCCGCCGATCCATGCTTGCCATGGGTGACAAGGCCTATGAGACACCCGGCTGTCCCCACCCCCACTCCCCCTCCCCAAGAACCCACAATCCTGTTAGAGGGGGGGGGGGCTCGAGCTCCCCAGAGGCGCCTCAAAAGCAAGCCAGCGTGGCCGCCAAAATGCCAAACATGTTCTCCAATATGGCTCTAAAGATCTCCAACGCGCCGGACAGGCTTCAAGAACACTCAAGATAGCCTCCAGACTGGCCAAGACGCCGAAAGAGGGCCCCAAGAGGAGTCCCAAGAGGGCGTCAAGAGAAATTATCCCAGTGCGACCCTACCTAGGAGTTGGAGCCCCTAGGAAAGCAGCATTAGTAGTAACAGTAAAGCTAAGCTAAAGCTAAGCTAAAGCTAAGGTAAAGCTAAGCTGAAGCTAAGCTAAGCTAAAGCTAAGCTAAAACTAAGCTAAAGCTAAGCTGCTAAGCTAAAGCTAAGCTAAAGCTAAGCTAAAGCTAAGCTAAGCTAAAGCTAAGCTAAAGCTAAGCTAAAGCTAAGCTAAAAGCTAAGCTAAGCTAAGCTAAAGCTAAGCTAAAGCTAAGCTAAAGCTAAGCTAAAGCTAAGCTAAAGCTAAGCTGAAGCTAAGCTGAAGCTAAGCTGAAGCTAAGCGAAAGCTAAACTAAAGCTAAGCTAAGGCTAAGCTAAAGCTAAGCTAAAGCTAAGCTAAAGCTAAGCTGAAGCTAAGCTAAAGCTAAGCTGAAGCTAAGCTAACACTAAGCTGAAGCTAAGCTAAAACTAAGCTAAAACTAAGCTAAAGCTAAGCTAAAGCTAAGCTAAAGCTAAGCTGAAGCTAAGCTGAGGTTAAGCTAAAGCTGAGCAGACACTAAGCTAAGGCTAAGCTAGCACTAAGCGGAAGCTAAGCTAAAGCTAAGCTAAATCTAAGCTAACACTAAGCTGAAGCTAAGCTAAAGCTAAGCTAAAGCTAAGCTAACCCTAAGCTAAAGCTGAGCTAAAGCTAAGCTAAGGCGAAGCTAAGGCTAAGCTAAAGCTAAGCTAAAGCTAAGCTGAAGCTAAGCTAAAGCTAAGCTAAAGCTAACCTAAAGCTAAGCTAACACTAAGCTGATGCTAAGCTAAAGCTAAGCTAAAGCTAAGCTAAAGCTAAGCTAACACTAAGCTAAAGCTAAGCTAAAGCTAAGCTAAAGCTAAAGCTAAAGCTAAGCTAAAGCTAAAGCTAAGGCTAAAGCTCCCAGGGGACTGGGGGAACCGCGGGGCGGGGACTGGGGGAACCGCCCGGGGCGATTTCCACTGCCCGGCCCCTTTAGCTAACAGAGTAAGAACCCTTCTAGGCAGAGCCTAGGTAGGGAAAAACATGGCATTCCCTTTGGTTGAAATTATTTCACCCAAGACGGCCCAAGAGGCCCCCAAGACGGTCAAACACCTCAAGAAGCCCCAGGAAGGGCCCAAGAGAGACCCAAGAGGGGAACCACGCAGGAACCCCCGGAGCCCTCCCCCACAAGATGGCCCCCAACCAAAGCCCCGGGAAGCCTTGAAACAACTCCCAGGCGGCCCCCTAGGCCTCCAAGAGGCCTCCAAGAAGCCCCGCAACAAGCGCCGAGGGGGATGAGGACGAATCAGCAACAACCACACGCAGGCAGCTCGACGGGAAGTGGCAAACAACACAAACGAAATCGGAAGCCGCACATATCCTCTTCTGGGGGTAAGCGGAATTGCGTAAGCTTCTTGAATCACCTTCTTCAACACCTCGTACTCGGGACCGCGAACAAAGTTGCCACTTCTGCAATCAACAAAAAAAGTGTCGCTCTTGGGCTGAAACTTCTCGAGGAAAGCTTGTGGTGGAACAGCAAATGGTTCAGCCTCCGAGGCCCATGACACATCACCCGCTCTGAACTGAGGCTCATTTTCATCAAACCGTCCGTGATTCCACCGGGCAATGTTGAAAGAGGATACCCCTTGCATCTGTGAAAGGTCTAGGTACTTGTACCTCTGTGTGCTCACGTCGTAATGCCAAACCTCACTGATGTAGTCGTTATCTTCCCTGACGCCTACGTACTGCAGAGATCGCACCATGCCCCGATTGTCCATATTCACAAGCAAGGCTGGGCCATAATAATGATGATAGCGGCCCTTGCTGTCAACTATCTCTGGGTCCCCAACCACACGAACCCTGCATGGGGGCGGCCCGTCATGATGATCATCGTCGGCAGAACGCCTCTGAACATCACGGAGGCGTTGGATATTCTCGCGCATTGCCCCAGGCTGCAGTATCTTATGGCCCTCCGAGCTCCGACTACTGCCATGCAGGGCTTGAACTAGATCATGAAAATCCGGCAAACCTGGTGGCCTTGGCATGGCGCCAGCCATTACAATGCTTCAGACTGCGATCGGAAGTTAATGGATGTCGGCCACAAGACCATTGAATGGACTCGAGCCACCGACTTAGCGACAAGCCCATTGGATCCATGAATGAATCAAGAGAAATGGCATGACTTGCTCCACTTGCACCGGGACACATGATTCCCACTGGTGTTGTCTTGTTGTTCTGGAGTTGTCCGTGCTGGCTTGCATTGCATAGTGTATGCTGCCTTGCGCCCCTGGTACTTGCAGCAGAGTCGCGCTATCAGTTACTGTGTGCTGGTTAAGGGTTTGTACGACGTAACGAAAGTGATATGCTCTATAACCCCCATTCCACTCGTGCCCGCTCGAGGATAATACACTTCACGCATGGCAGCTAATGCTTGAACCCCCATTCCACGCGTGCCCGCTCGAGGATGATGCACATCCCAAATGGCAGCTAATGCCTGAAGCCTCCTGTCATGCGCGCCCGCACAAGGATTGTGCTTCCGAATGGCTGCAAACTCAAAGGCCCGCCCCTCTTCCCACGTTCACCCGCTCGAGGATCGTGCACTTCCCGCATTCCCAGGCGCTGCTCCCAACCAAGCGCTCCAGCGCCTCCCAAGCAACGATCCCCCGTTAAAAACGAATGATATGCGTCCCGAGCTTCCAAGACGGCCTGGGCGGGCAACCAAGGACACCAAGATGGCCCAGGATGCCTCGAAGACGGCCCAAGATGGCCCGAAGGCGGCCAAATACTGATTCAAGCCGGCCCAAGATGCCTCCAAGAGGGCCCCAAATGGCAACAAGAGGACCTCGAACAGGGGTCCGAAGAAGCCAAAATCATTGACTCCGCGATGGCCCAAAAGGCATCCACGACGGCCCCAAGACGGCCCAAGAGGACCTCCCGTGGGACCCAAGACGGCCTTAAAGGCCCTTGAACGGCCCAAGACGGCGCCAAGACGGCCCCACGACGGCCCCCAGACACCCACCGTACGGCCAAGAGGGCCCAAAGACGGTCCAAGAGAGCCCCAAGCTGGCGCATGAAGGCCTCAAGACAGCCTCAGAGGGTATCAAGAAACCCCACAAGACTGCCTCACAGGAGGCCAAGACAGCCCCAGAGACGGCCCGAACGAGTTCCATCATCATGGCTGTGCGCATGATCCTCATCATCATCATCATCATCATCATCATCATCATCATCATCATCATCATCATCATCATCATCATCACCATCATCATCATCATCATCATCATCATCATCATCATCATCATCATCATCATTATCATCAACATCAACATCAGCAGCATCATCATCGTCATCATCAGCATCAGCATCAGCATCATCATAATCATCAGCATCATGATCAGCAGCATCAGCATCATCATCAGCATCAACATCAACATGGAGAGTAGATCTTGACCGTGAAGTTCGACACTACACTACGACACTACACTATCATCACTAGGTGTGTGTGTGTGTCATGTCGACGCGACAACGACACTACACTATGACACGACACTAAGGTTTAGTCTGGTGTCATAGTGTAGTGTCAGAGGATACCAGGTATGACACTACACTATGACATTACAGTACGGCTGAGGAGGGAGAGACAGACGACGTTGTTTTTCTGATTGGTTTTCCTTACGTGTTGCTCACCTCGACTCCGCGAGAGAGGTCTCTCCGCTGCGGTTAGTGTGGTGTCATAGTGTAGTGTCGGAGGCGCCGGGGTGCGACACGATACTATGACACTACACTACGGCTGAGGAGGGGAGACGGACATGTTTTTTCGGTTCGCTACGGTGGGGGTGGGGGGAGGCGGAAGGACCTGGGAGGAGGCGGGAGGAGTGGCGGGAGTACAGTTAGGCAGCCGTAAGAAGCGAAGAGAGAGAGAGGAGAAAGGAGGGATAGAGGCGAGAGGAGAGAGGAAGCCTCCTCCCCTCCGCCGCGGGAGGGCGGCCGCGGGGGGCGGGCGCCGTGCCTCCTCCACGGTCTCCCGCGCCAAACGCGGGGGCGGGGACGGGGCGACGGCGTCGGCGGCGGCGACAATGGCCGCCGTCGTCGTCGTCGTCGTCGTCGTCGACGTAGTCGTCGTCGTCCTCGTCGTCGTGGTAGTCGTCGTCGTCGGTCGGCGTCGGCGTCGGCGTCGGCGTCGTGGTCGCCGTGGTCGTCGGCGTCGTCGTAGTCGTCGTCGTCGTCGTCCTCGTCGTCGTCGTAGTGTAGTGTCATAGTGTAGTGTCGCACCCCGGTGTCCCCAACACTATACCATGCCACCACAGCAACAGTAGCGCAGAGTCCTCTCTCGCGGAGCGGAGCCAATCAAAAACCATACGGAACAGCAGACAACAAAAACACCCTGGTGTCCCCAACACTATACTATGACACCACAGAATCCGAAGCGTAGAGTCCTCTCTCGTGGAGCGGAGCCATTCACAAACCCTACGGAACAGCAGACAGAAAACACTCAGCTCCCCTCCTCGGCCGTAGTGTAGTGTCGTAGTGTAGTGTCGCACCCCAGTGTCCCCAACACTATACTATGACACCACAGTAACCATAGCGCAAAGCCCTCTCTCGCGGAGCGGAGCCATTCACAAACCCTACGGAACAGCAGACAGAAAAAACTCAGCTCCCCTCCTCGGCCGTAGTGTGTCATAGTGCAGTGTCGCACCCCAGTGTCCCAAACACTATACTGTGACACCACAGAAACCGAAGCGTAGAGTCCTCTCTCGCGGAGAGGAGCCAGTCAAAAACCTTATGGAACAGCAGACAGAAAAAACTCAGCCCCCTCCTCGGCGATAGTGTAGTGTCGTAGAGTAGTGTCGCACCCCAGTGTAACCAACACTATACTATGACACCACAGCAACAGTAGCGGAGTTTTTTCTCGCGGAGCGGAGCCAAGCAAAAACCCTACGGAACAGCAGACAGAAAAACTCAGCCCCCCTCCTCGGCCGTAGTGTAGTGTCATAGTGTAGTGTCGCACGCCGTTGTCCTCAACACTACACTATGACACCACAGTAACCCTAGTGTAGTGCCATACTAGTGTTACACGCAAGGGTTCTCAACACTACACTATGACACCACACTAACTTCACTATCTTCACGATTAAGAGTTCCAATCCACGAGTAACATTAACCCTTACCATCATCATCATCATCATCATCATCATCATCATCATCATCATCATCAGCAGCAGCAGCATCATCATCATCATCATCAGCATCCTCACCAGCATCATCAGCATCATCATCAGCATCATCATCACCATCACCAGAATCATCATCATCATCATCATCATCATCATCATCATCATCATCATCATCATCATCATCATCATTACCATCATCATGGTTATCATCATGGTTATCATCATCATCATTATCGGCACCGTCATCATCATCATAATCAGTATCATCATCATCATCATCATCATCATCATCATCATCACCATCACCATCATCATCATCATCAGCGTCATTATCATAAGCAACAGTATCACCATCATCATCATCATCATCATCATCACCAGCATCATCATTAGCATCATCATCATCATCATCATCATCATCATCATCATCATCATCATGGTCAACGTCATCGTTATCGTCACCGTCGTCGTTGTCATCATCGCCACCATCATCACCACCACTACCATCATCATCATCATCATCATCATCACCACCATCATCATCATCATCATCATCATCATCATCATCATCATCATCATCATCATCATTACCATCATCATAATCATCAACACTATCAGCATCATCCTCATCTTCATGATCAGCATCATCAGCATCAATATCAGCATCAACATCAATATCAGCATCAGCATCATCATCATCATCATCATCGTCATCATCAGCATCCTCATCATCATTACCATCATTATCATCAGCAGCGTCACTCCCATCATCCGCATAATCCTGATCATCCTCATCACGGCCTTCCCGAGTCTGGAGACACGAGGTGGCACACGTGACAGTTTCCCGCGCCCCCTCGAACAGTCGCCACCCAGAAAGCTGGGCTGGCACAGTAGCAAGATTCTCCGCAGGCTGATGAATAAGTCATGGTTTATACTGCACCGAGGCTGGTACTTTCCTTACACCCACGATTTACGCTATTAGTCCTCCGAAGATCAAGATGATCCCACACTTGCTGAATATTCAAAAAGGGTGTTCTTCCACACAAGGGCAGCATACGAATTGAAATGCCCTCGACGTATACAACTGTACACACCTGGCAACACTGATACAATGTCCAATGAATCGGAACAAAACGAACCTTACATCCAGCGCATGGCTGCCAAGATGAAGCCAGCTTGCAGCTATCGCCAACATGGAGGACGTCTTAGATTCCCCAAACAGTGTTTGCACATTGGGGTTCTCACTTATGGTCTGAGAAACCAAGCCTGTCTGGCAATCCGGCGGCTCCGTGGTCGCCGACGCCGCCCCGTCGCCGCCTTGTCGCCGCCCGTCGACTGGGCCTGTCTGGCGGTGTGGCGGCTCCGTGGTCGCCGCCGCCGCCCCGTCGCCGCCTCGTTGCCGCCCGTGCTTTGGGTCTGCATTGATTCGCATTGCTTGGCAATGCGTTGCATTGCGTTCCATCGTTGTGCTTGGTTTGCGTCGCATTGCATCGCATTGCGATCGCACTGGTTTGCGCTCGCATTGCGTTGCATTGCTTGGCACTGATTCACAACATCTTGTGTCGTGACGTTCTACATCGGGTTGGTTGGCAATGCCTTGCGTTATTGCGCACTGATTGCACAACATAAAATGTTACCGAAAAGGCCTCGCGCGCGCATGTCGAAAGCGTTCGAACGCTATTGCGCGCGTGCTGGGGTGGCACGACCCGCATCGAACAATACCATGCGAGCTACTCTCGCGCGTCTGCCGCGCACACGCGAATTTCGAATTCCTTCCAAAACCTGGATCACCGACGCGACGACGCCGTCATCGTCGTCGGCGTGATCAGCGTCGGCGCTGTCACTGGCTGCCCAGTCGTCGCTGTCAGCATCGTAACCAGCATCGCTACTACCATCATCGTGTCTACAAGTGCTGCCGTTGCAATGATACCACGCCCGCTCAAGCCGCCGACTCGCACTGAAGTGCCCGCTGGCATGTACCGAGCGGTGAACGCCACCGCGTTCGCGCCGGTCCGGCCACACTAGCTGGCCGCTGCGCGCGCGTGCATGCGCGGGGTAGCGCGGCCGCAAAGATACACCAGCCAAAACACAGCACTCACCGCGATCGTTTCCGCATGGAGTTTGCAAACCAAATTGCGGGTGGGTGGGCGGGGCGTTTGCGCGAGCAGGGGAATGGACAACTTCAAGTCTGGTATTGGTGAACTCTCATTAAAAAAAGGAAATAGGTTTTACCACCCCACCCCCCCAGGTTAAAGACTCACGTTTGTTTTCGTATTGCCATTTACATATGATTCTGCCCCATCGTCCATCCGAACGGCACACTCATAGAATCCCAGCCAAACCGGTATCGCCCCCCCCCCCACACCATCGTTTGCAAAAAACATACTACGCGAGCGCACCCGTTATCAACAAGGATAAGATTTCAAAACTCCTTTGCCAAAAAACGGGACGATGTGCACACGCGCGCGTCGTCGCGCGCGCATGCCAAAATCCTTCAAGAACTCACGGTTTCGGAAAAGTTCAAAACCGACTGCCAAATTATATATACACACGGACATACACATGCATATACACATGTGTTTATACATGTACATATATTTATTTATTTATATATATATAGAGATACGCATGGTTCCGCAATGCTGTTTTATAACGCATTATGATATACATATATATATAGAGAGAGAGAGAGAGAAGAATACCACAACGACAAAAAAACGCGCGATATTGCGACTTCTTGAGAAAAGCATGTGTTTTCAACACTCGCAGAAAATACTACCAAACTGGTCTCGCGCGCGCGCATGTCGAAATCGTTCGAACGCCCTTGCGCGCCGTCGCGAGAACCCGTAGCAAACATTGAAACGAAGTGCGCATGCGCGCGTCGTCGCGCGCGCATGCCGGAATCATTCAAAAACCATCGGATCTGGAAGGCTTCCAAAGTCGAATGTCCAAGAAACAAATAAAAACACTGAGTTTCGCAACGCCAGTCATCAACAAAAGCGTGCGCGCGTGCCCTTGCGAATTTTGAGGAAACCATAAGTTTTTCAACATTCCCACAGCATGCTCCCAAACAGGCTTCGCGCGCGCACACGCCGAAATCGCTCGAACGCCCTTGCGCGCGTGCTGGGGTGACACGGTCCGTGTAACATACTACCATGCGAACTACTCTCGCGCGTCTGCCGCGCGCGCATTTCGAATTCCTTCCAGCACCGTTTCATCACTGACGCGGCGACGCCGTCATCGTCGCCGGCGTGATCAACATCGGCGCCGTCACTGGCCGTGCCGACGTCGCTGTCAACATCGTCACCAACATCGCTACTATTACCACCATCGTGTCTACAAGTGTCGACGTTGCCCTGATACCGCACCCGCCCAAATCGCCGACTCGCGCTCGCACTAAATGCCCGCTGGGATGTGCCGAGCGGTCAGCACCGCCGCGGCCGCGTCGGTCGCGCCAAACTACCTGGCCGCTGCGCGCGCGCATGCGCGGCCTGGCGCGGCCGCAACGATGCACCAGCCAACGCCAAGCACTCATCGCAACCGCCGCCGCATGAGGTGTGCAAACCAAGTTGTGGGTGGGTGGGTGGGTGGGATGCTTGCGCGAGCAATCGAGCGGACACCTCACTGCGAACAGTAATAATCGATCGTGCCGTTATATATATATATATATATATATATATATATGTATATATATGTGTGTATATATATATATGTATATATGTATATACACACATTTATTATCATACGAACCTCCCCGAGGGAATAGAGCTCAGAGGCGATTAGTGCGTACGCGGTGCGTTCGCGAATTTTCTGGCCGTTTCGCTAGGGACATCCTCGAAATTCTGAAAATCGGTGGCACCCCTCACGCAAATCGTGACGTCAGGGTCCAAAAACACATGGGAATTTCAACAGTTTAACATACAACCTTCAAAAACACATGGTAATTTCAATAAGTTTGACCCCGATTCTCAGAGAATGGCGGTTTCGCCTGAAACACCCTCCCAACATCGAGCCCCGACGTACCCTCTGGTACCCCAGACCCCGCCTCGGAGCCTCCTGGGGGCCTCCTGGAACCTCCTGGGGCCTCCTGGGGTTTTCTGAACCTTCTGGTACCCCAGACCCCGCCTCGGAGCCTCCTGGAGGTCTCCTGAAACATCCTGGGGGCCCCTGGGGCCTCCTGCGGCCTCCTGGAGCCTCTTGGGGCCTCCTGAAGCCTCCTGGGGTCTCCTGGGGCCTCCTGAGGCCGCCTGGGGCCTCCTGGGGCCTCAGAACTACATGCACACACAACACCTACAACGCACAAAAAGCACGCACAACACAGAGCACACATCACACACACACACACACACACAACACTCACAATCCTGGGGCCTCCTGGAGCCTCTTCTGGTATCCAAGTCGGGCCTCCTGAGGCTTCCTGGGGGGCCCTGGTACACGCATCGCAAGGTGTGGCAACCCCACTTGCGCTCGAGTGCGACTTCGCTGTTGCATTTCACTCCTGCTTCAAACGACCCTGCAGAGTTTTGTATGAGCCTGGGCACGCACGTGCCATTTGTACATTATATATATATATATATATATATATATATATTATCCGTAGATACATCTTCATGTGTATATATATACTCATGAAAAAGAAAACTTCTCGCATTGCAATGTACACAAGACTCTGCCCAAATTTACACCATCCAGGGGGGGGCCGGCATCGCCCCCCCCCCGCCATCCTCTGAAAAAAAAACTATGCACGCACACTTGTTCATCAGCAGTCATGAGTTGTCAAGAATACCATGCCGAAAAAATGAAACGAAGGGTACACGCGCGCGCGTCGTCGCGCGCGAATGCCAAAATCCGTCAAAAACTCCCGGTTTCGGACGGATTCCCTAATCGAGCTTCCAATCAAAACATACAGGAACACACGGTTCCGCAGCACGGATTTTCTAACAAAGCGTACGCGCGCGCTCATGCGAAAAAAAGAGGCAAAACAGGTTCAAAGGATACTACGAAACGGGTTTCGCGCGCGCGCGTGTCGAAATCGTTCGAACGCCCTTGCGCGCGCGCCGTCGCGAGAATCCTGCGCAAAAAATAGGAAATGCACGCGCGCGCGTCGTCGCGCGCGCATGCCGAAATCCCTCAAAAACACTCGGTTCCGGAAGGATGTCACAATCGAGTGTCCAAAAAAACATTTAAAACAACACGGGGTGTCGCAACACGGATTTTCAACAAAGCGTGCGCGAGCGCTCTTGCATCATCGTCGTCGCCGTCGTCGTCGCCGTCCTCCCTCCTCCCTCGTCATCGTCGTCTCGTCGCCGTCGTCGTCCTCTGTCTTTCCTCGTCGTCGGCGTCGTCGTCCTTTTTGGCGTCGTCGTCGTTTCCGTCGTTGTTGTCGCCGTGGTCGTCCTTCCTCGTCTCTCGTTGTCGTCGTCCGTCGTCGGCGTCTCGTCGTCGTCCCTCCTATTTCGTTGCCATCGTCGACGTCGTCGTCGTCTTCCCTCCTCCTTCGTCGTTGTCGTCGTCGACGTCGCCGCCCTCCCTCCTTATTCGTCGTTCGCGTCGTCGCCGTCCTCCCCCCTCTCTCGTTGTTGTCGTCGTTGTCGTCGCCGTCGTCCTCCCTCCTCCCTCGTCGTCGTCGTCGTCTTCGTTGGCGACGTCGTGGTCGTCGTCGTCGTCGTCGTCGTTTTCGTCGTCGTCGTCGTCGTATGCGTCATCGGCGTCGTCGTCGTCGGCGAAGTCGTCGTCGGCGTCGGCGTCGTCGGCGTCGGCGTCAACGTCGTCGTCGTCGGTGTCGTCGTCGTCGTCATTGTCGTCGTCGTCGAAATCGTCGGAGTCGTCGTCGGTGTCGTCGTAGTCGTCGTCGGCGTCGTCGTTGTCGCTGTCGTCGTCGGCGTCGGTGTCGCTGCCAAGTGCAATTTGGTACCGACCGTCACGGTCTTAAGAGGTCTTGCGACCAGGTTGTGGGTGGGAGGGTGGGATGTTTGCACGAGCAATGGAGAAGGCAGCTTCAAAACAGTCAAAACGAATTGCACCCCGTAGATTCTCCTGTCTACGAAAAAATAAATGTTACCACCCTCCCCTCCCCCCCCACTTAACGATTCACCTCTTCGTATTGCAAGTCACATATGTTTCTGACCCAATGTCCATCGTCCCTGTGCACTCATTATATCCCAGGGGGGCCGGTATCGCCCCCACCCGCCATTCTCTGCAAAAAGTACTATGCGCGCATACTCGTTTTATCAAAAATGATAAGTTTGCAAGAACCCCTGAAACAAATGAAACGAAGTGCACGCGCGCGCGTCGTCGCGAGCGCATGCCGACCTCCTTCAAAAACCTTCGGATTCGGAAGGATCTCAAAATCAAGTGCCCAAACACATATAAGAACGCAGGGTTTCCCAACATTGGTTTCCAAGAGAGGAGGAAACAAACAAAAAGATATGAACACCTAAAACACTTTCTTGCTTACAACAAAAAACGTGCGCGAGCGCTCTTCAAAATCCTTGGGAAAACCATGGTTTTCAACATTTTCAGAATATGGTTATCAAGCGGGCTTCGCGCGCGCATGCCGAAATCGTTCGAACGCCCTTGCGCGCGTGCCGTCGCGAAAATCCTTCTGCAAAGTAAAAGAACGAAGTGCACAAACGCGCCGAGCGGTTCTCAAAACCAAATCCTTCAAAAATATTCGGTGCCGTAGCGAGTTCAAAACCAAATGTCCAAATATACGTATATTTATATGCATATATAAATACATGGATATATCGCGCTCATGTGAATTCTTAAAATAACCATAGGTTGTCCGACATGTTCACGGAATTCTGCCAAACGGGCCTCTCGAGCCGCATGCCGACACCATTCGCGCGCCCTTGCGCGCGTGCTGGGATGGGGCGCGATCCGTGTCAAATAATACCACGCGGCCGCTTTCGCGCGTCGGCCGCGCGCGCCGGTCGAACTCTTGCCAAAACGTTCATCGCCGACGCCAGGACGCCGTCATCGTCGTCGGCGTGAACAGCATCCGCGCCGTCACTTGCCGTGGTCGTCGCTGACAGCATCGTCACCAACACCGCTACGATCATCACCGTGTGCACCGTTGCCGACGTTGCCATGATACCGCGCCCGCCCAAGTCGCCGATTCGCACTGGAGAGTCCGCTGGGGTGTGCCCAGCGGTCAGCACCACCGCGGCTGCGTCGGTCGCGCCACCATGCATGCGCGCGCGTGCATGCGCGGGCTGTCGCGGCCGCACAGATGCACCAGCCAGCGCCAAGCACTCATCGCAATCGCCGCCGCATGGGGTTTGCAAACCAAGTTGCGGGTGGGTGGGTGGGATGTTTGCGCGAGCAGTGGAGTGGGCAACTTCAAGTTGAGCATTGATTAGTTCTCCCTTCTAAAAAAGGAGATAGGTTCTACCCCCCCCCTGACTTAAGACCCCCCCTATCGCACTGCAATTGAAATATGATTCTGCCCGATCGTCCATGCGAACGGTAAATTTATATGATCCCCGCAAAACCGGCATCGCCCCCCCCCCCCCCCCCTCGGTTCCCTGGCAAGATATGCGACGCGCGCACACTCATCTAAAACTGTGAGTTTTCAAGAATCCCTGTCAAAAAATGAAACGAAGTGCGCACGCGCGCGTCGTCGCGCGCGCATGCCGCAAACCTTCAAAACGTTCGAAAAAAAAAAACAATAAATATCTGCTCAACTTAAAAATGGTTTCGCAACGCGGGTTTTCAACAAAAGCGTGCGTGCGCTCTTGCGAATTCTTGAATAAAACCATAGGTTTTCCAACATGTTCAGAAAATGTTACCAAGTGGGCTTCGCGCGCGCATGTCGAAATCGTTCGAACGCCCTTGCGCGCCTGGGGGGGGGCACGACCCATGTTAAATTATACCACGCGAGACAGTCTCGCGCGTCTGCCGCGCGCGCATTTCGAACTCCTTCCAAAACCTTCATCATCGACGCGAAGACGCCGTCATCGTCGTCGGCGTGATCAGCATCGGCGCCGTAACTGGCTGCCCCGTCGTCGCTGTCAGCATCGTCACCAACATCGCTACTATCCGCCGACCCCTTGGGGTCACGGCGTGTGAGATGCTTCCCCCTCCCCAAACCCCTCCCCCGGGAGCCCAGTCCAGCCGGTTCGCAGGGGGGGAGGCAAAGGTCCCACCAGGCCGAAGCCCCAGAGGGCTCCAAGCAGCCCCCACAACGGCCCAAGAGGCCCCCGAGACGCCCAAAGGTCGGCCCAAGACGCCCACGATGGCCCCAAATGCCTCCCAGGCGGCCCAGGAAACCTCCAAAAGCATTCCCAAGAGGGGCCCCAGAGGCCAAAATCGTCGATTTTTGGGGGGGACGCACATTTTTATCAGACGCGACTTTTCGGCCTCCACTCAGGGGGACGTAAGACCTGGGTAGAGGGGACTCGGAGATCCCCGACGAGGTCGTCAAAAAAATGACGAGGCCGAGCCTGCACTTTGACGAGGCCTCCGGCTGCAGACATCCCACGAAACTCCTCCTCGTCAAAATCCGAGGCGCGGTCGTCAAAAAACGATGGCAAACCCGAGTCCTGGCAAACCCGGGTCTTACGCTCCCCCGATCCACGGCGTTGAAGACGGCTCCAGGGCCCCCCAAGACCGCCCCGAAACGGCCCAGGAGACTCCCAGGAGGCGCTCGAAACGGCCCCGGGGGGGCGCCAAGACGGCCCAAGAGACCCCCAACACGCACGGCCCAAAAGTGCCCCAAAACGGCCCAAAGAGGGGCCCAAGAGGGAGACCTGAACCAACAAGCCGAGCCTTCCGCCCCAAAACGGCCCCAGGGGGGCCCAAGAGGCGCCCAACAGGGCCCACGAGGCCCCCTAAAAGGCTTCCCAAGAGGCCCCCAAGAGGCCCCCCAAAAGGCCCCAAGAGGCCACCAAGAAGCTCAAAAGAAGCCCCAAAATACCACTTGAGGTATGTAACTTCTAACCCGCAGCCCAGGCACCAATAATCTCAGGCCGATAACCAAGGCGCGGTGGCGGCATGGGCCGACGGCCACTATATATACATATATATATATACACACACATACATACATACATACATACATACATACATACATACATACATACATACATACATACATACACACACATACACGCATAGATACAAGCATAAACGCATGTGTATATGTAATGAACTGCCGCGGGCATCTACCTCGATCGAGAAGAAGAAGAGAAGGACGAGGAGGAGGAAGAGGAGGACGAAAAGGACAAAACAACATATGTCGTCGTCGCCGCCGATGTATCACAGATGTTCGTGGTCTTTCGACCACACGAGGCACCTCCTCGAATTCAGCCTCCAGCCGCCGCTTTCGGCGCTGGGGACCACCGGCACAAGTCCAAGATGAGGATCGACCTCCCTGGCCGGCGTCACCCTTTCCCCCCCCCCCCAAAAAAAAAAGGAATTCGGCGAGGCTCGAGGCATGAGACTCCTAGTTATTGGGCACTATCCGCCCCCTCTGGGCCTTCAGGACGCCCCTCGTCGACACAACCGCGTCCACTCTCGAATGTGTGGCCGGGCGCATCCCCAGCTGGTTTTTCAACGATCCCCAAGCCTAAGGAGGTGGAAAAAGAGGCCCGGGACAGGCCCTGTGAAGGCCCTGAGAGACACAAGACCGCGAAAAACTCCAAAACAATCCCCTACAAGGCCCCCCATTGAGCCCCAGACGCCAAGTAGGACAGGCCGAAACCCCATGATTGCCCAGCGATCGCGCGCGTGCCGGGAATTCTGTCTGTCACTCTTGCTGCCGCCACAAGGGGTCGGCGGCGCGGCGTAAGCCAATGAATCAGTTTCGTGTCTACCGTTGTCGACGTTGCCATGATACCGCGCGCGCCCGAGTCGCTGACTCGCAATGAAGTGCCCGCTGGGATGCGCCGAGCGGTCAGCGCCACCGCGTTCGCGTCGGTCGCGCCAAACTAGCTGGCCGCTGCGCGCGCGAGAATGCGCGGGCTAGCGCGGCCGCAGAGATGCACCAGCCAACACCCAGCACTCATCGCAATCGCCGCCGCATGGGATTTGCAAACCAAATTGCGGGTGAGTGGGTGGGACGTTCGCGCGAACAGTGGAGAAGCGAACTCACTGCGAACAGAAATGAATTCTCACTTCTCTAGATATATGTATATATAGAGAGAGAGAGAGGGGAACGCTGTGCGGGCTGGTTTTCGCAGCCCGCACACTATCAAAACTGAACGTTTCACCGAGGCGAAACTATCACTTAGTATAGAAACCTATCAAAACACACTGTGTTTTGCTATTTTTGCAAAGCGCACGGCAGAAAAAGCAACGACGCAAAACAAACACACCCAAGCAAGCATTTTCACGAAAATCGCAGAACGCATTAAACAACAATTGATAAGGATTGCGTTTCTACCACTATTCTGCGGTTCCAAACAGAAAAACAATCATTTTCCTCATAACAAAAGAACAGACCGCAAAAAGTATGTTTTCACATATTTCCTTGTTTATCATTTCCATTAGGTAGGACATACTATATAATTCATACTTAGAGAAACAATAAGGAAACGCATCCTCTTCAGATTTCTAACGTTTGAAACAGAAAAAAATAAAGATGAACATAATAGTTGTTTAACGATCTTCTTGTGTGCCATGTTCATTAGGCAGTGCTACATAATCCGCACTTAGGGAACCGATAACGAAACGCGTTTTACCATAATTCTAACGTTTGAAGCAGAAAAAAAAACACATAATTTCATTAAAAACAGAAGGTCGACTAAAAAAAATATGTGTGGACAATTTTTCTTGCTTGCCATTTCCATTAGGAAATGCTATATATCGCAAATTCTAAGAATCTGAGGGCTGGCGGAATAGCATCAGCAGTCTGCATATAAGATCTGCCACATAAGTGCAATCTCTTTTCTACACAGCGCTTTATCAATGCATCAGCAAAGTCTCAAGTGCACAAGTCAAATTGCGTGACAACACTATCATATATGATGCAATCGTAATCTACGCAATCCTCTGCTTTTTGGTTAGCCGCCTTTATGGCTTAACAAATTCTTCCTTTTTTCAATGAACGATAATACAAGCTTGGCTGTTTCATCATATTCAAGAGAAAAATAAAATTAACGACTTTGCACGTCCAGACTTCATATTCGATTGGTTCCATATGCGGCAGCTCTTCCTTTACCTTTTTTATAGCTGTTTATAAGTGAACCCAGCATATTGACACATCTTTTCCATCAGTCTGACATTTGGCCCTGCTAAATCGTATCGCATTTCGTCCGGCACGTCAATCTCGGCATCATATGCAATAACTATCAAAAGAAGAATATGTACTGCCCTGCATGCTCCAATGCCTGTCACCTTTGAAAGTTTTTTGAATGATTCTGCAAACGATTCAAATATCTTCTCCGTTGTTTCGAATTCCCGCATGAAGTCTCGTACCCAGTCAGTGCGGCACCCGTAATTGGCATTGCAAAGCAGAGCACTACGTTTCACTTCAGATGTTGAACCTTCTGCAAATTTCAATCCTTTGCTTCCATTCTCTGCAGTCAAGATGACGCATCGCATTCTGTCGACTGTAAGATTGCTCCAATCATTGTCAAAACATTGTTTGATTGTTGGTTCTTGTAATAATTTTGACAGAGATGAAGAACGTCCGCTGGCTAGCGTCCGCGAGCCCTCAGAGAATCTTCCTTCTCCCCCTTGACCGCGACGCCTCCCGCCCCCTGGCCCTGCCGCTCTCCTGGGCCGAGAGGGATCGCCTCAGCACTCTGGCGCATGACCTGCTCCAACTGCTCCTGCTCGAGCTGCTCCGCGGCCGCCTCCGTCGGCTGCGCCCCCGCGGAGCCGCTGCTGGCCAGCATGTTCTCAAGCTGGTGAGTGGTCGGCCTGCTCTCCACGACGGTGGCCTTGTTCTGGTAGAGACCAGCGGACCCGCGCGACGCGTTCACGACGCTGCGAGTCATGGTGGTCTTGATCGGCGGAGGCGTCTGGCCTGCCATGCAGACCTTCAGGTACGCCATGGACCACGCCATCTTCTCGTCGTAGTCGTCAGGGGCGGGAATGCTGCCGTTCTCGAGGAAGTTTCCGTAGTGCTCCTTGCACTCATCGGTCAGAATGTCTGGCTTGCCCTCAATCTGGCACGCAATGAATGGAACTGGCACCTCCTCGATACCAGCAGGTCTGGCGAACGCGCCCCTCTTATCAAACAGCACGAGATTGCTCCTTTTAAAGAGTGCCATCAAGTTCTTCTTGGAGAGGTTCACGTTGAACGATGGGCGCACCGCCTCGTAGAACTGCGTGGCCGCGGCAACGGGCGATGCCACTGCGAGCTCGGCATCCGTCGGCAGGGCGCTCTCGTCGTAGGCGTTGTTCGCAGTTATGCGGGCACTCTGTCCTACGAAGCAGGTCGTAGTATATTTTTCAACCGTGCGGGCCCCCCTATCGGCGTTGTCGTGGAACGCCTTGAGCTTGGCCTGGCCCTGCTGCTCCAGATCGCCGTCGTCGAAGACCTCCGCTGCCTCGCGCTCGCCCACTTCGCGCCGGAGATGTTCGAACGAGTTGCAGAGGCGAAAGCCAGGCCCCTCGTCAATGTTATCGTTCTCGATGCGCCACATGGAGAACAGCATGGCCAGAACCTTTGCCAGCGGGCTCTTCCCGAAGCCAGACTCGCCCAGGAAAATGAATGACTTCCTCCGCCAGGAGCCCAAGATCGGCGCCAGCGCGCACATCAAGAACCACCCCCATGATGTCCCAGAGCGCGAGATGCTTGAACGTCTGCTCGCGGGCGGCAGCCGCGGATTTCCCGCGGTTGAGGCACGAACGTTCCACGAGGGACTTCGGCCAGCCGTAGATCGGCGACTCGGGGTCATCGCAGGCAATCTCCGCGAACTCCAGGGCCGCGTTGTCCACGTTGCTCTTCGGCCCGTGCTCCTTGATGTATTCGAAGCCTTTCGGGAGTTGCTAAAGGTATCCCTGGCCCGAGGTGCCCGCAGCTTCTCAAGCCATTTTGGACCCCCTGAGGCCCTCTGGGCCTCGTGAGGAGTGCTCTGGAGGCCGCGGGGGGCCCCAGGGAAATCCTAGGAAAACCTCAGGCCAGGGACACCATTGGCAACACTCGAGCCTTTGCGTTTCGTGTCCACATCCGTGGGCCGCTTCGGAGCGCTCGAGTCCACCACGGCATAGCATCTCACCTGGAAGCCTGGCAACCGTCCAAGTTGATATCGCAGTGCTCTGGATCCATCTCTGAAGTGCTCGCCGCAGTCCACCTTGTACATCGACCCGTGGCACATCTGAAATGCATCGCTGTGCTTAATCTTGTTGTCCTTCTCCATCGTGAACAGCTTGAGCAGGCTGCGTGCGTTGTCAGGATTCTTCGCGATGAACGTTTGCATCGCGAACGGCAGAATGCTCTTGTTGGCGGGCTTCAGATTGCCAGGGTAGTTCTAGTAGTAGGTGGACATGGCAATCCCCTCCAACTCCTTCAACTTTGCCACCCTCTGCTCAGGCTGGCCCTGCTCTACGTACGGGCGTGGGCCCTCGTAGGGGTGCACGAAGTCCATCCACCGGGCGAGCTTGGTCGAACCTTCAGCGGGGACCATCGGAAGGTTGCCCAGCCACGTCTGGTCTGGCCCGACGTCCTCAGGCATGAGGTTCTTCACGATCGGCTGGGACAAGAGCGGGCCGCGCTTGTCCTTCGCACGCACGATCGCCTCCTCAAAGGTGATGCCGCGATCATCTGGCACCGAGAAGAACCGCGCGAAACTGTCGGCTCTGGAGTTGTGAGCACCGGCCATGGTCGGGAGTTGCGATCACTGGCCGCGTAAAGCTTTCAGCCTGAGAAAGAAAAAAAACTTACGGAAAAGGCGCAGGCGGTGATCACTCGAAAGGCTTGCGCGGGGGGGGGAGGGGGAGGGGATAGTAAATGCTCTCTGGGACCTGACGCAATGGGCCAACTGAAATAACTAACCTCAGCTCTGCATCAATACGATTTCTTTTGGGAACTTAAAAAACAAAAAACCTGAGGAAAACCAAAAAAAACATCCCTGGGGAGGTCCTGGAAATATTTCGCAATTGTTGTTTTTTTGTTTGTGTTGTGTTCCTTCTGTTTTTTTGTTTTTCATTTCAAAAAACAAAAAAAAAACACAAGATTTTTTGATTTCCCATTTCAAAAACCAAAAAAGCATTGTGTGTTTTTGGGTTTTTCCATCCAGAGACCAAAAAAAAACATTGTGTTTTTTTGGGGTGTTTCACCTCAGAACCAAAAAAAAAAAAGGAATACCAAAAAAAACAAAAACAAATCCCTGGAGAAGTCTTTCCCCCAAAGACTTCTGCAGGAATTGTGTTATGTGTTTGTTGTTTTAGTTTCCTTGGTTTTTTTTTGGTTTTCATTTTAAAGAAAAAATGTTTTTTTGTGTCCCATTTCAAAAACCAAAAAAAAAATGCATTGTGTTTTTTTTGTTTTTTCATCCCGAAACCAAAAAAAAACATTGTGTTGTTTTGGTGTTTCATCTCAGAACCAAAAAAACAAAAAAAACAAAAAAAAACAACAAAAAAAAAAAAAAACTGGAGAAGTCTCTCCCCCAAAGACGTATGCAGGAATTGTGTTTTTGTTTTGTGTTGTTTTCCTTGGGTCAAAAACCAAAAAAACACAATGGTTTCTTGGTTTTTCATTTCAGAAACCAAAAAAACAAACAATGTTTTTGTTTTCCTTCCGACAACCACAAAAAAGCAGTGTGTTGTTTTTGTTTTTCCTTCGAAAACCAGCAAAAACATTGCGTGTTTTTTTGATTGTTTGATCTCAGAACCAAAAAAACCTAAGGACAACCAAAAAAACAACCCTTCAAGAGATTTCCCCAGGACTTCCCCAGGGATTGATTTTTTGTTTGTTTAGTTGTCCTTCTGTTTGTTTTTGGTTTTCCAGCTCAGAACCAAAAAAAACCTAAGGGGGGGAAAAAAAAAAAAAAAAAAAAAAAACTGTGGAGATTTCCCCCAGGATCTCCCCAGGGATTGTTGTTTTGTTGTTTCGGTTTTCCTTGCGTTGTTTTAGTTTTCGTATTCAGGCTTACAGAATTCTATGCACGAGCTCTGGGGATCTGTTTGCGTGCTATGAGTTTCTTATTGTTTCCCGCGCGCTTTACCGAAGACCTCTCCCGCCTCATCCCACCGAGGGTTCTCTGAGAACGTCTTACTGGATTCAAGTCCAAAGGCATCGCGGACGGCCCCACGGATCTCCGAAAACCAGCCCGCACAGGGTTCCTTTTCTGTATATATATATATATAATATATATATATATAATATATATATATTACAAGCTGTGCTACCACCTCCCACCACCCCAAGGTTATAGATCCCCTTTTCCGTGATGCAATGTACACGTGATTCTGACCCATCGACCATCCGAACCTCGATTTCAAAATATCCCAGCCAGGCCGGTATCGCCCCCCCCCCACCACCACCATCCTCTGCAACAAAAATACGGGCGCGCAGTGATTTATCAAAAAACCATAAGTTTCCAAGAGCCCCTTGCAAACATACGACAAAGAACACACGAGCGCGTCGTCGCGCGCGCACGCCAAAATCCTTCAAAAACCGTTGGTGTCGGAAGGATATCAAAATCGAGCTTCCAAACAAAGCATTTTTAATAATAATATTTTTAAAAAAGTTGCGTATGTACTTTTTTAAAACAAAAAAAACGCGCGCGCCCTTGCGAGTTCTTACGAAAACCATAGGTTGTTCAACCTTTTCAAAACATACTACCAAATTGGCTTCGCGCGCGCATGTCGAAATCGTTCGAACGCCCTTGCGCGCGTGCAGTCGCGAGAATCCTTTGCAACAAATTGAGACGAAGTGCGCGCGCGCGTTGTCGCGCGCGCAAAAAAAAACACAACAACAAAAAAAGAAACTTCGGTAAACAGGGTTTCGCAACACGGATGTTCAACAAAAGCGTGCGCGGGCGTTCTTGCGTCGCCGTCGCCACCCCAGCCCTCTTCGCCCCGAACCCTTTATTTCGGCGTCGCACCGCCCCCTCCCCGCCCGTCCCCCCCGCCCTTGTTTCCTCCCCACCCACCCACACCCACCACCACCAGCGCGACCCCCCCGCCGGGACCACTTTATTTCGTCGTCGCGCCGCCTTCACCGCTGCCCAGTAGCCCAGTGCCCTCTCCACCCCGACCTCCTCCGCCCCCTTCCGCCCCGACCACTTCATTTCGGCGTCGCGCCCCCCATCACCCCTGACCCCCTCCGCCCCGACCACTTTATTTCGGTTTCGCACCGCCGTCGCCCCAGCGTTCCCCAGCAGCGCACTGCCCCTTCCACCCTGCCCCCCTCCGCCCCGACCAATTTTTTCGGCGTCGCACCGCCCCCAACCGCCCTCCTCCTCCTCCTCCTCTGCCCACCCTTCCCCCTAGCGTGCCCCCTCTCCGCCCCGACCTCTTTATTTCGGCGTCGCACCGCCCCCACCGCCCCTCCCTCGCTCGCCCCCCCCCCCCCACTACACCCACCCACGCCCACCACCACCAGCGGGACTTCCTGCTCCTGTGCTCACCTTTCCCTCCAGCGTGGCCCTCTCCGCCCCGGCTTGTTTTTTCGGCGTCGCACCGCCGCCACCGTCATGTGGGCCACACGAACCGTTTTGAGCGATCTTCATACATTTTGGAGGCCATCTCGGAGATATGTTTCGGGCTATGTTGGGCCGTCTTGTTTTCCATCGCATCATATCTTGAGCCATCGTGGAGGCCATCTCGAAGCATCGGAAACTCTCTTGGAGACGTCGCCGTCCTCTGCCTTTCCTCGTCGTCGTTGTCGTCCTCTTTGGCGTCGTTGACGTTTCCGTCGTCGTTGTCGCCGTGGTCGTCCTTCCTCCTCCCCGTCGTCGTCGTCCGTCGTGGGCGTTTCGTCGTCGTGCCTCCTATTTCGTCGCCGTCGTCGTCGTCGTCGTCGTCGTCTTCCCTCCTCCCTCGTCGTCGTGGTCGTCGTCGGCGTCGCCATCCTCCGTCCTTTTTCGTCGTTCGCGTCGTGGCCGTCCTCCCTCCTCCCTCGTCGTTGTCGTCGTTGTCGCCGTCGTCGTCCTCCCTACTCCCTCGTCGTCGTCGTCTTCTCTGGCGACGTCGTCGTCGTGGTCGTCGACTTCGTCGTCGTCCGTCACCGGCGTCGTCGTCGTCGTCATCGGGGCCGTCGTCGTCGTCGTCGTCGTCGGCTTCGGCGTCGTCGTCGTCGTCGGCGTCGCCATAGGTCGTCGTCGTCGTCGGCGTCGGCGTTGTCGTCGTCGTCGGCGTCGGCGTTGTCGTCGTCGTCGTCGGTGTCGTCGTCGTCGTCGTCGAACGCGTCGCCGTCGTCGTCGGTGTCGTCGTAGTCGTCGGCGTCGTCGTCTTTGACACTGTCGTCGTCGGCGTCGGTGTCGTTGCCAAGTGCCATGTGGTACCTACCGTCACGGTCTTAAGAGGTATTGCGACCAAGTTGCGGGTGTGAGGGTGGGATGTTTGCACGAGCAGTGGAGAGGACAGCTTCAAGACAGTTAAAAGGAATTCTCCGTTCTAAAAAAAAACAATTCTATCACCCTCCCCCCCGGGTGAAAGACCTCACGGGAACCGATGCAATTCAGAAATGATTTTGACCCGTTGTCCATCCGAACTGTAAGTTCAAACTATCCCAGCCAGGCCAGTATCGGGCCCCCCCCCGCCATCCTCCGCAGAAAACTACTACGCGCGCGCACTGAATTATCCACCGTCAAAAGTTGTCAAAAATCCCTTGGGGGAAAAAAAACAGAACAAAAAAAAACAAAAAACGGAACGATGTGCACACGCGCGCGTCGTCGCGCGCGCATGCCGAAATCCTTTGAAAAACCTTCGGTTCCGGAAGGATCTCAAAATCGACAAACTAAAAAAAAAAAAATCGCAACACGGATATTCAACCAAAAAACATGCACGCTCTTGCCACTATTCAAGAAAACCATAGGTTTGGGCTCCGCGCGCGCACGTCGAATTCGTTCGAACGCCCTTGCGCGCGTGCCGTCGCGAGAACCCTTTGCAAAACATTGAAACGAAGTGCACACGCGCGCGTCTTCGCGCGCGCATGCCGAAATCCTTCAAAACCCTTCGGTTCTGGAAGAATTTCAAAATCGAGCGCCAAAAAAACATTTCTTGTATAGAAGAAGAAGAAGAAGAAGAAGAAGAAACCGCAACACGGAATTTCAACAGAAACGTGCGCGCCATTGCGAATTCTTAAGAAAATAAAGAGCGTGATCCACCGCAGCTTTACTCTGGAAAATTCCCCCCCCTTTGCCTCCGGAGCCCGGGTGTCCCCCCCCCTCCGAAAATCCCCCCCCCGCTGGAAACCCTCCCCCCCTCTCCCCCATGGCAACCCCCCCGTTAACCCCCCCCCCTTCAGAAAACCGCCGAGAGGGGGTCACTACCTGTTCGACCCCCCCCCCCTTCCAGAAAACCGCCGGGGTTCACTACCGGTTCGAACCCCCCCCCTCTCGAAAACCGGCGGGAATCACTACCGGTTCGAGCCCCCCCCCCCCTCGAAAACCAGGGGGGGGTCTCTACCGGTTCGAGACCCCCCCCCACCCACCGCCGGCAAACGACTTCCGGGCTCCCACCACCGTCCGCACCACATCCCCCACTGCTGTCCCCAGCACCACTAGCCTCATCACCACTGTCCCCGCTGTTCCCACCACCGTCCCCACTGTCCCCACCAGTGCCCCCACCACTGTCACACTGTCTCCACTGTCCCCACCACTGTTCCCACCACGGCCACACTCTCCCCACATCCCCTAAGGTCCCCACCGCTGTCCCACTGTCCCCACTGTCCGACTGCCCCCGCCGCTGTCCCACTGAGCTGTCCCACTGTTCCCACCACTGTCCCCACTGTCCCAACCACTGTCCCCACTATACCTCTGTCCCATTGTCCCACCACCGTCCTCGCCACCGCCCTCACCACTGTCCCCACCACCGCTGTCCCCACCACATTCCCACTGTCACACTGTCTCCACTGTTCCCACCAGTGTCCCACTGTCCCCACTGTCCCCGCCGCTGTCCCACTGTGCTGTCCCACTGTCCCCACTGTCCCCACCAATGTCCCCACTGTCCCCACTGTCCCCGCCACTCTCCCCACTGTACTACTGTCCCACAACCGTCCTCACCACTGCCTTCACCACTGTCCCCACCACCACCGTCCCCACCACTGTCCGCACCACTGTCCCACTGTCCCCGCACCACTGTCCCCACCACCACTGTCCGCCCCACCACTGTCCAGTATCGGCAAACGACTCCCATGTCCCTACCACCGTCAACACCACATCCCCCACTGCTGTCCCCAGCACCCTTGTCTTCACCACCACCGCCCCCGCTGTTCCCACCACCGCCCCCATTGTCCCCACCAGCGCCCCCACCACTCTCACACTGTCTCCACTGCCTCCACCACTGTTCCCACCACGGTCCCACTCTCCCCACTTTCCCACTGTCCCACTGTCCCACTGTCCCCGCCGCTGTCCCACTGAGATGTCCCACTGTACTCACCAGTCCCCGCTGTCCCCACCAGCACCGTCCCCACCACTGTCCCGCTGCCCCCACCATTGTCCCACTGTCCCCGCCACTGTCCCACTGTCCCCATACCACTGTCCCCACCACCACCGTCTCTACCACTGTCCTACAGTCCCCACCACTGTCCCAGTGTCCCCACTGTTCACACCATTGTCCCCGCTGTCCCCACCAGTGCCCCCACCAGTGTATCACTGTCCCCACTCTCCCCACCATTGTCCAACCACGGTCCCACTCTCCCGCTTCCCCCACGGTCCCCACTCGTGTCCCAGTGTCCCCACTGTTCCCACCACTGTCCCGACTGTCCCCGCCGCTGTCCCAGTGTGCTGTCCCACTGTCCACACTGTCCCAACCACTGTCCTACTGTCCCCACTGTCCCCGCCGCTGTCCCCACTGTACTACTGTCCCACCACTGTCCTCACCCCCGCCTTCACCACAGTCCTCACCACTACCGTCCCCGCCAATGTCCCCAGTGTTCCCACCACTGTCCCGGTGTCCCCTCACCCGTGTCCCTACCACCACCGTCCCCACCACTGTCCCAGTGTCACCGCACCACTGTCCCCACCACCAGTTCCCACCATTGTCCAGAATCCCCACCACTGTCCAACTGCCCCGAAGAGCGGGAATTACTTGCCGGCGGCGAGGGGGGGGGGGGGGGGCTCGAACCGGTAGTGACCACCCCCCCTTTTTCCAAGGGGGGGGGACGGGCTAAGAACCCCCAGTGCCCCCCCCCCCGGCTTTCCGCCAGCAGCGGTAGAACACGCTCTTTCTAAGAAAACCATCGGTTTTTCAGCATGTTCTGAAAATGCTACCAAACGGGTTGCGCGCGCGCATGTCGAAATCGTTCGGACGCCCTTGCGCGCGTGCTGGGGTGGCGCAGTCCGCGCTGAATAATGTCATGCGAGCCATTCTCGCGCGTCTGCCGCGCGCGTATTTCGAATTCCTTCCAAAACCTTCATCACAGACGCGAAGACGCCGTCATCGTCGTTTGCGTGATCAGCATCGGCGCCGTCACTGGCTGCCCTGTCGTCGCTGTCAGCATCGTCACCAGCATCATTACGATCATCATCGTGTCTACCGTTGTCGAGGTTGCCATGGCACCGCGCCCGCCCCAATCGCCGACTCGCACTGAACTTCCCGCTGGGATGTGCCGAGCGGTCAGCGCCACCGCTGTCGCGTCGGCCGCGCGAAACTAGCTGGCCGCTGCGCGCGCAAGCATGCGCGGGCTGGCGCGGCCGCAGTGATGCACCAGCCAACACCCAGCACTCATCGCAATCGTTCCCGCATGGGTTTTGCAAACCAACTTGCGGGTGGGTGGGTGAAACGATTGCACGCGCAGTGGAGTTGACAATTTCAAATTCGGCAAATGAATTGCACGATATCGATTGCACCACGTAGATACACAACGCATAGTTACGCTCCTTGAAGAAAAAACGCCACGTGCTTCCGGCACGGAATGGAGTGCCCCAAGGCTTACATGTATGCTTCTTCTACAGCCAGGATTCTAATTTACCAGGAGCAAATTTACAATCAATCGATGTCCCATACGTTTTTGAAAAATGCCCGCGTTTCCGCTATTGCAAGTTCCCGATGCTCCAAGAAGACGGCCAAAGAGGCTCCCAAGATCGCCCCAAGACGGCCCAACATATCCCCCAGAGGGTCCAATCACGGCCGAAGACGCCCCCAAGACGGCCCAAGAGGTCTCCAAGACAGCTCAAGAAAACCCCAAGAACGCCTCCAAAAAAGAGCCCCAAAAAGCATGAAGGGACCGCACCGAACCGAGAACCGAGAACCGTGACCGAACCGGACCGAACCGGTCCAAAACCAGGAACGTAGAAAACCGAACCGGACCGAACCGAATTCATTCAGAACCGAACCGGCGAGGACCGAACCGAACCAGAACCGGAATCGAACCGGAACCGGGCGGCCCCTGAACCGAACCGACGGGAACCGAACCGAACCCCTCTGGCGGGCTGCGACCCCCCTGGCGGGCTGCGACCCCTCTGGCGGGCGCGACCCCCCTCGCGGGCTGTGACCCCCCTGGCGGGTGCGACCCCCCTCGCGGGTGCGACCCCCCTCGCGGGTGCGACTCCCCTGGCGGGCGCGACCCCCCTGGTGCAACCCCCCTGGCGGGCGCAACTCCCCTGGCGGGCGCAACCCCCCTGGCGGGTGCAACCCCCCTGGCGGGCGCAACCCCCCTGGCGGGTGCAGCCCCCCTGGCGGGTGCAACCCCCCTGGCGGGCGCAACCCCCCTGGCGGGTGCACCCCCCTGGCGGGTGCAACCCCCCTGGCGGGTGCAACCCCCCTGGCGGGCGCAACCCCCCTGGCGGGTGCAACCCCCCTGGCGGGTGCAACCCCCCTGGCGGGTGCAACCCCCCTGGCGGGCGCAACCCCCCTGGCGAACCCCCCTGGCGGGTGCAACCCCCCTGGCGGGTGCAACCCCCCTGGCGGGCGCAACCCCCCTGGCGGGTGCAACCCCCCTGGCGGGTGCAACCCCCCTGGCGGGTGCAACCCCCCTGGCGGGCGCAACCCCCCTGGCGGGCGCAACCCCCCTGGCGGGCAACCCCCCTGGCGGGTGCAACCCCCCTGGCGGGCGCACCCCCCTGGCGGGTGCAACCCCCCTGGCGGGTGCAACCCCCCTGGCGGGCGCAACCCCCCTGGCGGGCAACCCCACTGGCGGCGGGCAACCCCCCTGGCGGGTGGCGGGCGCACCCCCCTGGCGGGCGCAACCCCCCTGGCGGGCGCAACCCCCCTGCAACCCCCTGGCGGGCGCGACCCCCCTGGCGGGCGCGACCCCCCTTGGACCCCCCTGGGGCTGCGACACCCCCCTGGCGGGTGCAACCCCCCTGGCGGGTGCAACCCCCTGGCGGGTGCAACCCCCCTGGCGGGTGCAACCCCCCTGGCGGGCGGCAACCCCCCTGGCGGGTGGCGGGCGCACCCCCCCTGGCGGGTGCAACCCCCCTGGCGGGCGCACCCCCCTGGCGGGTGCAACCCCCCTGGCGGGTGCAACCCCCCTGGCGGGCGCGACCCCCCCGGCGGGTGCAACCCCCCTGGCGGGCTGCGACCCCCCTGGCTTGCAAGCGCAACCCCCTGGCGGGCGCGATCCACTGGCCGGCGGGCACCCCTGGCGGGCGCGACCCCCCTGGCGGGCGCGACCCCCCTGGCGGGCGCACCCCCCTGGCGGGCGCGACCCCCCTCGCGGGTGCGACCCCCTGGCGGGCGCGACCCCCCTGGCGGGTGCAACCCCCCTGGCGAACCCCCCTGGCGGGCGCAACCCCCCTGGCGGGTGCGACCCCCCTGGCGGGCGCAACCCCCCTGGCGGGCGCAACCCCCCTGGCGGGTGCGACCCCCCTGGCGGGCGCAACCCCCCTGGCGGGCGCGACCCCCCTGGCGGGTGCGACCCCCCTGGCGGGCGCAACCCCCCTGGCGGGCGCGACCCCCCTGGCGGGTGCGACCCCACCTGGCGGGCGCGACCCCCCTGCGGGCGCGACCCCCCTGGCCGGGCGCGACCCCATGGCGGGGCGCGCGGACCCCCCTGGCGGGGCGCGGACCCCACTGGCGGGTGCACACCCCTGGCGGGCGGGCGCAACCCCCCTGGCGGGCTGCGACCCCCTGGACTGCGACCCCCATGGCGGGTGCAACCCCCCTGGCGGGCTGCGACCCCCCTGGCGGGTGCACCCCCCAACCCCCCTGGCGGGCGCAACCCCCTTGCGGGCGCAACCCCCCTGGCGGGTGCAACCCCCTCGCGGGTGCAACCCCCCTGGCGGGCGCGACCCCCCTGGGGGCGCGACCCCCTGGCGGGCGCAACCCCCCTGGCGGGTGCAACCCCCCTGGCGGGCGCAACCCCCCTGGCGGGCGCGACCCCCCTGGCGGGCGACCCCCCTGGCGACCCCCTGGCGGGTGCAACCCCCCTGGCGGGCTGCGACCTCCCTGGCGGGCTGCGACCCCCCTGGCGGGGTGCAACCCCCCTGGCGGGCTGCGACCCCCGGGGGCGCGACCCCCCGGCGGTGGCGGGTGCAACCCCCCTGGCGGGCGGGTGCAACCCCCCTGGCGGGTGCAACCCCCCTGGCGGGCTGCGCCCCCTGGCGGGCTGCGACCCCCCTGGCGGGCGCGACCCCCCTGGCGGGCGCGACCCCCCTGGCGGGCTGCGACCCCCTGGCGGGTGCAACCCCCCTGGCGGGCTGCAGCCCCCCTGGCGGGCGCGACCCCCCTGGCGGGTGCAACCCCCCTGACGGGCTGCGACCCCCTGGCGGGTGCGACCCCCCTGGCGGGCGCGACCCCCCTGGCGGGCGCGACCCCCCTCGGGGCTGCGACCCCCCTCGGGGCTGCGACCCCCCTCGGGGCTGCGACCCCCGTCGGGGCACGTCGCTGGAGGGCCTCGCGCCTCCACGCCTCCACGTTTCTCCTCTCCTCCTCCTCCTTCTCCTCCTCGTCGTCCTCCTCCTCCCTCCTCCGCCTCCGCCTCCGCCTCCGCCTCCGCCTCCTCCTCCTCCTCCTCCTCCTCCTCCTCCTCCTCCTCCTCCTCCTCCTCCTCCTCCTCCTCCTCCTCCCTCCTCCTCCTCCTCCTCCTCCTCCTCCTCCTCCTCCTCCTCCTCCTCCTCCTCCTCCTCCTCCTCCTCCCTCCTCCTCTCCTCCTCCTCCTCCTCCTCCTCCTCCTCCTCCTCCTCCTCCTCCTCCTCCTCTCCTCCTCCTCCTCCTCCTCCTCCCTCCTCTCCTCCTCCTCCTCCTCCTCCTCCTCCTCCTCCTCCTCCTCCTCCTCCTCCCTCCTTTTTTTCAAACTGGGTCGTCGCTTACGCAGACGGGGCGCCCAACGTCGCACCTGACCAGTCGGGCCGAACCGAACCGGAGCGGCCACTCGAACCGAACCGAACCGGTCGGACCCAACCGCGCGAAAACCGGAACCGAACCGAACCGGCGGCAGGCCCAAGCCGAACCGGCCGAAACCGGACCGATGCCAAACCGAACCGGCCAAGCAAAACCGACCCGGCTGCAGAACCGGACCGAACCGAACCGAGCCGATACCTTCATGAAAAAGGGAACGCAAACTAAAATTTCTAGATTTCCGCCCCAACGGGCCCCCAAAGGCTCGAAGGCCCCGAAGAGGCCGCCAAAAGGCTCCAAAACACCCTCGCGAGGCTCCCCGGAGGCTCCGAAAAGACCCCCGGGAGGCCCCCAAGAAGCCCCCATGAGGCGTGGAAACTGCCCCTGACAGACTTCCGGGAGTCCCTCAGACGCCGCGTCGCCGCCCGTTTCCTTCCAGCCGCACGTCCGCCTCATCACGAACCTCTACACCGCAGCGCAGGCACGGCGGCAGAATGGGCCTGAAGCCCATATATTGGGATCAATCACCCTCTCGAGGCTGGACTTATCCGGTCCCCCTGGGGATGTGCAAATTACTCATATTTCGGCCGCATCGCTCCTTCTTAACATGGATTCAAACCACCCCAACAAGCCTGGGTTCGACTCACACTCACACACACATACACACACACCCTCATCCGAGTCAAATGACACTATGCGCGCCCACTCGTTTATCACAAATCATATGGTTGCAACATTACGTTTGCGAAAATATGCACGAAAAAACACATGCGCGCGACGTCGCGCGCGCATGCAGGAATCCTTCAAACATCCGGTTCCGCATGGGATTCCAATTTGAATGTCCCGAAAACATGTTCAACAACGAATGTGGTTTTGAAACATGCCTTTCCAAATCAACCAAAACATGGCTTGCGCGCGAGCACGTGCGAATTATTTTAATGTATGCAACAAAACACTGTTTTTTGTTGCATTTGCTGTTCAAACAATTCATGACATGAAACCGAGTGGGCATTTCGCAACCGCGCGTCGGAATCGTTCGAACGCCTTTGCGCGAATGCCGGGGGATGCACGATCCCTGTCAAATAAAACCATGCGGGCCACCGCGCCTGTCGGCCTCGCTCGCACTTTGAAACCCTCTGAAGACCTTCATCGTCGACACGTGGACACAATCATCGTCACCGGCGCGATCAGCATCGGAGCCGTCATTGGTTTTGCCGTCGTCGTCGACATCGTCGCCACCAGAATCTCTACTATCGTCATCATGTGTGCCGTTGTCGTCGTATCCATGATACCGCGCCCGCTCGAGTCATCGACTCACACTGAAGTGCCCGCGCGTCAACGCGGCCTGCGAGACGCACTTGGAGGTCCCCAACGGTCAGCGCAACAGCCGTCGGGTCGGTCGCGCCAGACTATTTGGCCGCTCTGCGCGCGAGCCTGCGCGCGCTAGCGCGGCTGCAGCGATGCGCTAGCCAGCGCCCAGCAGTCATCGCAATCGCCGACGCATGGGTTTTGCAAACAAGATTGCGGATGGGCGGGTGGGATGATTGCGCGAGCAGTGGAGTTGACAACTTCAAGTTCGGCAGGGCGAAATGCACCACAAAGGTGCCGGTCAACCACAATGACCTCGTACCATCCCAACCGTGCCGGTCAACCCCCCTGAACCTTCCACTGCAAAAAAAACACTATGCGCGCGCGCTCGTTTAGGACGGCCCAAGAGGCCTCCAAGAGGCCCGAAATAGCCCCCAGGACGGCCCAGAAACGCCCCAAGGGAGGGCCCAAGTCGACTCAGGAAGGCTCCCGAAACGGTTTCCGACGGCGTCAGACGGGCCAGGAATGATCCAAGACGGCCCAAGACGCTCACAACAAGCTCCCAAAGAGGCCCAAGGAAACCCCCAAGAGGCCTCAAAAGATCCCCCGTGAACCCCCCAGGAGGCCCCAAGAGTGTCCCAAGAATGCCCCGAGAGGCCTTCTCCTCCTCCTCCTCCTTCTCCTCCGCCTCCCCCTCCCTCCTCCTCCCCCTCCTCCTCAAGCACAGGGGGGCCGCGGCGCGTGTCGTAACCATTTGGGCTCACACTTGCCATGGGACTCCTAGCTCCGTGCCTCCACGTCCGCGTTTGAGGGGCACTGGGTTACATCCTTTCGTCTTTGTATTGTTATTATGGGACTGTCTGTGGAGGAGGCGATCCCTTTTGGGGGGTGCCCGATGACGGGTGGTGTTTGCACATCATTACAGAAGGGCAGCATCGAGCCGATTTCACTTCAGCTGAACATTTGTCAGTCTCTACGGTTTTGGACAGCTATCCGAGTGGCCAAACGGAGCGAATGTCGATCGATGTATGGTGTGATTCTTTCTGGGAGCTGCCGCACGACATTCTCTGATGATGTGCTGCGCTTATTCTTCTGGGTTTCTTTCCTGCACCTCTTCTCCGGCATCCATCCCAGGCGGCAGGGACAGTGGGAGCCTTTGCGCACTGACCCAACGCCTCCCGCCTGGGTTTACCTGTTCGTGCCCTCGGTCTTCCAGCTATGTTTGACTGCCGGGGCGAGGCGGAGTACCAACAGCTGGTTCTTCTCCTGGAGTTGCTGCACAGTGGTGTCTTTCAGCATGCTGTGCATATTATTATGGTTCTTACGTTCCTGCTCGATCTCTTCGGCATCCGTCCCAGGCGGCAGGGACAGTGGGAGTAGTTTCTTCCTTAGCAAGGGGGTCTTACGTGCATCTCGCTCTTCAAGTGTTGTGGTTCGAATGTCGGCGCAGCTATGCGGCTCTTTGTCACCTCGACTCGCGGTGTGAGTCATACGCTTTGTCATGCGAGGTGGGTGGATTTTTGCTGTGCCGACATGGGCTGAAGGAATGAACAACGTTGCTGTATATGATTTTGTCTGGGATGTGGCGTGTTGAAGGTACTCATTTACGGCATCCACGTATTCCGTCCGTATGCTTCAGCCTTCAGCTCTTATGGTCATGCCCTTCGATATGTTTCTTTCAGCGCTGGCATATCCAGAGTTCGTCGTCGAGTACTTCCTTTTCGCCGCGGGCTCGGAGAAGGTCAGCGTGACGTTCCCAATCGCTTCGCGATTGCTCCAGTCCAGCCCAGTCCAGCCCTCATCCCCCCCCCTCCCCCTCCTCCTCCTCCTCCCCCCCCTCCTCCTCCTCCTTCTCCTCCTCCTCCCCCTCCTCTCCCTCCTCCTCCTCCTCCTCCTGTTACTGTTGCTCGACAGCAGACGACCGATGTAATATGGGTCGGCCTTCTGGGCGGTGCTCGAGGGGCCGCCAAACGGAACGATGCAAGGGCACGGTGGTGGAACTTGCCGCAGGCAGCTCGATCCGCCGACCCCCGCTTGCTAGGGGTGAGAAGGCGTTTGAGATGATTGGGTGTCCCCCTCCCGCTTTCCTCCTCACCCGGGATCCAAAATCTAAATGTTTCAAGGGGGGGAGAGATGGGGGGGAATATCCGGGCTCCTTGGCGCACCCCTGGAGACTCCGGAGCTTCAAGTCTGCCTTCCGTGGCCTCAAAAACGTTCCAAGACTATCCCGAATCGCCGAACGACTGGCCCAAGACGTCCACGATGGCTCAAAGACGCCCCACGACGCCTTGGAGACGCCCTAAGATAGGCCCAAGAGCCTTCCCAAAGGGGGCCCCGACAGGCAAAAATCAATGGTTTTCATTGGATGTTTCATTGCTTTGGGGGTTATAGCGTTCTCGAGCCTCCATCGCTCCAAGACGGCCCAAGAGGCCCCGTAGACCGCCCCAAGAGGCTCCTACGAGGGCCCCAGGGCGGCCCAAGAGGGTTCCAAGACGGCTCAAAGAGGGGCCTAAGGCTGCCAAAGATCGCTCCAAGAAGACCTGAAGAGAGGTCAAGAGGAAGAACACGAACCGAAAATCAGATCGTCCGCCCGAAGAGGCACCCCAAAGGCCCCAAGAAACGGCCTCAAATAGCCCCCGAGAGGCCCAAAAGAGGCCCCAAAACGGCCCCCAAGACGCTTCAAAGCTGGCTCCCAGAGGCTCCACCAGGCCAATAGCTCCCAAGAAAGCCCACGACGCCTCAACCGTGTACTCCCCGCCTCGTCCGGGGTCGGCGGAATGGCGCAAGCCTCTTCTTATACCAACGCGTGCACAACGATGCACCACCTAGACTGAACATGAATGGGAAGACAGTGGGACGACGCGCTGATCCGAACGATTTTCGAATGGCCGTTGCAACGCACCAAGTCAATCTCCTATCACATGTGCGCATTGAGGTCTGGAGAAGACCTCGCGCTTGAATGCCATGCTGCTCAGCTGCTCAGTATATGTACCAACGACGAACAATTCTGGAGCATGACAATGCATTTGTCCGTAAGGCTTCCACCAAACAGGTGAATAGGAGAAGTCTCACTCCCCAGAAACGCAAGCGGTAAGGCCGAAGACAAGCTGGGCGACCTGTACAGCCTGCTCTTTTGCATCGGGCTTCGGCGGCTTTCCACGATCAATGGAGCGCCTCTTCGTGATGGCATCAACTGCTTGCTTCATCCAAACGCCAGGATCCTTACGGCACGTGGCGATTAAAGGCTTTACGAACTTCCTCGGGTCCTGGATGACGATCTTCAGCATACCATAGCATGGACCGCGAGCGAATGTGCTGGACTCACAATTGACAAAAAACGTTTCACAATTTGGCTTGAACTCGCTGAAGAACCGTCCCTGTGGGACAGCGTCCGGCTCCCTTTCAGACTCCCACGACTCATCACCAACATAGAACTGAGGCCCACCCCAGTAGCTCCACGAGACTCCCCGGTAAGATGCATCTTTGCATCGAACGTGGTGAGCAGGTGTTCCCTGCGTATCCCGGAGATCCCGATACTTCCACTTATCCGTCCTCACATCATAGTGCCACACGTCCCGGATGTAGTTTTGATTCTTCATTCCTCCCTCCACGCCCACAAATTCGAGAGATCGCACCACGCCGCAGCCGTCAAAGTTCACAACCAAAGCTGGGCCAAGATAGTGAAAGTAGTCTCCTCTGCAATCAACGATTTCTGGATCCCCAACAACGCGAACTTTACAATTCAAATTTCTCGCGGAACGGATACGCGCAAAGTCGAAACTATCTGCCTCTTCGGAAAGCACGTCTTCCTTGTCAGCATCAGGCATCAAATCATTGAATAAATCCATGAAACCAATTGGGTCGGGGTCGCTGGATGCGTTCGACGTGCATTCTAAATCCACGACCGTCCTTCTGAGATCAGCAATCCCACGGCCAAGCGGATCATATACGGGCACCATGTTCTGCATCAAAGCGCGAGCTTGATCAGATATGGCTTGTGACCAGAACTGTATGATGCCAGCGCGTGGACCCCAAATAGGTGATTCGTCGATGTGCGGGACCCTATTGGTGGAACCCCATGTGAGGGACCTTATGCGCGTGGAGCACCATATGTGAAACCCTCTGTGTACAGGGCCGATGGGGCGAGAAACCATAGGAAACCACCGGATGCCAAACCGTGGGAATCCATGGAAGCAAAACTATAAGGGTCCAAGCAGCCAAACACGACTAACGGAGCCAGTGAGGCGGAACCAGAAGGAGCGATAGGAAGCCCTGCCGGCAGCCATAAGGACCCGTGCGAAGCTGGACCATTGCCATCCTTGCAGCCCCCCAGACAAGTGCGGCACAGAGGTCCAGTCGAGCAGCAAACCATAGAGACTCATACGAAGCCCAGCCATAGGGATCCACGCAGCCACCGCAAAAGGTGCGGCACGCAGATCAAGATCTTCAGAGCACAAGGAACAACCTCTAAAAGCAAACACTGTTTGGGAAAATGCAAGCCATTCGTGAATGGATCCGCTTTCAATTGGTAAGCACTGTCTCTATCCCCACACGGTGCTTAAAGCGGTCAGTACAGAACACACATATGAAGAGCCCAGTTTTCGTATACATCTGCGGAACATGAGTGGCACTGAACACGAGACAAATCTTCGTATTTTCATGAATGGAAAGCGAGTGTAATCGGAGGTCGGTGCAAGAACGTGGAACTTACGACAACAAGCGGGACTATCGCTTTTTGCGTGGGATCAGAAGCCATCGAAGACGAACCGGGACACGACCCAGACCCATGCAACCCATGAAAGCCTGGTAAGCCAGAGTGACTCATTCCGAGGCTGCGCTGGCACGGTGGTGGGGTTTGTCGCAGGCAGTTGCATGTACACATACAAATATACGATAGATAGTGAAGCCGATGGACAGATAGTGAGCCTGATATACAGTGAGTGATACTGGTTGATGTCTTGATAGTTGAATCAAAGGATAGATGCTGAGACCGATGTATAGGGATATCGGTAGATAGCCGTCGAGATCGTTAGTTAGATCGATCGCGATCCCGATCCGACGCCACTCGCAAACCGAAAGCTGCACCCGTCCCCCACAACTGCCTAATCACCCGATGGGTGGAAAACTATACTAAAAACCATGCGCGCGCTTCGCGTGCGCGCTCAGATTCTAGCGGGGCGACTGTGTATCGCATGGTGCACTGTATGGGCGTTTCTGGAGGTCCTTTGTGGAGTTCCTGTGCGTTTCTGAGACTTGCGGTCACTTGGGGGACAGTCTGGTGGAGTTCTCGGGGAGGCTTCAGACGTCACCCTCAGACCGAGCTCACACAACAACAAAACAGCAACGTTATCCTAACCCGTCTCTGTGTTTCTCGACACCCTGCTCCTTCGCCTCCTTCCCCTTTTGCCCCTCGCCATCCCCCTGCCCCTCCTCTTTTTGCTTGCCTTCCTCCACCCACGTCTCCCTCTCGATCTCCTTCTGGTGCCCACGGCGGTGGATGTTGGCCTGTGGATCGAATGGATGGTCCTTTGAGGTACCTGCTAAAACTTTCTAAGGGTTGCCCGGGGGCCGCAGGTGACGTGACAGGGGACGTGCCAGGGGTCTTGTCAAAGGACGTGTCCAGAGTCCCATTGTGGATCTCCCAATGCCGTTTTGGGGTCGCCTGGGAGTCTCGTGGGCCGCATCTTGGCCATGTGGGCCCTAGTGTCCCAGAGCCTCTGGGACGCATGTGGCAGGGACCATTGGGTGGATCTTTTCGGGCTGCTTTGGGGCCGTGCTGACGTTTGAAAGGGGGGCGTCGTGACGCGTTATTGGGGCAGTTGTGGAACAATCGTCGTATCCTCTGCTGCCGTCTGGGGGTCCTCTTAGACCATCAGTGGGCTGCTCTGGGCAGCTTCAGGGGTCACTTGGGCCCATCTTGGGACTGTGTTGGGCTCATCTTGGACCGTTTTGGGGCCCTCTTGGGCCGTCTTGAGCCTCACCCAGGGCGCTCGTCTCCGAGTGGGCCCCAAGACGGCCGAAGAGGGACCAGGAAAGCCCAGGAGTGCGCCAAGACGGCCCATGAGGGCCCCGAGAGGCTCCCAAGACAGTCCCAACAGACTCCATCGACTGCAAGGCGGCCCAAGAGAGCCCAAGATGACCCAAGAGGGTCCCAAAAGGGTCCGTCCAGAGGGGAAGGCCCTAGAGGGCCCGAAGAGGACCCCACAGGAGCCCAAGACAGTCCCAAGACGGCCCAGCTAGCCCCCATGACAGGTCAAGGGATAGTGACGAGAGGTGTCACATGTTACGACCTCT
>CAUYUJ010002966.1:50000-83549 GCA_963575745.1 Prorocentrum cordatum
GGTCACGCCCGTGATCGCCTGGGGCTTTTCCGAACGGGCCCTCGGGGGTATATATTCCTTACCTGCCACGCGAATTTAGTGCAACCCCTAAAACACGGGAAGAGAAAACGGGCGCAAGGGGGAAGGACAATAATGGAGCACAAGAGAAATTAGCAGGAGGAGGTCAAGGAGCAAAAAACAAGTGGTATAACCACACGAGCAGATCGGGCGGGAAGACCCATAGCGGGCAGGTCGGGGCGGGCCCAAACGACCAGGTCGAGCAGGCGGGTTGCTGAAACGCGGGCCCTGCATGAATCGAAAAGAATTCTCGAACGATAGCGCGATTCCGCCGCAGATCATGAACAAAAAACCAAAGCGAGAGCGTGATTCCCCAGCGCCGAAGGCGCATCGTCTGAATAGACTACGAAAAACTGCCACGCGAGAGCGCGATTCGTGTACAAATTGCGAGGAATCCCCACGCGCAAAAGCGCGATTTGGGAATAAGTTGTGAGGAAATATCAGGCGGGAGCGGCTGTTGTTGTAAACTGGGGGCCAACATCGCAATTTGAGACCCACGACTTCCCCCGGGTGAAAGCCCCGGGGGAAGCACTTCACTTGAAAATTGCTCCGACGGTAGGACCCCGCATGAGAATATGTTCAGCTTCCCCTTAGCCCTCTCCTCCTCTCCCTGGCGGACACTCTCCTCTCGCCCTCTGCTCTGGCCTCTCCTCCTCCCTCTATGTATCCTCCTCCTATTCCTCCCCCTCCTCCTCCACCTCCTCATCTCCTCGTCATCGCCCTCCCCCATACTCCCCCCCCTTCCTCATCCTCCGCCTGCATCTTCTCCGCGCGCACCTCCCCGCCCCCCTGGTCGGCGCAAGCACATCGATGTTTCTCGGCGCCGTCGCCGCCCGGACAATCGCGCGCGCGTTTGCCGACGGCTAGATCGCGAAGCCGTCGGGGCAACCCTTCGGGCCAGGCCGTCGAGGCAACCCCGCGAGCCGCTGGGGCGCGAGAGCAAGCCGTTGGGACAACCCCGCAGGCGCCGAGCTAATCGCGGCCGCGCTCAGGCGGGAGGCAGCACGAAGCCCAGTTCTGCCGCGAGCTGCTCCGCCTCAGCCCTGGAGCCCACTGCTCTCCCGTAGAATTGCCCGATCGCCTTCCGCAGGGACGCCGGCGGCCCGCGCTCCAGGACGTCTCGCGCGGGCGGCCGCAGGATCAGCATGTCCCGCATGCACGTGGCGCGGGAGAACATGACGTAGAGGTGCGGCCACCACTGATCGCCCGACATGCCCGCGCGACCAGCGCCCTCAAACCTGGCGCAGTCGACGGCGGCGCCCTTGCGCAGCGTCTGACCCTGCGACAGCGCGGAGGTCAGATAGGACGCGCGCGCCAGGGTGAACCCCGAGCGGCGCACAACGTGCGGCCCCGAGCTCTGCCGCGTGAACTCCTGCTCGCCGGGCCTGAACATGAGCAAGCTCCTCGCCCGCGCCTCGGCCGCGCCGTCGTCGTCAGCGCCCTCGGCGCCCTGCAGCAGCGCCTCGGCGACCTCCTTGTAGATCGGGGACTCCTTGAAGCCGTGGGCCTGCATCCAGATTCCCCGCGGTAGGTAGCGGGGGCGAAAGAGCTGGCCCGGCGCGCGCCCCTCGGAGTCTCGCTGGTCGTCTGCGCGAAACTCGAAGGACACGACGGTGGCCCGCTGCTCCTGCACGAGCCCCAACTTCTTCTTCAGCTCCTCCTGCACGGCCGCGAACCGAACCTCCATGCCGACGCGTGCCGGCAAGACGCCGTGGATGTCACCCGTCTTGCGCATGTTCGGGACGTTCAGGAGGCGGCGGCCTGCGTCTGGGTCGCCTTGAATCGTGCCGCGCTCATCTACGGCCTGCAGGAAAACGAGGGGCGCGCCCAGACGCCGCGCGCCACGACGAGCACGCGCGTTGATCCACCTCGCGAGCGTCTCCCAGTAGACGCCCACACCGAAGCCGAGCCGAAAGTTCTCGCGCCGGCGCCGAGGGCCCAGGGCGCAACGGTTGTCCGAGGCCAACGTCTTCCCCCAGGCAGACCAGACCTCTGGCGGGAAGCGCTTGCCCTCGCGCGCGCAGCCCGAAAACGATCGGAGGGCCCCCGGGCTCGAAGCGCTTCGCGCCCTTCAGCTCGAAGACGCAGGGGGTGCGAGAGAAGACGCCGACGCCGCTGATGGCGCGCTGAATCTCCACCGTCGGCGGCCCCGCGTACTTGTAGGACCCGTCGCCCCGGCGCTCGTTCACGTCCGACAGGGGCCCGATGCTGCCGGCGGGCTTCAGCTGTAGAAAATCGCCGAGGTGCACCACGATGGGGGCGCGCCCGAAGCGGCGATGCGGCCTCTTGCAGGCGGGCCCCTGCACGTCGCGCGCGTCGCTGCGCCCGCGGCAGGCGCGAAAATCCAGCGCGCGGCGCAGAGCAGCCGCCACCATGCTTACCTCCTCGATGACCAGAACGCGGACGTGCTCCAACAACCACCTCAGCCTCTCCTGCATGCCCCGCGGCCTCATCTTCGCGTTGATGTACTTCTGGACTCGCAGGGCACAGGCGTTGCGCAGCGCTCTGGCCTTCGCAGTCTCCGCGGAGATGTTCTTCGCCTGCGCGCTCGAGAGAGCCACGGCCATCATGGCGCCCATGTCCTGCGCCGACGAGAGCCACAAATACTCCACCACTAGGAAAACGACCTTCTGCACCGCGTGCGTCTCCCCCGAGCCGCCCCGGCCCAGCAGGAGCAAGTGCGTCACTTTTCTCTCGCCCCAGGGCCTCTTCTGCACGTCGCCCCCCGGGGCGTCGTCGCAGGCCTTCGCGAACTTGGCGACGAAGAGCGCCTGGCCCCGAGCGAGTCTCTCGTTCTCCGGCAGCCCAGGAACCAGGGCGGCTATGCACGCGCTGGGCGTTGAGCACACGCTGCGGGCAAAACTGGCCGCAGCGGGGTCGCAGCCCAGGCCGCCAGCGCCCTCCTCCTCGCCGTCGTCAGCGCCCGCGTCATCCTCGTCGCGATTGCCCTGGAGCCGGTCGTCACGCAGGTTTGCCCAAGCGCGTCTCTCCTCGCGCGCTGCGGTCACCAGCGGTCGGTATCCGGCCGCGGACGCAAGATCGGTCGCGGCCTCCGTCGGCCGGGGCGCGCCCGCGCCCTCCCGGGCGGCCTCGGACACGCACGAGAGCGCGAGGAGCTCCTTGGCCAACCTGCCCCACTGCTGCGGCCGTATCCGGCCTGCCCCGCTCAGAGACATGCTGGCTGATCCTCCTGAAGTTCTGCAACCTGGCAGGGCCCTGCACCCGGTGCTCTAGGATGTCGCCCACCAGGCCCATGTAGTAGCGTCCGCCGTCGGGCGACCCCTCCAGCTGGACGGGGACCTTCGGGGCCAAAATCACGAACACTGCGACGCCCGCGTCGCAATCAATGACTGCCCCCAGCTTCTTGAGCACCTGCTTCGACACGAGGATCGGGACGTCCTTCGCGAACCCGTTGATCGCGATGTCCCCCTCGTTGCCCGCGCTCGTGATCCCGAACTCCACCTGTCCGTCGGCGCGCTCCTTCTCTCCGTCCCCGAAGCTGGCTGGTAGCTTCGGTTCACTTCGCGGAGCCTCGTGTCGCCGTACTTCTCTAGGTTCTTGCGGGCTACGATGTCAAGCGCACGCTCGCCTCCCATGGTGTCCGCGCAGCCTAAGTCGACGACCCCCTTGCCCTCCAAAATGGCTTGTTCCGCGAACATCGCCTCACTTGGTGAGTCCCCAGACTCTTGCTCGGCGACCCTGGCGGCCACTAGGTTAAACTGCAGCTCCTTCACGCGGATGGCCATCTTCGCGCTCGCCTCGGGCGCCTTGGCCACTGCGGGGCCGAGGCGAGGATCGCGGCGGTCAGGACAATCCTGGAGCCAATGGCCACCTCCACACCTCGGACACTTATTACGCCCTTTGTTCGGGGGTTGGATCGCCCCTCGGCCTCCGCACTGGCTGCCCATTGGCCGGCGAGACCCCGCTGGGAACCCTCCGCCAGCTCCTCCGCCCTCCGGCGAGCCCGGAGCAGGGTTCGCTGGGCCGTGTGGAGCGCAGCCAATGCCTCGGCCACCTCCTGCTGGGCGGCCACGTGCGCCTCGATATCCTCGCCATTAGCCTCGGCCATGTCACGTTCCCCATCGAACTCCTCGCACTCCTGCTCCGCTGCGAAGCTGCCCGCACCCTGCTCCACGTGGTCCGCGTCGAGCCAAGCGCGGCCATCGTCTCCCATCTGCGCCGCGCACGCCTTCGGGCATCGAGCGTGGCCATCTCGCTCTGCCAGGCCATCGCCCTCCCAGGTCGAGATCGGCTTTTCGCGGATCCCGCTTGCCTCCAGCGAGCCACCTGCGGCAGTCACGATGGCAGATCTCCCCCTGGAATCCAGGCCCGCGCGCGCGAGCATCAGCCAACCCCGGACGATGCTCGGGGAGACCTCTGGCATGTCATCCAACTCCTCCTCGGCGTCATCGTCGTTGGTGACACTCCAGGTGCGCGACCATATATCGTCTTCTCCTCGGCCGTCGGTGTACCCCCACGCCCAGCTCGGGCCCTCGTCGTCTTCTTCCTTCTCGACTTCAACCCATCTCCAGGGTCTGGGGGCCCAGCTCGACGTCGAGTGAGGACTCTGAGTCGGGTGGCCGAGTGCACGTGCCAGCGCTCGCCGAAGGTACTGGTACCGGAATCTGTCGGTCCACTGCTGCATGGGCTCGAGTTTCCTGCGCCTGGTCTTGATCAGGAACGTCTCCAGCTCCTGACCCACGTCTCGGACCGCCCGGCGTGAGCAGCGGCGCTCCAAGCACACCAAGAGGCGCTCCACACCGTCATCTATCGAGAGCCATCCTCACTTACAGCGCTCAACCGTGAGTCTCGCCTCTAGCCTCGGGCCACACAAGTACCTGTCTTGTCTCTTGGTGCCCTCCTGGTACTGGAGGGCCTTCCGTCGATACGTCCGCCAGGTCTTTGGATCTCCATCCCAGCCTGGCACCTTGTCGCCGCGATGTTCCTCCTTCATCGCGTTATCCGTGGATCTTCGTGTCAACCACGAGCTCCGCTACCATGCAAGTCGTTGGCGGAATACGCACAGCGTCTCCAACTCCTTTTTCTCCCACACGGTCGACCGTCCGACTGGGCTCTGCTAACAGAGCTACCATCAAAACATGCGCCCGCAAGCACAAGCGAGGGGGAGCTCGCTTGACAGAATGGCAAGCGGAGAAAAAATATGCAACATATTATCACGCCTGCACGTGCATGTGATAATGGTTCCTCCACGGAACCCGTGTCTCTGCAACTATCCCGAGAAAACTCCAGAGCCTCATAGGGTACACCACTTTGGGCCCCGCAACTGAAGACCTGTAACCATGTGTGTCATGTAACATGGATAACCTGCTCAGGTTTGCCTACTGAGATTTGCACTATGGGGCCACGAAGCGATGTGCTGGGTGTGGCGGACGCATGCGGGCACCCCCACTGGGGCCTTCGGTGGAGCTCCCCATGGGGCCACGAAACGCTGTGCTGGGTGTGGCGGACGCATGCGGGCACCCCCACTGGGTTTTTCGGTGGAGCTCCCTATGGGGCCACGAAACGCCGTGCTGGGTGTGGCGGACGCATGCGGTCACCCCCACTGGGGCCTTCGGTGGAGTTCCCTATGGGGCCACGAAACGCTGTGCTGGGTGCGGCGGACGCATGCGGGCACCCCCATTGGAGCCGTCGGTTGAGCTCCCTATGGGGCCACGAAACGTGTGAGGGGTGTACCGAAAGGGGTGATGATGACGATCGTGACGGTGATGGCGATGATTGTGATGATGATGATGATGATGATGGTGATGATGATGTTGATGAAGAGGATGGTGATGATGACGTCGATGATGGTGATGATGGTGATGATAATGATAATGATAATGATAATGATAATGAGAATGGTAATGGTAATGATAATAATAAATATATTCAGAATAATAATAAAAATAATAATGATAATACCAATAAAATAATAATGATAATAACAATAATGGTAAAATTGATGATAATAATAATAATAATCATAATAATAATACAAAAAAAAGATGATGATGATGATGATGATGATGATGATGATGATGATGATGATGATGATGATGATGATGATGATGATGATGATGATGGGCCGGAGGGGCGAGGAGGAGGAGTGAACGCGGGGCGCTGTCTCTTCAAAACAAGGACCCAACACCACAGGATGGTTGGGAAAAAAGCAAGTCCGTTTGGAATGGATTTCGGCGCGCGCCCTTTTTCGTCTCCAAAGAACGAGCCACTACGATATACCCGGGCCAGAAGAGCCCAAAAGTGACGACAGTTACAAGTTCTGGATGACCCGCCAAGATTACCAACATGAAATGAGGGCCCCATAGGGATGGGGGTTCCCGCCTGAGACTTCCTCGCAATTCACTCACAGACGAGACTCCCGCCTGCGACTTCCTCCATACTCAAGCCTGCGGAGCCCAAAAGTGACGACGGTCACAAGTTTCCGATGACCCGCTCGCAGTACCAACATGAAATGCGGGCCCCATAAGGATGGGGGTTCCCGCCTGAGACTCCCTCGCAATTCACTCACAAACGAGGCTCCCGCCTGCGACTTCCTCCATACTCAAGCCTGAGGAGCCCAAAAATGAGGACAGCTACAGGTTGCCGATCACCCGCTCGGATTACCAACATGAAGTGCGGGCCCAATAGAGAAGGGGCTCCCGCCTGAGACTCCCTCGCAATTCACTCACAGACGAGGCTCCCGCCTGAGACGTCCTCTATACTCGAGCCAGAGGAGGTCAAAAATTACGACAAATACAAGTTCTGGATGACCCGCTCGGATTAGTAACATGACCTGCGGGGCCCATAGGAAGGGGGCTCCCGCCTGAGACTCCCTCACTATTCACTCACAGACGAGGCTCCCGCTTGAGACATCTTCCATCGTCAAAATGGGGACTGAGTGATGACGAAATGATGAGTGAATAATGATGATTATGATGAGTGAATGAGTGGTGGTTACGAATAAGGCTTCAGTGTGTGAGTGTGATGATGATGGTGATCATGAAAGCGTGTGAATGTGTGTGGTAGATGAGGATGACGATGATGATGAATGAAGGAGTGAGTGGGAGTGAGGGATCCGGACGAAGAGACGGGGTGTGGGTGAGGACTGCGCGGGGTGTCCAGAGAAAACCAGAACCCACTTAGGATGTGGGGGAGAATCAATGGTCACTGGACGGGGGGGAGCAACAATAATTATTATTTTGTAGTGGGAGTTCAATCAGTTTGAAATTGCTCGCTTTTACTAGCACGCGTGTCTTGCATTATGTATACCCTAACCTTCGATACCCGCCCACTTCGTCTTCGATCGCGCCCGTTTTCGGCGGGAGTATCTTTGTTGGCCAGTGAATGTAATGCGAGAAAGTCTCGAACGACAGCGCCGCTCCTGACATCGGGGGCCTCTCTGGCCAGGGACTCTCGGAATACATATTGAAGAATATTGAGCGGGAGCCCATACCGCCGTGTCTGGGCCTCGACCAACTTGCCTGAAGTACACCAAAGTCTGGTGCGAGAGCGCCACTCTTGAGTTCGGGGGCCTCTCTGGCAAGGGACTCTGCAAATACATATTGAGGAGTATCGAACGAAAGCCCTTGTCGTCGTGGTTGGGCCTCCACCAGCTTGACTGAACTGCCAGATAGTCTCGAGCGAGAGCGCCACTCTTGAATTCGGGCGCCTTCCTGGCCAGGGGCTCTCTCGGAGCTAATCGTGGGGAAGTATTGAGCAGGAGCCCTTATCGTCGTGGCTGGGCCCCCGCCACCTTGACTGGATTGCTAGAAGTCTCGAACGAAAGCGCCGTTCCTGAGTTCGGTGGCCTCTCTGGCCAAAGTGTCCCGGGGTACGTAATGGGAAAATATCAAGCGAGAGCCGTCGTGGCTGTAGCCAGGCCCCCAAAGGACACACATTTACAACCAAGCCCGCGATCGAGCGTGAGCCTCGTTGTCATAAGAATTGCAGGCGGCGTCAAGGCGAAACCGCGCGGGACCGTTTCCAGCGATCCTCAAGAACTGTTATCCAGAAACGAAACAACACAACAACAACAACAAAAACAACAACAACAACAACAACAACAACAACAACAACAATTACTAGCACGTGGGGACACACCGTTCTCACCAGTGCCAGGGTTTTCATAGGAGGCGGGCAATACCCCCACTTTGTGGGGGGGCCGGTTCAAGCTCTACCAAATTTCCAAACGACTCTTCGCCACCACCCACACCCAGCTTCCCGCCCTATGACGTTCGGACACTTCACTTCGTGGCATGCGGACGACCGTGGCTACTATTCAGGGCCCCGCGGCCGACGACGACGGCGTGCGCGCGCGAAGAAAAAAAGAATGTGTCCCGCATGGTATTATTTGACAGGGATGATGGCCCTGGCAGGTGCGCAACCGTTGTTGCAGAAGTTCGAAAAAGTTGGTCGCAAGAGCCCGTTTGACAGAAATGTTGAAAAAATATTCGGTTTCCTCAGAAATCCGCAAGAGCGCGCGGGATGATTTTTTGACAAAAATTTTGTGAAAAAACATTGGGTTTTTCATGTTTTATGTTAAAATCGCTACGAAAACTAAGGTTTTGGAAGGATTTCATCTTGCGCGCGCGAGTGTGCACTTCGTGTCATCTGTTCCAAAGGATTCTTGAAGTTTGGTTATGTTAGAACAAGACATGTCATTTTATATTGGTTTTTGACAGGGAAAGCGGGCGTCAACAAAACAACCGGATCTGGATCACATCGTTTTGCCTGAGACTTCCTCACGAAAATTATGAAAATGAGGCTGCGGCCTAGGCGCGGCGAGGGGGCCATGCACCAGGGGCCCCAACAATAATTATTCTTTAGAAATAATAATGTTCAACAACAACAACAACAACAACAACAACAACAAATCATTTTACCCGAACGCTCAGTGTTCTCACCAGTGCCAGGGTTTTCATGCGACGCGAGACAATACCCCCACTTCGTGGGGGGGCAGTTCAAGCTCTACCAAATATCCAAACGACTCTTCGCGACCACCCAAACCCAGCTTCCCGCCCTATGACGTTGGGACACTTCACTTCGTGGCGTGCGGACGACCGTGGCTACTACACTGGCGTGGGGTACACACCCACAGAACTTGGTCACTTATTCGGGGCGCGCGTGTGCCCAGCATCCTGCAATTGTGACATACAATACATGACACAGACAGACAGAGAGAGAGACAGAGAGCAGACAGAGAGAGAGACAGAGAGAGCGGAGTTGGTCACATTTTTGGGGCAAGTTCCTGAGATCGTCGTGTTTTTTGTTGGTCTTGCGCGCGCGAATGTCCACTTTACTTTTTTTTGCAAGGGAGTATTGAAATTTGATTATGTTAGAACAAGAAAAAGTAGCTCGCGCGAGCTCATGTAACATAAATGTTGAAAAACCATTGGTTTTGTGGGAGTCGGACAGCGCGCGCGGGATGAAATTTGGACATTTTTTTTTGAAAAACCATTGGGTTTTTGATGTTTTTATGTTGAAATCGCTACGAAACCTAAGGTTCTGGAAGGATTTCGTCTTGCGCGCGCGAATGTCCACTTTACCTTATTTTTTGCAAGGGATTATTGAAATTTGATTATGTTAGAACAAGAAAAAGTAGCTCGCGCGAGCTCATGTAACATAAATGTTGAAAAACCATTGGTTTTGTGGGATTCGGACAGCGCGCGCGGAAGGACATTTTGACAATTTTTTCTTAAAAAACCATTGGGTTTTTGATGTTTTTATGTTAAAATCGCTACGAAACCTAAGGTTTTGGAAGGATTTCGTCTTGCGCGCACGAATGTCCACTTTACCTTATTTTTTGCAAGGGATTCTTGCAATTTGATCAAGTAAGAACAAGAATTTTCATTTTATAGTGTTTTTTGCAAGGGAAAACGGATTACAACAAAACAACCGGATCCGGTGACAATCCACTTTTCTGAAGCTTTCGCTAGAAAATGAAGGAAATGAGGCTGCGGCCTAGGTTTTGGAGGGGGGTCGCGCACCAGGGGTCTCAACAATAATATTTCTTTAAAAGTAATAATATTCAACAACAACAACAGCAACAACAGCAACAACAGCAGCAGCAACAACAACAACAACAGCAGCAGCAACAACAACGCAAGGACACTCTCTCAGGCCACCCCGGCGGGGCCCGTGGGTGTGTCCTCGCCCCCGGGGCGAGCGCACTGCCCCAGGCCACACGTTGCAGTTGTTGCCCCGGGGGGGGGGGAGCAACGCGCAACACCTCTGTCATACGCTAACGTAAATCTATATGTGTTTCCGAATCTCCGTTGGCTCCCTTACTGTTCCCCACGCACTCCTGTGTCCGAAAACCTACCACGCACCAGCGACGCCAGCTCCTCCTCCTCATAGGACTCCTATGGAATCGCGCAGGACCCTGTAAGGATCCTATAGGATCCCCACAGGACTCCTATGGAATCGTGCCGGACCCTGTAAGGATCCTATAGGATCCCTCTAGGGTTCCTATGGAAACGTGCAGGACCGTGTAAGGATCCTATAGGATCCCTCCAGGGTTCCTATGGAATCGTGCAGGACCCTGTAAGGATCCTATGGGATCCCTCTAGGGTTCCTATAGAATCGTGCAGGGCCCTGTAAGGATCCTGGAGGATCCCTCTACGGTTCTTATGGAATCGTGCAGGACCCTGTAAGGATCCTATAGGATCCCTATAGGCTTCCCATAGAATCGTGCAAGACCCTGTGAGGATCCTATGGGATCCCTCTAGGGTTCCTATGGAATCGTGCAGGACCCTGTAAGGATCCTATAGGTTCCTCCTCTATAGGACTCCTATGGAATCGTGCAGGATCCTGTAAGGTTCCTATAGGATCCCTCTAGGGTTTCTATGGAATCGTGCACGACCCTGTAGGGTCCCTATAGGATCCCTATAGGATTCCTATGGAGCCGTGCAGGACCCTGTAAGGATCCTATAGGATCCCTACAGGGTTCCGATGGAATCGTGCAGGCTCCTGTAAGGATCCTATAAGATCCCTATAGGGTTCCGATGGAATCCTGCAGGGCCCTGTGAGGATCCTATAGGACCCTTATGAAGATTCCGATGGAATCCTGCAGGGCCCTGTAAGGATCCGATAGGATCCCTATAAGGCTTCCCATAGAATCGTGCAGGACCCTGTAAGGATCCGATAGGATCCCTCCAGGGTTCCGATGGAATCGTGCAGGACCCTGTAAGAATCCAATAGGATCCCTCTAGGGTTCTTACGGAACCGTGCAGGACCCTGTAAGGATCCTATGGGATCCCTATAGGCTTCCCATAGAATCCTGCTGCAGGCCTGTAAGGATCCTATAGGACCCCTATAAGGTTCCAATGGGAACCTGTTGGGCCCTGTCAGGATCCTAGAGGATCCCTCCAGGGTTCCGATGGAGTCGTGCAGGACCTTGTAAGGATCCTATAGGATCCCTCTAGGGTCCCGATGGAAACGTGCAGGACTCTGTAAGCATCCTATGGGATCCCTCTGAGGTTCCGATCGAATCGTGCAAGACCCCGTAAGGATCCTATAGGTTCCTCCCTGTAGTACTCCTATGGAATCATGCAGGACCTGTAAGGATCCTATAGGATTCCAATGGGATTCCTATGGAATCGTGCAGGACCCTGCACGGACCCTATGGGATCCCTATAGGATTCCTATGGACCGTGAAGGGCCCTGTAAGGATCCTATGGGATCCCTCTAGGGTTCCTATAGAATCGTGCAGGACCCGGTAAGGATCCTATAGGATCCCTATAGAGTTCCGATGGAATCCTGCAGGGCCCTGTGAGGATCCCATCGGATCCCTATAGGGTTCCGGTGGAATCCTGTAGGACCCTGTGAGGATCCTATCGGATCCCTATAGGATTCTTATAGAATCGTGCAGGACCGCGCACGGATCCTATGGGATCCCTATAAGGTTCCTATGGGATCGCGCAGGACCCTGTAAGGATCCTATAGGTTCCCTCTACGGTTCCTATGGAGTCGTGCAGGGCAATGTAAGGATCCTACAAGATACCTCTAGGGTTCCTATGGAAACCTGTTGGACCCTGTAAGGATCCTATAGGATCCCTCCAGGGTTCCTGTGGAATCGCGCAGGACCCTGTAAGGATCCTATAGGATCCCTCCAGGGTCCCGATGGAATCGTGCAGGACCCTGTAAGGATCCTATAGGATCCCTCTAGGGTTCCTATGGAATCGTGCAGGACTCTGTAAGGATCCTATGGGATCCCTATAGGGTGTTCCTATGGAATCGTGCAGGGCCCTGTAAGGATCCTATAGGTTCCTCCTTATAGGATTCCGATGGAATCGTGCAGGACCCTGTAAGGATCCTATAGGTTCCTCCTTATAGGACTCCGATGGAGTCGTGCAGGACCCTGTAAGAATCCTATAGGATCCCTATCGGATTCCGATGGAACCATACAGGACCCTGCAAGGATCCTATAGGCTCCCTCTACAGTCCCGATGGAATCGTGCAGGACCCTGCAGAGGGGTGTGCCAAAATGATCCTCGAGAGGGGTGTGCAATAATGAAGCCTATGAGGAGCTCTCTGTGGAACCCGGGCCACGATTCTCGAGAGGGGTGTGCCGAAATAAAGCCTCGGTGGAGCTCCCTGTGGGGCCAGGGCCACGATCCGTGAAAGGGGCGCGCCGACATCAAACTTCGGTGGAGCCCCCTGTGGGGCCAGGGCCACGATCCTCGAGAGGGGCGTGCCGAAATGGAGCCTCGGTGGAGCCCCTGTGGGGCCAGGGCCACGATCCGTGAGAGGGGTGCGCCGAAACCAAGCTTCGGTGGAGCTCACTGAGCCACGATCCTCGAGAGGGGTGTGCCCAAATCAAACCTCGGAGGAGCTCCCTGTGGGGCCAGGGCCACGATCCGTGAGAGGGGTGCGCCCTTTGGGGCCTGTACGGGGCTCCGCAACAGTCCCGAAAGGACCTGCCGAGCAACGCCGCCGGGCCCTCCAGACCCCCGCAGCGGCCTGGCGAGGCCTCGTGGCGTTGCTCGGACCAGGGGCCCTGCAGGGCCCGTGCGTGGCCCCGTGGCGTTGCTCGGGCGGGGGGGGGGTCGAGCAACGGGCCTCCAGTAGTGTCCTCGCGAGCAACAACAACACCAGCAACAGCAACAACAACAGCAACAACAACACCAACAACAACAACAGCAGCAACAACAATAATTACTCCGACGGTGGGACCCCACATGAAAATCCTTTCGGCGAATCTGCAAAATAACCCTCATCGTCGCCGTCGTGACGTTGAGGCGACCTTACTGTCTCCTCTGCGTCATTCCCATGCTCGCCCTGGCGCAGGCAGTCCTCCCGCCCCCATACATTGTCCTCTCCTCGCCTTTTTGTTTTTTTCACCCCCCGCCACCTCCTCCCCTTCCTATGGCATGACCGCGCATTTCGACGTTCCTCGGCGCCGTCGCTGCCTCGGCCAACACGGGCGCAATCTCTCGTCGCCGCATTGCGCCGCAGCCGCCGGGGCAACCACGCGGGCCAGGCCGTCGGGGCTACCCCGCGAGCCGCTGGCGCGCAATACCAACCCCGCGGGCTTCGAGCGCGGGGCGCCGCCACGCTCAGGCGGGGGGCAGCACGAAACCCAGCCCCACCGCGAGCTGCTCCGCCTCTGCCCTGGAGCCCCCCACCCTGGCGTCGAACTCTAAGGGCGCCCTCCGCAAGGATCCCGGCGGCCCTCGCCCCAAGGAGCCTCGCGGCGGCGGCCGCAGGACCCGCGCGTTCCGCGCGCGCGCGGCGCGGGAGAAAATGGCGCAAAGGCGCAGCAACCACTGGTTGTCCAACGTGCCCGCGTGGCCAGCGCCCTCGTCCGTCGCGCAGTCGACGGCGACGCCCATGCGCAGCGACTGGTCCTGCGACAGCGCGGGGGCGAGGTTGGGCGCGCGCGCCATAGTGAACCCCGAGCGGCGCACGGCGCGCGGTCTCGAGCTTTGCCGCGTGAACTCCTGCTCGCTGGGCCTGATCATGAGCAAGCTCCGCGCCCGCGCCTCGGCCTGGCCGTCGTCATCGGCGCCTTCGGCGCCCTGTCTCAGCAGCTCGGCGACCTCTCGGTAGATCGGAGACTTCTCCAAGCTGTGCGCCTGCAGCCAGATCCCCCGCGGTGGGAAGCGGGTGCGAAAGAGCTGGCCTTGCGAGCACTCCTAGCAACGCTGCTCGTCATTGGGGTGGAACTCGATGGAAGACACGGTGGCCCGTTGCTCCCGCGCGAGCCTCAATTTCCTGATCAGCTCTTCCTGCACCGCCGTGAGCCGCACCTCCGCGCCGACATGGGCCGGCAATGCGCCGTGGATGTCGCCCGTCTTGCGCATGTTCGGGGCGTTCAGCAGCCGCCGACCGGCGTCGGGATCGCCCTGAATCGCGTCGCACTCGTCCACGGCCTGCAAGAAGACGAGGGGCGCGCTCAGACGCCGCGCATCGCGACGAGCGCGCGCGTTTATCCACTTCGCCAGCCTCTCCCAGTAGATGCCCACGCCGTAGCCGAGCCACATTTTCTCGCGCTGGCGCCGCGGGCCCAGGACGCCGCGGGCATCCGAGGCCAACGTATTCTCCCGAGCGGACCATACCTCTGGTGGGAAGGGCTTGCCCTCGCGCACGCAGCCCAGGAACATGATCAGCGGGCCCGCGGGCTCGAAGCGTTTCGCGCCCTTCAGCTCAAAGACGCAGGGGATCTGAGAGAAGACCTTGATGGCGCGCTGAATCTCCACCGTCGGCGGTTCCGCTCCTCGCAATTCACTTCACAGCAGAGGCCCCCCGACTGATACTTCCCACAGATTCATGCCTCAGGGACCCAAATGTGACGACAGTTGCACGAGGCCGATGACCCGCCAGGATTACTCGCATGAGCGGCGGGCCCCATAGGAGGGGGTTCCCGCCCGAGACTTGACTTTCTCGCAATTCACTCGCGGACGAGGCTGCCGCCTGATACTTCCTCCGTCTGCAGGCCTCAGGGGCCCAAAAAAGATAACAGATGCAGGAGGCCGACGACCCGTTCAGATTACTCACATGAGCTGCGGGCCCCATAGGGAGGAAGGCCCCGCCTGAGACTTCCTCGCAATTCACTCACAGACGAAGCTCCCGCTGGATACTTCCATATTCAAGCCTCAGGGGCCCAAACGCGACGGCAATTGCAGGGGGCCGATGACACGGCCGGATTGCTGCTCCTTCTGCGCGTGAACCAGGCTGACTCTGGCCTTGGTCCACTCGAGCGGGAGCTAAAAGGCGCAGCGGCCTGCCAGGATGTTGTAGTACGGCTGCAGGATCTGCATTCTGTACCTGAGGATGCGAAAAGAAAGATGACGAATATGATGATGGTGTTCACCCCAATCAGCTTGAGAAACACCCGCTGGAAAATCCCAGATTGCACGAAACCACCCATTGAGTAGCATGGCTGCCCGCTCGCTGTCAGGCACCATGTTTAGCAGAGTGTGCGGGTGGATTATTGTCCGGGCCCGCTGCTCTCGTGTGTTCTCGCACTCCCACAGGAGGTGTCGAGCGGTGGCTGGGACGCCACACCCCTCACAGTCATGAGGTACATCAGAATGTATACGGCGAAGGCGATCCGGGCTAGGCTCAGCCCCGACCACGCACACCGCCCTGCCCATGTGCGTTGCAACTTGGACTGCTTGTTTGCGAAGTCCCGGAGTGTCTTGACATCCAGGCTCGGCAAGTCCACTGGCCCCTTGCGAACCGCGGTGGTGCTAGCGTCCGTCATCATGAAGCTGCGCCACGCCTCGCTGACGTAGTGTTCCAGCTTGCCCTTGGATCATCCGATGGGGAACGGTGCCCGTGCGAAGGTCGGCTCGCACGGGTCGCTGGTGGCGCAGCGCCAGCCCACGTCGTCGAAGACGGCGCGCACCCGGCCGATCCAAGTCTCGAGGAGCGGCGGCCCCCCTTACATTGACCTCCACGCCTGGCGGACGAGCGGCTGGAGGGGGCCATTCCTGGTGTTTCGCAAGAAGCTGATGAAGCTGGAGAAAATGACGCCCATGGGCTCGACCTTCCAACCCTTGTCGAGGAGGCACCAGGCGGCGCCTCGGCGCCGCCAGGTGGTGCGCCTCTGCCTGGTGAAGAGGGCCTGCTCTACGCGGGCGCGCATGGCGCTGACGTCCGCTGCCTTCATGGAGCACCGCGGCCCATCCCTGCGAAGGGGGCTCATGGTGGAGAGGACGATTCTGAAGACCAGGTTGATGGCCAGCTGGGCTCCTCCGCACACGCGGCGGATCCTGTCCAAGCGGTTGAAGAGCCCCCCCTTGCGCCGGGCAGCCCGGGGGGCCTCCGAAGGCGGAGCCGTGCCTGCGAGGTCAAAGCGAACCCCGAGGCGGTCCAAGTGTCCCCGGAGAGGCTTGCCAGCCCTCTCGCGTTCCTTCAGGAGGTGCGGCGGCAGGTTGAAGCCAGCCCACTCCTCCTCGCTGGGGCCCTCCTTCTGGCCACTCGCGATGTCCAGCTCCTTGAGGGGCCCCTCGATGGCGGCCACGGCGCCGATGTCCCTGGCGGTGAGGGCCCTGTCGTCCACGTACGTGCGGAACGAGAACGTATCTGGATTGTGCAGGGCGGCCAGCCGGCGGGCATGGGCCCCGGCGTAGAGGGCGGCGCCCAGCGGCGACGCAGGGAACCCTTGCGGCATACCACGCTCTGAGCAGATAGGATCTGAGGCGTACCCCCCGACCTTCACGACCGCGGAAGTGCCGACGGCCGACAAGAACAAGAAGCTGCTGTCCACTTCGTGCATGCCGAAGGCCATCGCGAGGCGGTGGGCCAGCTCCGGCTGCAGCCTGGTGAAGCAGTTCGACAGGTCAGACTGCCGAGCAATGAATGGTGCGCCAGAAGCCCGGGCGGCCTCTATCTCCAGATCCATGTTCAGCAGGTTGTGGATCGCATTGGTGGGCTGTGCAGCTTCAGCCCAGCTTTTGTACCGTCCAATGATCACTTTCTGGAAAGCCCTGAAGACGGCGGCGCCGACTGTGATGGGCCGCAGATCCTCTGTGAGTGCGCCATCACGAAACTTGGGAATCATCGTGGTTAGGGCTGTGCGGAGGGCGTCGGGCCACTTGCCGCTGGCCCGGACGGCGTCCCCCAGGGCGCCGAGCGAGGCGATGGCATCCAGGGGTGCCTTGGCGAGCAGCCCCGCCTCGAGGTCGCCGGGGCCGCTGGCGGCGCCAGCGATCGCCCGCAGGGCGCCGCGGAGGAGCCCCAGGTCGTCGCCGAAGGCCCACTCCGCCGAGGGCGCCGGCAGAGCCTCGATCGAGCCGCGGACCATCTCGAACTAGGTGTTCTGGCGCCAGTCGTCCAGCCTCTCGCGCTGCTTGGCGTTGCACTGCCCGACAGCCTCGGCCACCAACCGGGTAGGGTCCGCGGTCGGCTGCGTCTGCGGCCCGAGTCCTCCCGCCGATACCGCAGGAGCGGCAGTGAAGGGCTTGTCCTTGACGTAGTCGAAGATGGCCTTGAGACTGCCACCCTGTGCCCGTGCGCGCCAGTGCTTGATGCGCTCGTCGGCGTTCTCCTTACCCATCTTGCCCAGCATGGCCTTCAAGGTGTTCCCGAGCGCCGGGTAGTCGAGGAGGTCGGTGTCCTTGTGCAGAACCCCGTCGGCGATGAGGCTCTGGAGGCTCCGCTCGATGCTCTGGACAAGGTCAGGGTGATCCTGCCCCGCCCTGTCTTTGAATCGCTGCTCGGTGATGCGGCGCAGGACTCGGTGTAGTCGTCGCTCCACTACACACATCCGGTGCCCGTGGGCGCCCCGTCCTCTACCACTTCTTCAGAACAATGCCAAGATGCCGTGTACGCTGATCTTCTGGGACCCCGCAAGAAGCCTCCAGGCAATCGCACCATATCGCCCATAACTGGTCGACGTCATTTTCTCGAAGTGCTCGCTCCCAAGCCGCTGCTTTGGATGCAGCTGCGGATCGCCATTCCTCCTCCCAGTCGTCAGGGATGTCCAGAGGGTGGTTCTCCCGGATCGTCTGCACGACGGCCTGGGGCTCGAGCTGGACCTGCACCACCACGGCGGCATTGTCGCTGATGTTGGTGTCCGGGGAGACGAAGTCGACGGCAAGGTGCCTGACCATGGCGAGGTCGATCATCCTGTCCCCGTGGGTGTAGAAAAAAGTAGGAGGTTGAGTCTTCTCGTGAGCATAGTCCAGGAGGCCAAGTCACGGCGAGAGCTCACCGTCGTACGGTTCCGCGCTGCAGTCCCCGACCACAAGGGCCGGCACGTCGGAAGCGGCCACTCGCTCCGCGATAGCGTCCGCCAGCTTCCTGCGAGCGTGCGGGTCTTTGACGTGCATGTACGTGCCGATGATGATCATGTCAGAGCCGCTGACGTGCAAGACTCCCGAGACCACCCTGCCCGCAAAGTCGGAGCACCACATCCACGGATCCTTCCGCAACTCATCAGGCCAAAACAATGCCACACCGCCCCGGCGGCCATCCGAGGGCGCACGCACAGCAAGAAATGAAGGAAAAACTGTCGCAACCAGCTTCTCGAAACTCTTTGTGCGTGCCTCGTCAAGGTTGGTGTCAACGATGCAGCCGACATGGGCGTGGTAGCCTCCAGCTGTCCCCGGATCATGTCCCATTTGCCCTTGCCTTTCTTATCCGTGAGCCCATTGGTGTTGCAGCACCAGGCTCGCAGGCCGCCCGCGGCAGGCACCTGCTGCTCCATGTGTTTCTTCCGCCACGTCCGCCGCGGCCCTGGGTTGGCGGCCTCTCCAATGCGCTGGCCGCGCAACGGGAGAGGCCGCCATGCCGTTCAAGGGGCCACCAGAGCCCGACCAGCCGACCGGGCCTTGTGGATGATGCCCGGGGCACGTGGCTTGTAGTACCCCCAGCTGGCGTCTTTCTGCTCCTGGAAGGACGGACTGTCCCGAATGTTGGTGTACGTGGTCCTCTTGTCTACCATCTTGTTCTTGACGAAGACGTCGCGGACTTCCGCCTTGTAGTCAAGGGAGGCCATACGTTCGTCCTTGGGCGCGCCCCGACAGGGTGACCAGAACGCGGCCGAGGTGCGCAGGCAGGAGCTGCAGTGCTTGCAGGCGTACACAAGTCTCATGTTGGGTCCGATCTTGCTCTTGGTCGCCGTGTCCGGGTTGAGCTCGTGGGTGATGTTGCGGAGGCGCGCCGGGAGGGCAGCACGCCGCTTTTCGTAGAGGTTCCAAGCCTTCGCCTCTCGGACCTTCACTGCCGCGATCCGGCTGTGGTCGAGGCGTCGCCTGATCTGACGCGTGTTCTCGGGGGTCCATCTGGATCCCGGCTGGCACCCAGCCCAGTGTCTCTCGCTGCCTTCCCGGGCAGGCCTGTGACCCGCCAGCCGCAAGGGCAGGCGAACACGTCGCCGGCCAGGTAGTACTGCTCGCACTTGTCCTTGACAGTCCCTTCGAACTGCCGTCGCTGCGTCTCCACCTCGTGGCGCCGGCGTGGGCGGTGAGCCAGTCGAGGTGCGAGGAGACAGTGTCTTTGAAGAAGGCGGCGTCGACGTCGGACACCTGCCGCTCCGCGCGCGAGAAGTTGTGGCGGAAGGACAGGAGGTAGGTCTCGAAGTCGATAGCCGGGCCCTGGGAGGCCGGCGGGGGTGTGCCAGCAGCCGCACGGCCACTCGTTGAAGCAGACGCGCTCCGCGGACGCTTCGAAGAAGCAGGGCGTGTCCTCTGTTCCTTCATATTCAGGCCTCAGGGGCCCAAAAATGACGACAGTTGCAGGAGGCCGATGACCCGCTCGGATTAGTGATACGAACTGCGGGCCCCATAGGGAAGGGGCTCCCGCCTGAGACTTCCTCGCAATTCACTCACAGGCGAACCTCCCGCCTGATGCGTCCTCAAAATGAATGTGTGCGCGTGAGTGTGATGATGATGATGATGATGATGATGATGATGATGATGATGATGGTGATGATGAGGGTGATGATCATGATGATGATGGTGGTGAAGATCATGATGATGATGATGATGGTGATGGTGATGGTGATGGTAATGGTGATGGTGATGGTGATGGTGATGATGATGATGATGATGATGATGATGATGATGATGCGAATGATGACGGCGATGTGAGTAATGATGTTGCTGCTTGTGATGTGAGTGGATATGATGGTGATGACGACAATGCGAGTGATGATGATGAGGGTGGTGGTGATGATGGTGTGAGTGATTGAGTGAATGATGATGATAGTGTAGTGCATGATGATGAGGTTGATGGTGTTATGATGGTAATGGTGTGTGGCTCATTGAGTGAGTGCGTGTGCGAAGGGAGAAAAGCTCATGAGGTCTGTATCAGCTCATTGAGTGAGTGAATGAATACGATGATGGTGATGCTGACAGTGATGTGTGTGAGTGAGTGGGTGGTAGGTGGTGGGTGAGTGCGTGAGTAAAGGAGTGGTGATGCTGAGTGAATGTGAGTGAGAGAGCGAGTGAGTGAGTGTGTACAATGCGGCCGCGGCCGCAAGAACCCCTCACAAAAAACCCAACGCTGAAAACCCGCGCGCGAGGTGCACCGGAGGGGAACCCCAGAGCAGCCTGAACGCATCAGAACATTCAACGGCTGCGGGAAGTCACCGCGCAGCGCGCGGAGCAAAGAGACCCAGGATACCCTGACGAAAAGCATCTGGTTTCTTGATGTGCGCCCCCACGGTAAGTGATGGTGATGTTGTGGTGGTGATGATGATGTGAGTGTGTGCGTGTGTGAGTGAGTGAGTGTATGTGGTGAGTGAGTGAGTGAGTGAGTGAGTGAGAAGAGAGGGGTTGTTCCTGTTCCTGTGTTCCTGCGCGGGCACGGGGTATCCAGAGAAAACAAGAAACCCACTTTGAATGTGGGGAACAACAACAACGACGACGACAACGACAATGACAACAACAACAATCGTGTCAGAACTATTCGTTCTTATCTTTTTTTTGTGGGGGGGGGGGCTTGCCTTGTCTCAACCTACCTCTCCGATGCTTCACACTTAAATGCCATATGATGGCCGTCTGGCCACACAAAGCGACTTGGCACTCCATGCACAAATCGCGAGGCTGTGATTCCGCCCAACATCCGTGAAGCCCACAGAAAGTGAAGCGGCCTTTGCTCCAGGCGGCGTGGATGTCATGCTGTGCCAGTGGACGAAAGCTGGAGGAAACAAGCGTCGAGGAGGGGTGGTCAAAGTCAAGCCTACACCAAAAGTCATCATCGATTGGTGCTTTGCCGGCCTGCGAACCCACTACTCGTCGCCCTCGAGCCCGCCTTTAGCGATCGGGCCCTCAAGACTGTTCGTTCTTCTCTGCTCGCGTGCCACTCAGCGCGTATATCCGAAACCCTCGGTACCGGCTATCTTCGTCTTCGCTCGTACCCCTTCGGGGATACATCTTGCCTCCCACGTGCAGCCCCTTAAAACGAGGGAAGATAGGACAGATGGAAGGGGGAGAGACAAGGATGGAACACGAGAGAAATTAGCAGAAGGGGGGCTAGGAGCAGAAAACACGTGGCAGAACCAGACGGGCAGATCGGGCGGGCAGACCGCAGCGGGCGGGTCGGGAAGGCAGGCCCAGGTTGCCAGGTCGAGCAGGCGGGCTCCCGAAGCGTGAGTCACGCATGAAACGCGAGGAAGTCTCGAGCGAAAGCGCGACTCCTAAGTAAATCGTGAGAAAGAAACAAAGCGAAAGCGCGATTCATGAGAGTCGACGGCGCGGCGCCTGAATTAATTGCGAGAAAGTCCCACGCGAGAGGGCAATTCCTGCATACATTGTGAGGAAGTCCCGCGCGAGACCGCGATCTTAGAATACAATGTGAGGGAATATTATGCGGCAGCCGCTGTTGTTGTAAACCAGGGCCAGCAACACAGTTTGGAGACACCAAACTTCCCCTGCAAAATGAGAGACCCGAGGGGGGCACTTCAATTGAAAAACACCATGCGTATGCACCGATGAGGGGTGATCAACAATAACTATCATTCAAGAGTGAAAGATCAATCAGTTTACCCGAATGCTCTATGACTCGATGTGCAGCATGCACCCATCATGATACCTCCCCCACTCATAGGGGATATGTTATTGCATTGGAGGGTCCAATATTCCTTTCATCCTGATATCCCACCCGAGGAAGTTTTGATAACACCTCTTCCGAGGCATTTCAACATCTCCAGCCTGGATGGCACAACGCCTTCGCTATCGCTCTGCCCACGCGTTGCTTCTAGTACCATCACGCCCGAATGGACCAAAACGTTTCTGGGAGAAGCCCCACAACCTCTGGGAGAGCCCACGGAACCCCTTGGACAGCCTCTGGAGCCCCTTGGAGAGCCCCCAGAGCCTCTCAGAGAAACTTCAGAAGCCCTGTGGGGAACATGAGGGCCCCTGGGAAAGGTTTTCAAGCTGAGCTGGAGGGCTTCGGGCCATCTTGAAGGAAGCCTCACTTGTGAGCCCCAGGGGGGTCTGCATCTTTGCGGCGCACACGGGGGTCCTGGCAGTCTGGGCGAGTGAATTTGAATGCCGATTTGGTGCGAAATTTCGCGGCGGCCGCGAGGATGGCCGAGGTGCGGGGCCAGGAGGATGGCCGAGGTGCGGGGTCAAACTGGTAACCGGCCATAAATGTGCGCGACCGTCCCGAACCCCCTGGTGCGTACAAGGCCTCAATGCATTTTTGGGAGACGCTTGGATCGGAGGAGCTTTCGGGCCTCGGGGAGGGAAGAAGAGGAAGGAGCAGGAGGAGGAGGGGGAGGAGGGAGGAGGGAAGACGAGGGGAAAGGAGGAGGAAGAGGAGGAGGACGATGACGACGACGACGACGACGACGACGACGACGACGACGACGACGACGACGACGACGACGACGGGGTCGCCGCCGCAGGCTCTAGGGCCGCCCTGGCACTCGGAGCGCGCCAGGGCGCCTCCAGCGCAGACCTCCGACAATGAATGCTGCATTCTCGAGGATCGGCACCAGGGCCTCGGGGAACCTTGCGTAACAGCGGAAGAATATCGAACGGGAGCGTCGTTGTTTGCAGGGGGGCCGTGGGCCGTTTGCGGCGCCGAAGCGGGAGCGCTGGTCCTGAGTAAGATACAAAGAATATTGAGCACGAGCGCTGGTTTTGTTGGAAAGCCGGCTTTCGTCGGTGAGCAAGAGCCCTGGTCTTGAGTATAACAGGAGGAGACATCGAGCGGTAGCGTTGCTGTTCTTGTTGTTGGTGTTTTTGCTGCTGGGCATTGAAGAATAATTACGGCTGATCCCCGACTCCGGTGACAATTGCGTTTTTCAACTGAAGTGGTATCATAAAGGTCAAACTGTGCCCTTGGCCTCCGGGCTAACACAACAACGTCGGTTCCCGCTCAAGATTTCATCACAATTTAACCAAAAAAAATCCTCTCCAGCCTGAAGTTGCCTCGCATCTTACTCAGGAATCGCGCTCACGCTCGGAACTTCCTTACAAGTCATAGAAGAATCGCTCTTTCGGCGCTGTAGAGTCGCGCAATGTTTTCCAGAATCGCGCTCTCGCTTTGGAATTCCCCGCAATGTACTCAAACGCGCAGCGCTCGCGACACTCAGTCAACCAAGAGTCGCGCTCACGCCTTGGACTCCCTCACAGCTTACTCAGGAATCGGGATCTCGCTGCCCTTCGTGGCCCCGTTGCAGCCCTTCGTGCCCCCCTCGCTGCCCTCCGTGGCCCCATTGCAGCCATTCGTGGCCCCTTCGCTGCCCTCCGTGGCCCCGTTGCAGCCCTTCGTGGCCACCTCGCTGCCCGTCGTGGCCCCGTTGCAGCCCTTCGTGGACCCCTCGCTGCCCTCCGTGGCCCCATTGCAGCCATTCGTGGCCCCTTCGCTGCCCTCCGTGGCCCCGTTGCAGCCCTTCGTGGCCACCTCGCTGCCCTTCGTGGCCCCGTTGCAGCCCTTCGTGGACACCTCGCTGCCCTTCGTGGCCCCGTTGCAGCCCTTCGTGGTTCCCTCGTTGCCCTTCGTGGCTCCGTTGCAGCCCTTCGTGGCCCCCCTCGCTCCCCTTCGTGGCCCCATTGCAGCCCTTCGTGGCCCCCTCGCTGCTCTTCGTGACCCCGTTACAGCCCTTCGTGGCCCTCTCGCTGCCCTTCGTGGCCCCATTGCAGCGGTTCGTGGCCCCCTCGCTGCTCTTCGTGACCCCGTTACAGCCCTTCGTGGCCCTCTCGCTGCCGTTCGTGGCCCCATTGCAGCCCTTCGTGGCCCCCTCGCTGCCCTTCGTGGACCCGTTGCAGCCCTTCGTGGCTCCCTCGCTGCCCTCCGTGGCCCCGTTGCTGCCCTTCGTGGCCCCCTCGCTGCCCGTCGTGGGCCCGTTGCAGCCCTTCGTGGGCCCCTCGTTGCCCTTCGTGGCCCCGTTGCAGCCCTTCGTGGCCCCGTTGCAGCCCTCCGTGGCCCCGTTGCAGCCGTCCGTGGCCAACCCCCCTACCCCTCGTGGCCCCGTTACTTCGTGGCCCCCTCGCCGCCTTTCGTGGCCCCGTTGCAGATCGCGTTTTCGCTCGAGACTCTCTCGCGATTCATGCAGGACGCACGCTTCAGCAACCCGTTGCTTGACCTGGCCGCCTGGCCACGCCTTCCCGGCCCATGCGTTAGGGCCTATCCGCCCGTTATGCCCGCCTGTTTATGCCATGTGCTTTCTGCACCTAGCTCATCTACTGATATTTTTTCTCTCGCTCTCTCTTGTTCTCTTTCTCCCGTGCTCCATCATCCTCCCTTCCCCTTGCCCGTTCCTTCCATCCGTTCCCTTTTTCCCCTGCCTCGGAAGCTGCACGAAATACTCGTTGCAGATAAAGCAAATACACTCCTTGAGGGGACACGATCGCAGACGATGAGGGCGGGTATCGAGGGATTGGGATAGACGAATTGAACGGCACGCGAACAGATAAGACCGATCAGCTGTAACATGAATGATGTTGTTGTGGTTGTTGGTGTTGTGGTTGTTGTTGATACTGTTGTTGGTGGTGCTGCTGTTGTTGTTGATGTCGTTGCTGCTGTTGTTATTGATGGTGTTGCTGTTGTTGGTGTTAGTGGTGTTGCTGTTGTTGGGGATATTGTTGTTGTTGCTGGTGTTGTTGTTGCTGTTGTTATTCGGGGGGCGTTTCCGGCGCAACCCCGAAACGCCTGAACGCCAGCCGAATTTTCAAAACGAAACGCAGCCGGCGCCGAAGCGAGAGCGCCAGGGCGGATATAGGGTGTCCAACAAAAGAATTCTCCAACAAATCAGGTTCACAGAGGGACTAGGGGAGCCTCAAGCCTTTTGGGCGTGTTGAGTAACAACACAAGAAATATCGAGCGGGAGCGTCGTTGTTTGCAGGGGGGGCCGTCTGCGGCGCCGAAGCGGGAGCGCTGGTCCTGAATAACATACAAAGAATATTGGGCACGAGCGCTGGTTTTGTTGGAAAGCCGGCTTTCGTCGGCGAGCAAGAGCCCAGGTGTTGAGTAGGCAACGAGGACGTATCGAGCGGTACCGTTGATGTTTTGTTGTTGAACTCTCACTTCACGTTTGAAAAATAACTATTGTTGGTCCCCCCATCACCGGTGCATGTTTTTCCATCAAAATGTGCCCCTCGACGCTCGCACCCTGCTTTTTGACAGAGGAAATCTTGATGCTCAAACTGTGCCCCTGGCCCCCCGGATTACAACAACAACAATAATTTTAAGACCGTTCGCCCTTATATATATGCTCGAGTGTCCAATAACGCGTATTTCCCAAACCCTCGATACCCGCCCTCTTCGTCTTCGATGGAACCCTTTTGGGGGGTATACCTTTCTTCCCTGCAGGCCGGGCCCCGGCAAGCGGCGGGGTGGCCGCGGACCGTCGGCCTGGCCAGCGGCAGCGCTGATCGGCGGGGCGGCCGCGGACCGGCGACCCGACCCCAAGAGGGACGGACAGGGGACCGACCACGACGACGACGACGACGACGACGACGACGACGACGACGACGACGACGTCGAAGACGACGGCGACGACGACGACGACGGCGACGACGAGCGAAAGCGAGAGCGAGAGAGACCGACAGCAGGGCCACGAAGGGCACGAAGTAGGCCACGAAGGGCGACAGCGGGGACACGAAGGGAATGCGTATGGGGCCACGAAGAACGCGAACGAGCGGGGGCCACGAATTGCAGATAATGCGGGGCCACAGAAGGCAACTATGGTACCACTGAGGGTAGCAACTGGGCCACGTAGGACAGTGGGGGGGACACAAATGGCGACAGCGGGGCCACGAAGGGCATGCACATGGGGCCACAACGGGCGCGACTCCTGGGTGCCTGGGTGTCGGGTGCGCGGCGCTTGGGCGAATAGAAGGAATTCCAACGCAAGGCCATTCTTCAGTAAGTTGCAAGCAAGTCTCCAGCGAGAGCGCGACTCCGGAGCGCCGGGAGAGCGATTCCTGAATAAATTGTAAGGAGATCCCAAGCGAAAGCGCGATTCCTGAATAAAATGCGAAGATGTTTCGGGCGGGAGCGGGAGTCCTGGCTAAATTGTAAGGACGTCTCAGGCGGGAGCCGTTGTTGTAGTAACCCGGGGGCCAGGGGCCCAAATTCAGCATCAAGACTTTCCTTGTCAAAAAACAGGGTGTGAGCGTCGAGGGGCACACTTTGATTAAGAAAAAACAGTATGCACTGGTGGGGGATCAACAATAATAATTCTTCAAAAATGCAAAAATACAACAGCAACAACAACAACAACAACAACAACAACAACAACAACAACAACAACAACAACGGCTCCCACCTGACATTTCCTCGCAATTTAATCAGGACCCCCGCTCCCGCCTGAGAATTCCTCAATTTACTCAGGATCGGTGTTTCCGCCTCTGACTTCCTCGCAGTTGAATCAGGACCTTCGCTCCCATCTGAGAATTCATACAAGTTATTATGGAACGGCGCTCCCGCTTGAGACTTCCTCGCAATTGAGCCAAGACTACCTCGCAATTTAATCAAAACCCCCGCTCCCGCCAGAGAGCCCCTCACATTTTATTCCAGAATGGCGCTCTCGCCTGTGACCTCCATGCAATTAATTAAGAAATCGCGCTTTCGACGCTCAAGAAACATGCTGCGCCAAGGACGCCGTCACAATTTACTTAGGAATCGCGCTCTGGCCATACTCCGGCATCCCGCTTGAATATCCCACCCGCCCGACCTGCCCGTCAGGGGATCGCCTGCCCGTCGCGGGTTCCCGCCAGAGACTACCTTCAGGAACGGCGCTTTCGCCTAGGACTTCCTCGAGCGTTCACGTTCTTACCTTCATGTTCCTCCTCCCTCTCCCTCATCCCTCCTCCCTCTTTTCCTCCCTTCTCTCTCGCTCCTCTCTTCCCTCATCCTCATGCATTTATATCATTTCCCCTCTCCTTCCTCTCCCTCTTCCCTTCTCCCTCCCCTCTCCTGCCTCCTCCCTCCTTTTTTTTTGTCTTTCTTTCTTTCTCTCTCTCTCTCTCTCTCTCTCTTTCTTTCTCTCTCTCTCTCTCTGCCCTTGTTTTGTTTCTCTATTTCTCTCTCTCTCTCTCTCATCTGTCTCTCTCTCTCTCTCTCTCTCTCTGCCTCTAATCAACCGCCCCCCTCTTCGCTCCTTCTCTCCGGGCGTTTTCCCTCTTCCTTCATCCCTCCCCCTCCCTTCTTCCCGCTCTCCCTAGTTATCCCCCTCCTCTTTTTGCAGGGCCCACACCAATTCCAATGGCGGGCACATGTACGCCCACGAAGGATTGTCCGCCGTTCAAGTTTGACCGCCTGTCTAAGCCCGCCGCCCCCCGCAGAGAAAAAAAAAAAAACAAAGTGGGTGTGATCGAAAACAAAAAAGGCGGGTATCGAGGGTGTGGGGAATTCGTTTTGAATGACACACGGGCAAGTAAAAGCGAACCGTTTTAGAATGATTGTTGTTGATGCTTCTATTATTCTTACCAGTAGTATTATCGCTAGTAGTAGTATTATTAGAAATATTGATGTTGGTGCTGGTGTTGTTGTTGGTGGTGGTGTTGTTGTTGTTGGTGTTGTTGTTGGTGTTGTTGTTTGGGGGCCCGTTCCGTCGCAACCCGACACGCCTGAACATCAGCCTAAGTTTCAAAGGAAATGCAGCCGGCGCCGAAGCATGAGTGCCAGGGCGGGTACAGGGTGTCCAGCTGCACTAATGGTCTAACGAACCAGGTCCAACAGGGACTAGGGGAGCCTCAGGCCTTTTGGGCGTGTTGAGCAACAGCGCGGGAAGTATCGAGCGGGAGCGTCGTTGTTTGCAGGGGGGGCCGTCTGCGGCGCCGAGGCGGGAGCGCTGGTCCTGAGTGAGATACAAGAAAAATATCGAGCGGGATTGCCGGTTTCGTTGGAGAGTCCGCTTCTGGCGGCGAGCAAGAGCCCCGGGCCCCGAGCAGAAAGACCCGAACTATCGCACGGGAGCGCCGGTTGTTCCCGGGGGCGCCGCCACGCTGCCGAAACGCCTGAGCGCGAGCCGAAATATCTAGAACAAGTGCAGCCGGCGCCGAGGCGACAGCGCCAGAGCGGGTGAGGGGTGCGCAACAATCAGGCTTGTTTTGCATTCGAATCTCAACATTCTCAGACTGTTCGCTCCTATCTGATCGCGTGCCATTCATCTCGTGCATCCCAAACCGTCGGGGCCCGCCCTCTTCGTGTTCGTTCGTACCCCCTTGGGGGTATATCTTCCTTACCCGCCACGCGAATTAGTGCAGCCCCTGAAAAAGGGAAGGCAGGATGGATGGAAGGGGGACAGACAAGGATGGAACACGAGACAAATTAGCAGGAGGGGGGCTAGGAACAGAAAGCACGTGGCGGAACCAGACGCACAGATCGGGCGGGCAGCCCCTAGCGGGTTGGTCGGGAAGGCGGGCCCAAACGGCCAGGTCGAGCTGGCGGGGGGCTGAAGCGTGAGTCCTGCGTGAATCGCGAGGAGATCTCGAGCGATAGCGCGATCACCAAGAAAATCGCGAGAGACCCAAGCAAAAGCGTGATTCCTGAGTGTCGAGGGCGCGGCGTCTGAATAAGTTGTGAGGAAGCCACACGCGAGAGCGCGATTCCTGCATAAATGGTGCGGAGGTCCCGCGCGGGAGCGCGATTTGGACATACATTGTGCGGGAATATCAAGCGGGAGCGTGTTTTTTGTAGCCAGGAGGCCAACGATACAGTTTGAGCACGAACATTTCTCCCTAATAAAAACAGGGTGCGAGCCCCGAGGGGGGCACTTCAAGTGAAAAAACTATGTGCACCGGTGGGGGGGGGAACACAAATGATTATTAACAGGCATGACCATTGAACAAACATCATTCTAAGACTGTTCGCTCCTATCTGCTCGCGTGCAATTCATCCCGTGCATCCCAAACCTTCGATACCCGCCCTCTTCGTCTTCGATCGTTCCCCCTCGGGGGCGTATCTTCCTTACCTGCCACGCGAATCTAGTGCAGCCCCTAAACAAGGGAAGACAGGACGGATGGAAGGGGGACGGACAAGGATGGAGCACGAGGAACATTAGCAGGGCAGGAGAGGGCTAGGGGCAGAAAATACGTGGCAGAATCAGACCGGCTGATCGGGCGGGTAGACCCTAGCGGGCGGCTCGGGAGGGCGGGCCCAGGAGGCCAGGTCGAGCTGGCGGGGTGCTGAAGCGTGCGTCCTGGATGAATCGTGAGGAGGTCTCGAGCGATTGCGCGATTCATGGGTAAATCGTCAGAAATGCCAGAGCGAGAGCACGATCCCTGAGCGTCGAGGGCGTAGCGCCTGAATAAATTGCGAGGAAGTCACACGCGAGAACGCGATTTCGTCATACATTGTGGGAAGTCCCGCGTGATAGCGCGATTTTGAAATGTCTTGTGAGGAAGTATGAGGCCGAAGACGTTGAATTTTCAGTTCTAACAAATAACTAATGGTGATCCACCCCCTCCAGTGCACCTTGCATTTTTCAATTGAAGTGTTCCTCCCGGGTTCGCACCCTGTTTCTGTTCAATGGATAGCCTTCCTCCTCTGATTATGTCGGCACCTGGTTTACAACAACGACGGCTCCGGCCTGATACTCCCTCACAATGTATTCCAAAATCGCGCTCCCGCACGGGACTTCCCCACAATGTATGACGAAATCGCGCTCTCGCGTGTGACTTCCGCGCAATTTGTTCAGACGCCACGCCCTCGACGCTCAAGAATCGTGCTCTCGCTCTGGCATTTCTGACGATTTACCCATGAATCGCGCAATCGCTCGAGACCTCCTCGCGATTCATCCAGGACGCACGCTTCAGCACCCCGCCAGCTCGACCTGGCCGCCTGGGCCCGCCTTCCCGAGCCGCCCGTGTTTTGCCACGTGTTTTCTGCTCCTAGCCCCCCTCCTGCTAATTTGTCTCGTGCTCCAACCTTCTCCCTCCCCCTTCTATCCGTCCTCTCTTCCTGTGTTTTAGGGGCTGTACCAGTTACACGTGGGAAATAAGGAAAATATGCCCCGCACGATCGAAGACGAAGATGGCGGGTATCGAGGGTTTGGGATACGCGTGTTGAATGACACGTGAGCAGATAAGAGCGAGCAGTCTAAAAATGGTTGTTGCTGTTGTTGTAAGCTTGGGGCCAACAACCCGCAGTGACCAGGAAGATGCCCCCTGATAAAAATAGGGTGCGAGCCCCGAGGGCGGCACTTCAGTTGAAAAAACACCATGTGCACCAGTTCGGGTCATCAACAATTTTTGTTCTTCTAGAATCATAATTCAACAAAACAACTCTAACCTCGCCCCCCGTCCGTGCTGGCTGAAACCAGTGCTGGGCCACATCAGGTCCCCAGCCAGCTCCAAGCCCCAGCACTTCAGAAATGAAGCCCCGAGGCATGGGGCGAATACGGGGAGGCCCTGAGCAGTGCAAGCTCAACCTGGAGGCCACGTTCTGTCCTTCGAGCCCCCTCCCTCAAGAACCTGGCCCCCGACCACTCTGGAGTCAAGCTGTGGCCAAAATTCAAGACAATCCTGCCTTGGGGACAAGAAACCTTCTACAAGCCCAAAAAAGCCCCAAACAGGCGAACACTCTCCAAAACACCGTCCCTCGATTGGAGGCCTCCCAAATGGGGTCTGCATAAATGGGGTCGGAGGATCGCGCCGCATCGCCGATGCATCGGCAATGCGGATCGATGTGAGCCTGATTTTCTCCACGCCGACGGCGCCGATGCATCGCCACCGTCCACAATGCCCATGCTCGGGCCCCACTTTGGCAGACCTGGATCGATCGTCGAGCCTCGATCGTCCCTCCCCCTTTTCGTCCGACCCGACACGGGCCCGCTCCTCTGAAAGCCGCGCCAACGAGTGCGCCTGAACCGCGCACTGCCCGCGACGACGGCGCCGACGGCGGCGACGGCAGCGGCGCGGCGACGGCGGCGACGCGGCGACGCCGACAACGGCGACGCCGACGCCGACGCGAAGGCGGCGACGCCGACAGAGGCGACGGCGGCAACGGCAGCGACGAGCTCGGCAAGCCTCAAGCCTCGAGGCATCCCCTGAGATCCGACGCAGCGAAGAAGCACAGCATCGTGGGAAATCTCGGCCCGAGCCCGGGACCCCATCTCCCCGCGCCGACTTTGGAAGCCGGACCGATCCGTGGGGGCCCCAGGGCCCGACACCCGGCGACAAAACCCCCAGCTCGAAAGCATTGATACGCCAGGATCCCCGGGTCGTCGGACGCGGCGCGGAGGGCCGCGCTTCTGATAGCCGCGCCGCCCGCAGGCGCGCCGCAGCGCGCCGCAGGTGCGCCGCAGGCCGCCGCGGGCCGCGCGCGAGGCGCGCGCCGCAGAGGCAGCCGCTCACATAGTGGGGCGGCGCCGCCGGCGAGCGGCGGCGGCTGCGGGCGGGAGGGGGCGGGGGAGGGGGTGGGGGACAAGCCAGGTGCGCTGACGTCACATCTGACGTCCCACCCCTCCTTCCCATCCCTTGCCATAGCGTAAATCCCCTCTCCATTCGCACTGTCGGATGTCGTAGCATTACATGACTTGGCATGGTGTTGAAGATCAACGCGTAGCATGAATCCTTTTCGATGTTTCGAAAGACCAAAAACCATGCCGTGGCATGGCACTGGAAATATGACGCCACCGCTGCAGCGAGAGCACGATTCGGAATGAGCGGAAGCGAGGAAATGAGTCCAACGCTGCAGCGGGAGCACGATTCGGAACGAGCAGAAGCGCGGAGATAATGCCAACGCTGCAGCGGGAGCACGATTCGGAACGAGCGGAAGCCCGGAAAAGGAGGCCAACGCTTCAGCGGGAACAACATGTTGCAACAACAAGAAAAATGAAACCCCATCTCCTGGGAATTCTGTGTGTAGAAAGAAATACGCGGAGGGGTGCCTGACATCTTCCAGACGTCATCAGGGGAGAGAGGAGAGTAGTATTCATAGTGTAAGCTTGTGGAGGACGGGGGGGGAGGGGGAGGAGGAGGGGAAGGAGTAGGAGGAGGAGGAGGAGGAGGAGGCGGAGGAGGAAGAGGAGGAGGACAGAGGGAGTAGGAGATGGAGGAGGAGGAGGAGGAGGAGGAAGAGGAGGAGAGAGGAATACGAAGAGGAGAGAGGTGGAGGAGGAGGGAGGAGGGAGGAGGGGGAGAGGAGATGCAGGGGGCGGAGAAACAGAAACAGGGGCATGACCGCGCGGTGCCGATCCATGACCGAGGAGGAGAAGGAGGAAGAGGAGGGGAGGAGGAGGAGGAGGAGGACCCGCAGCGCAGACCAAATGACTCCGCCGCAAAACGAGGAAGAGGAGGAGGAGGGCGAGGGAAGAGGAGGAGGAAGAGGAAGGGCTGGGAAGGCGAGGGAGCAGGAAGAGAAGAAGGAAAAAGTGCCAGGCCCACGGATCGGGAAAGGTTCCCCCCGCAACATGAGGCTATTGCCGCCTGATCTGGCGACGGATCGCTCCGATTCTGCACGGAAACGGGACCCGTGGCTGATCCACGCGCCTGAAACCGTGTTTGCACCCTGTGTGGCCAATTGTGATGAATGGGCGATTAGGGGTCGAGAGTCGAGAGCGTCGATGGTAACGCACATATACTCCGCGCCCCCGCAACGGCTTTTCCGGCTGCCTAGCCAGCCATATTTCCCCCCTCCATCGACAGGAGCAACCAAGTTCATCATCGTCACCTGGACTCCCGATCTCGATGCACAATATCATGCACGAGCGGGGGTAGCTCCTGAGACTCCTCGTACCTCGCTCATCCTCGCTCGTCGCTCCTCGCTCCTCGCTCCTCCTCGCTCCTCCTCGCTCCTCGCTCCTCGCTCCCCGCTCCTCCTCGCACCTCGCTCCTAGCTCCTCGCTCTTCCTCCTCGCTCCTCCTCCTCCTCCTCCTCCTCCTCCTCCTCCTCCTCCTCCTCCTCCTCCTCCTTCTCCGCCTCCTCCGCCTCCTCCTCCTCCTCCTCCTCCTCCTCCCTCCTCCTCCTCTCCTCCTCCTCGCTCCTCGCTCCTCCTGGCTCCTCGCCCCTCGCTCCTCCTCCTCAACATCACTCCTGATCCTCGCCCTTCCTCGCTCCTTGCTCCTCCTCGCCCCTCCCTCCTGATCCTCGCTCCTCCTCGCTCCGCGCTGCTCCTGCTCTTGCTCCTGCTCCTCCTCGCTC
>CAUYUJ010002967.1:0-5000 GCA_963575745.1 Prorocentrum cordatum
GCGCGCGCGCACACACACACACACACACACACATACACAGCCGCGCACACACACACACACATACCGGTTCCCCCCGCCTCTTCTTCCTCCTCCTCTCCCCTCCTCCGCCTCCGCCCAAAAATCAAATGTGTTCGGCCCGAGGCGCGGGGTGAGAGCCAGGGCGGGCCGACCCCCCCGCCTCGGATTCTGAAAACCTTTGATTTTTGTTTTCTTGGTAGTGTCACAAGTTTTTTGTAGTGCCACAAGTTTCGTGGCCCAACGTCAAGGAAACCTTTGACTGTCATTGACAAACAATCTCCCCTGAACCCGCCCTCCCCTCACCCCCCGCCTCGGGTCTCGCAAACCTTTGATTTTTTGTTGGGTGGGTGTGCCACAAGTTTTGTTGGTTTTGTTGTTGTTTTGTTTTTTCTGGACTGTCACAGGTTTCGTGACCCAACGTCAAGGAAACCTGTGACTGTCATTGAAAAACCATCCCCTTTCTCCCACAAAAGGACTCTATTGGAATCGAATTGGCTTCGAATGTGATTTCAATAGGAAGAGAGCGGTTCAGAGCCAGAGGATTTCTATTTGGATTCTAATTCGATCCCACTTGGATTTCATCAGACATCCGACGGGTTCCGCCGCAAGCCCCAAAAGCACACCCTACAACTACATCAGCATCTACATTCACAGATTCATCAACATCAGCGTCGTCATCTACATAACAACTGAATCAAAGGTTTTCGAAAGCGGTTCCTCTTACCCGCCTCTCTCTTTCTTTCTCTCTCTCTCTCTCTCTCTTTTTTTTCTCTCTCTCTCTCTCTATCTCTCTCTCGTTCTCTCTATCTCCTTCTTTACATATCATACTTTCTTTTCCTTTTACAAAAAGAGTCAAGCGGCCGGCAACACAAATGGAGGATAGCTTTTTTTGGGTGTAGCTGATCCGCCTTTGGCTTCGGCAAAATGCCAGCGGCATGCAGTCGCTCTCGGGCTCTACATTTCGCGTGGCGCACAGCGCGCGTCATTTGATTGAGCGGGTGCGTGGTGGCTTCCAAAACATATAATATGTAGCATCTATGTCTCTGATTATCTCTTTCTCTCGCTTTCAATATACCCCCTCTCTCTCGCTTTCAATATCCCTCTCTCTCTCTCTCTCTCTTTCTCTCCTCGTTTTCAAAAGCACTGAAACGGCCCAGTCCTTCATACGGGCTGGCGCCGGAAGGGCTGGAGGAGGACGAGGACGAGGACGAGGACGAGGACGAAGACGAGGAGGAGGAGGAGGAGGAGGAGGAGGAGGAGGAGGAGGAGGAGGAGGAGGAGGAGGAGGAGGAGGAGGAGGAGGAGGAGGAGGGGGGGGGATCCGAGAGGCAATCGCGCTGATCGTGGCCCCAATTGATCCTCGGGCCAAGGAGTGTCGCGCACGTCGCGCAAGCAAAAGCCGGATGGGTTTGGCGTGGCTAGTTGGGCATCCGGCGATCTCGCAAGGCGCGGGGCGATGTCCCCCGAGACGTTTCCAAGAGAGCCCGGGCGGGCAACAAAACGGCCCTTCAGAGCTCCGAGAAAAGATTGCGAACACCAGAGATGGATCACTGATCTATCTGGTGTCGGCCGTTCTCGGGGCCCTCCGAGCTCTTCGGGAAGCCCCCCCCAAGGGCCTCCAAGAGGACCCGAACGGCCCACAAGAGGGCCCTTCGGAGCCCCAAGACGAGAGCAAGAAGAACCCAAGAGGACCGAATATCATATCGATCACTGATCTATTTCGCGTCGGCCTTTCCCGGAGCCCCCACGAGCTCCGCGGGAAGCCCCCAGCGCAGCCCCACAAGGCATCCAAGAAGGCCGAACGGGAAACAAAACGGCTTTTCATCAGAACCCCAAACCGGGACTACAAGGGCTCCAAAAGGACCGCGAACCAGACAGACCACTGACCCATCCGGGGTTGGCCTTTCTCGCAGCCCCTCCAAGCTCCGCGGAGAGCCCCAGGAGCGGGGCCGACAGGCGCCCAAGAGGTCCCGCGCGGGCAACAAGAGGGCCGCTCAGCGCCCCAAGCCGGGACCAACAGGGCTCCCACAGGACCGCGAACCAGATAGATTGCTGATTTGTCTGGCGCTGGCCTTTCTCGGAGCCCCTCCGAGCTCCGCGGAGAGCCCCAAGAGCAGCCCCGAGAGGCATCCACGGAGCGGGCGCGCCCTGGGGCCCTCTGCCCCGATCCTCAGCCCCGAAGATTTTTGTTTGAAGGCTGGGTGCCTCTCTGGCCAAATCTCCCGTGGCCTATCCCAAAAGGCCTCGACAAACCCCCAAAATCCCCGAAGAGGCCCCACCGAGGCACCCGAACGGTCCCCAAGAAGCTTTAAAACTGCCTCCCAGAGACTCCAAAACGCCTCTGAACTTTTGCCCAGGCACGGTGGCGGGATTGGCCGAAAACCGCTAAATCCGCCGCCCCCTGCTTGCAGGGGTGCACGGCGTGCTGGATGAGCTGTTAGGTTTTGGTTTTGGTTCTTTTTCTAAAAGAACTCCCCAGTGGGCTCCGGCCCGTCCCGCCGGGGTCCCGGGAGGAAGCCGAAAAAACCTCAATCCGGAAACAAATCCTCCTAAAAACGGCCGTTTCGCTCGGGACATCCTCAAAAAATCGCGAAGATGGCCCAAGATGGCCTCCAAGCCCGCCCGAGATGGTCCAAGACGGCCTCCAAAACGGCCCAAGAGAGTCCAAGACGGCCCAAGACGGCCCAAGAGGCCCCCCAGAGGCCTCCCAGACGGCCCAAGAGGCCTCCAAGAGGTCCTCCAGGAGAGTCCGAAGAGGCCAAAAATCATTGATTTTCCCTTGGTTTTTGAAGGATTTTGGCATTTGCGCCTTTTCGGCTCTCCGACGGCTCAAGACGGCCCAAGAAGCCCCCAAGATCGCCCAAGAGGCCCCCAAGAGAGCCCCCTGATGGCCCAAGTGGCCTCAAGATGGCCCCTAGAGGGCCCCAAGACGGCCCAAGAGGCCTCCAACACGCCCAAGATGGCCTCCAAGACGCCCAAGATGGCCTCCAAGACGGCCCTGGAGCTTTCCAGCGGCGGCCAAGTCGGCCCATAGAGCCCCCCAAACGGCTTTCCGACGGCTTTCAGAGACGTGCCAGGAAACCACCAAGATGGCCGAAGTTTGGCTCGAAGCTGGGCCCGAGACCCACCAAGAATGGCCGAAGTTGGCTCGAAGCTGGCCGAGACGGCCCAAAAAGCCCTAAACTTCGCCCAAATCTTGCCCAAGAGGCCTCCAGACGGCCTAAGATACCTTCAAGTGCCCACGTGTTCCCCCGAAGCTTTCCCAAACCGATCGGGGAACACGTGGTCCGATAGCTTGGCAGGTCCTGGCCTCAACGTTCGGCCACATAGGCCGCTTCCAAAAAGCATGGGGCGGGGCGGTGATTCGCCGTAGGCGTCTTCGATCCGCCGCCCCCTGCTTGCAGGGGTGCACGGCGTGCTGGATGTTTCAGGTTTTGGTTTTTGGTTCTTTTTCCAAAAGAACTCCCCAGTGGGCTCCGGCAGAACCCGCCGGCCACCCGGAAAATCCCCAAACGTGCTCAACGACCGGAAAAAATCCTCCAAAAAACGGCCGTTTCGCTCGGGACATCCTCAAAAAATCGCGAAGATGGCCCAAGATGGCCTCCCAGTCCGCCCGAGATGGTCCAAGACGGCCTCCAACACGGCCCAAGAGAGTCCAAGACGGCCCAAGACGGCCCAAGAGGCCCCCCAGAGGCCTCCCAGACGGCCCAAGAGGCCTCCAAGAGGTCCTCCAGGAGAGTCCGAAGAGGGCAAAATCATTGGTTTTCCCTTGGTTTTTGAAGGATTTTGGCATTTGCGCCTTTTCGGCTCTCCGACGGCTCAAGACGGCCCAAGAAGCCCCCAAGATCGCCCAAGAGGCCCCCAAGAGAGCCACCTGATGGCCCAAGTGGCCTCCAAGATGGCCCCTAGAGGGCCCCAAGACGGCCCAAGAGGCCTCCAACACGCCCAAGATGTCCTCCAAGACGCCCAAGATGGCCTCCAAGACGGCCCTGGAGCGCCCCAAGAGGGTCCCCCGTTGGCCCAGAAAGGCCCCCAAAACGGCTCCCGACGGCGTCAGACGTGCCAGGAACCCACCAAGATGGCCGAAGTTGGCTCGAAGCTGGCCCAACCCAAGAGGCCTCCAAGAGGTCCTCCAGGAGAGTCCGAAGAGGCCAAAATCATTGATTTTTCCTTGGTTTTTGAAGGATTCTGGCATTTGCGCCTTTTCGGCTCTCCGACGGCTCGAGACGGCCCAAGAAGCCCCCAAGATCGCCCAAGAGGCCCCCAAGAGAGCCCCATGATGGCCCAAGTGGCCTCCAAGATGGCCCTTAGAGGGCCCCAAGAGGGCCCAAGAGGCCTCCAACACGCCCAAGATGGCCTCCCAGACGCCCAAGATGGCCTCCAAGACGGCCCTGGAGCATTCCAAGCGGGCCCCAAGTCGGCCCATAGAGGCCCCCCAAACGGCTTCCGACGGCTTCAGACGTGCCAGGAACCCACCCAGATGGCCGAAGTTGGCTCGAAGCTGGCCCGAGACGGCCCAAAAAGCCCCAAAGATCGCCCAAAGCTTGCCCAAGAGGCCTCCAAGACGGCCAAGATGACCTTCAAGATGCCCACGTGTTACCCGAAGGCTTTCCAAACCGATTCGGTGAACACGTGGTCCGATAGCTTGGCAGGTCTGGCCTCAACGTTCGGCCACATAGGCGCTTCCAAAAAGGCAGGGGGCGGCGGTGATTCGCCGTAGGCGTCTTCGATCCGCCGCCCCCTGCTTGCAGGGGTGCACGGCGTGCTGGACGAGCTGTTCAGGTTTTGGTTTTGGTTCTTTTTCCCAAAGAACTTCCCCAGTGGGCTCCGGCCCGTCCCGCCGGGGTCCCGGGAGGAAGCCGAAAGGACCTCAATCCGGAAAAAAATCCTCCAAAAACGGCCGTTTCGCTCGGGACATCCTCAAAAAATCGCGAAGATGGCCCAAGATGGCCTCCAAGTCCGCCCGAGATGGTCCAAGACGG
>CAUYUJ010002967.1:10000-50000 GCA_963575745.1 Prorocentrum cordatum
CCATCATTGACGCCGACACAGCCTTGTACCCCGATCCCGCTGATGGAGACCACGGCTCAGGACACGTCCGCGGGATGGATCACGGTGAAGGAGAGGGCCGCGGCCTTCGAGAGCGGCTCGGAGGGCGGACAGTTCTCCTTAGGGCCACGGCAGCGCAGCAGTCAAAGGACTTCAGCATCGAGGAGTCCAAGCATCCGCACCCAGAGAACGAGAGCGCCAGGATCCTCCAGGCGGCCTGCCAACGACAAGGGCAAGTCGAGGACGGCCATGGCAGCTTTCCGCAAGCCTCAGAGACGATCGGACATCGAGACGGTCGCCAAGACAGCAGAGGATCACAGAGTGCCGAGCAGCGATGCCACCCAGATGGATCCCTGCGCGGAGAGCGAGTACTGAGCCTACACGGCCATGAGAGGGTGTCGGATGGGGAGAGCCCGACACCCAGCAGCATGCATGTAGACTCTAGCGAGCAAACACCGCCACCCCAGCGCTGCCGCGCCGTTCGATAGGCCCAGGTCCAAGGTGGCTTTCGCCACGACTGTGCCTTTTCACTTCTACGATCCCTCCCCCGACTCCTCCTCTCCTCCCGATGTTGGGTTGGGCAGTTCGGAGGTGCTGACCCCAGGCACTCTGGGGCGTTCGGGGGCTGGAGTCCACACTGGCCCGCAGGTCCTGGACCTCGACAGTCGGATTCCGATCGAGGTCGCGATCGTGGGCGATGATCCTACCGACTCGATCAGATGTAAATTGGGACAGATAGGACTGCTCACACGCCTTCAACAGGAAGGGTGCCAGATAGACCTTGATTTAGATGTCAACAGAGTGGGCCTGCACGCCCACGCGCAGCTTGGCCTGGACATGTGCCCGACTAGCGAGCACGTCGCCGGCCAGATTTCAATCTTCGTCGACGGGTCCTTCGACGAACAGGACCCCACCACTGCGGCCTGGGAGATGGCCGTGGTGGCCAAGGACAGAGCAGGAGCCTTTTCCTTTCTGGGGGCTAGGACAGGAAAGGTTCTCTCTTCCGTCGGCGTTTCCTTAGATACCACTCGTTTCAGCAGCACGACCCCTGAGATGGGGGGAATCCTTTGGGCTTTGCTTTGGATCGGGCTTCTCGGACAGCCGAAGCTGAGGGTTTTGTCATCGAGTCTGACTCCGTTTCTGCGATTCAGTTTGCCGAAGGATCTGCTCAGTCCTCTGCCCACCCCGAGTTCGGTGCCATGCTGCGCCACTTGATCGTTGACCTGCGAGCGAGGTATGACCTCACGTTTCGCCATGTCTCGCCCCACAAGGCCCATCCCTGGAACGAGTTAGTCGATGGTCTCTCTAAACGTAGGCGAACGGACTCCGAAGTTCGTGACCCCGACTGGGCGAAGCTCTTGACCCCTGCGGTGGGAGATCCCTGGTCGCAGCGCGTATCCTGATATCACCGAACATGATGGACAGTTCTGTTTCAACACCCCCGTGCGCACATATGCGACGGGATACCCACATCACTAGTTGCCTCTTGGGTTTGAAGGCGGGCCTGACCCCCCCCCCAAGGAAATGGCTGGTGATCTCACCCTCAATGTCGCGACATTCAATGCGATGTCCATGCTCGAGGATGCTAAGAGACAGCATCGTCGAGACAATGCCAAATTGGTTAGAAAGCAGTTTCACGATCAGGGCATTCAGGTCCTTGGAACCCAAGAAGCTCGGACCCCAGAAGGGACCAAGACCGCCGACGGTTACTACATCCTCGCCTCTGGAGGTGACGGGAAAAACTTTGGGGTTGAGGCCTGCTTTTCGCTGATCCTCCCGTATTTGACTCACCGAGGCCACCCAAAGTACTTCCAGAAAAGTCACTTTCTTGTCACGCATAAGGATATCCGCAGGATCGTAGTGCAAGTCCGCGCGCCAGGACTTCATTTCAATTTCATGGTCCTGCACGCTCCCTATCAGGACGCGCAGAGCAGGACCATCGACACTGGCGCTCTTCAGGTGGTGGGAGGAGACTACTGCGATTGCCCAACGGATGTCAGTCGACGTCGTGTCGGTCGACGCTAATGCGAGGATTGGTAGCATTTCGTCCACTGCTGTGGGGAATGGAGGATGGATGGAGGAAGAGAATGTCTCGGGCACCTGCTTTCATCAGTTCATGTGCGAACTTGGGCCTGTCGCCCCCTCCACTTTCTCTGACCCCAACTGGAGCAGGGGCACTGAGCCCAGCGGTTTCACCTTTGTGAAGAATGGCGCCTATCGCAGGATTGACTATGTCATCGTCAAACCTCTCTTTGTGCCTGCCATCGTTTTCGAGCAAGTGTGGAGTGATCTCGATGATTTGATGGAGGTTAGTGATCATTGCCCTACTGCGCTGGGAATGGCGTGGGCAATCCACGACAGACCAGATCACAGCAGCCGAATCGAGGTTAGCAGGCCGAGGTATAACCGCAAGCTTACCAAAGATCATCACAGAGTTGCGATTTTCAAGTCGCTTTTGTGTACCATCCCCCTGACGCCATGGTCGACAGACATCAACAAACATTACAGCCAGGTCCAGGAGCAGATTCTTTGGGCGGCTGCCGCCGCTTTCCCAATCCGGGAGGCCTACCCGAGGAAGCCCTACACTGACCAGCTCACTCTTTACTTCGTCAGATGGAGACGAAAGAACAAGGCCGTCCTTCGTGCTGCCCCTGGCAAAAGAGCCCAAGCTATGTACAATTGGGCCAACACTCTTGTTCTGTCATGTCAAGCTCCTGTTTTTGAGTGTTGTGAAGAGGCTCAAAGCCTCCTTGTCTCTTTCGAGGCCTGTTTGTGGGAGCTCAGGCTCGCGGCCTGGGCCTTCCTGGAGCTCTTGGACCTCGACTCTTGGGGCGGGGCTCTTAGGAGCTTCCTCTCCGCCACGGCTGGACTGCTCAAAAAGAAACTGGACATCGATAGGACTGACACCCATGAGAGGATGGTCAGCGAGATGAGCGAGGCCATCGAGGATGGAAACGCCAAGAAAGAATGGCAGATTGCTAGGTACCTTCAGGCTTTCGGAGGACGTAGGATGAAGCCCCAAAGCGGCGCCCTCCCCATCCGCAATGGCCCCGACGGGAACCCCCCTCAGACGAAAGGTGAGGTGGCCGATTCGGTTCAAGCTTACTTTGCTGGCGTTGAAGGTGGGACCCTGTGCACCGAAAGAGGGCTTTGCGATAAGTACAGCGAAGATAATCGTGATCGCCCCCCCCCTCCTCGACTGCCCCGCCGAAAATCTGATGACCCGTGACCAACTTCGTTTCTCGTTCTCGCAGGCCACCTCAGGCAAGGCTGGAGGACCCGATGACGTTGTTGATGACCTGTTGCGCTGCGCACCTACCGAGACTGCTCGCCTGGCGCACCCGGTCACCTTAAAGGCGGGCGTGCACACCCAGGAGCCTCGTGCCTTCAAGGGTGGGTGGGCTCATGATCTGTATAAGAACAATGGCAGCGCGGCGATGCACGAGAGCTTCCGCCAAATCCTTCTCATGAATAACGTTGCCAAGCACCACCACAAATTTTTGAGGGATCAAGTTAAAACGCTTGTTGCGGGTCTCATTATCGAGACTCAGATGGGTGGGGCCCAGGGCAAGGGGACCGACATGGCGACCCACATGGTTCGCACTTTCTCGGCTGTCTCCTGTGCTAAGGGCCTCTCTACGGTACTTGCTTTCATCGACTTGAAATCGGCGTTTTATAAGGTTATCCGACCCATCGTCATGCCTTTCCTTCAGGACCCCCAGGACATAGCTGACGCTATCGATGCGGCCGATATCCCCGAGGCCCTGGCCCCGATTTTGGAGCACACCATCGCGCAACCCTCTGTTTTGGAGGGCCTCGACAATGTTCACCTGTTAAGGATGCTGGCGGATCTTCATACCAGCACCTGGTTCAAAACCAAGAGGTCCCGAGGAGTTATACGCACCGCCGCGGGTAGCCGTCCTGGCAGCTCGCCTGCTGACCTAGTTTTCAACCTTCTCTTTGCGCCTATCGTGCGCGAAATTCGTGAGGAACTCAGCAGTGCCAACTACCTGCTTGAGCTAGACGGCCAGCAGGACCCTCTCTTTTATCTGCCCCAGGACGCTGAGACTGACTGTCTCGCGGACAGCACCTTTGTTGACGACGTCTGCGTCATGGCAGTGGTTCAAAGTGCTGCCGACCTCCCCCAGGCGATGTCCGACGCGGTTGTCACCATCAGCAACGCCACGGTCAAGAGAGGCATGACTATCAAATTCAAAAAAAATCAGCACTCCTCGTCCACCCACGAGGAGAGGGAGCTCGTACGGTTAAGGCCAATATCTTCCCTGTTGTTGGCCCTGTGTATGTTACCCACTACGACGACGAAATTTCCACCAGAAATCCTAGAAATATCTTGGCACCATGGTGGCCCAGAGTGGCTGCGTTGCCACCGAGTCGGCCCACCGCAGGACCCAACAAAAGACGGGGCTCGGGCCTCTTCGTAGGACGGTTCTGAAGGCCAAAAGGTTACCCATCAAGACTCGTGCCAAGTATGTTGGCGCTCTCTGTACTTCGAGGTTGCTTTACAACGCCCACGTCTGGGGTGAACTGTCTAGGGATCAACAGCAAGCTATGGTCGCCGCCCACCTTGCCCCTTTCAGGACCATCCTGGGGATGCGGCTTGGACGTCCTGACCAGCCGCATGTTGCCAACGAGCAGGTCTTGCTCGATGTCAACAGGCCCGCTGTTCCCGACATCCTGCGCCTCATGCGGCTTCGGTACCTGGCCAGGCTGATGACTTCGGCCCCGCCGCAGCTGCGGCAGCTCCTCGATATGGAAGGCCGCTGCAGAAAGTCATGGGGTGCGCTCATACGAGAGGATCTCGCGTGGCTTCAGAAGTTCTATGCTTTTAAAGAAGATCGCACTCTCTCTGCTCGTGAACTTTTGTTGCAGGCGTCCACCGACCCAGCCCGATGGAAAAGAATATGCAGGACCGCCGCGCGCAATTTTAAAACATGGCAAGCAGACCAACGCCGGCTACAGTTGTGGAGAAAGGATTTGGGCAACATATGTAGAGCTCACGCCATTCCGCCGCCCGATTCTGCCCCGCTCCTTGAGCCTGTTACGAAATGCGTTTGCGACACTTGCCAGTTTGCGTGTGCCCACGAGGGAGCTATACGCGCTCATATTACTAAGAAGCACGATGACCCCGCGGGCAGAATCGCTGAGACGGGACAGTGCCTGGCTTGTGGAGTTGACTTTGTCACGCGTCCCCGCCTCCTGAAGCACTTGCGACATGCTCGCGCTGGCTGCCTCGAGCTCTGGAGTCGCACCGTGGCCCCCCACCCCGACGAGAGATACAAGGAGTTGTGCGAAGATGATCGCGCCCTGGTGGCCTCCTTGAAGGCCAAGGGCACGCGCGCCACCGAGGCCGACGTTCCCGCGCGCCCTGAGGACCCTGGCGACGCCCTCCATTCTGCCCTGGATGGTCTTGGTCCTCCTCTGCTCCGTCCTACCTACACCTCTGTCGTTTGCTTCCCTGAGGCCGAGGGGTGTACCCCCCCGAGCCCCCGTAGGATACAGCCCAGTGAAACGAGATACATTCTCCATCTCTGTTGTGGTCAGAGACGGAGAGAAGATTTCCAGCACTGCGTAGAGCTCTTTCAGACTCTAGAGGCTCCCACAGGGCCCCTCGCTGTTTTATCGATCGACATTGTCAATGACGATGCCGACAGTGACCTCAGGTCACGCAGTGCTTGCATTAAGCTCGCTACCTTTGTGTTCCAAGGCCTCGCCATAGGAGTGTTCACCAGCCCCCCCCCCCAGCGAGACCTGGAGGCCAGCGCGATTACTAGAGGACCCTCGAGACCAGGGATTTCGACAGCCTCGGTCTTTACAGTATGAATGGGGGCGACCTCTAGCCACTCCCAGAGAGCGGGCCCAGACATCTACAGAAAATGATATGTATCGTGCTGCGCTTTATTTCATGTACGTATGTCTTGCGTCGGGTGCCTGTGGTATACTAGTGCACCCTGCCTGCCCGTCGAACCAGGTTGCTCCAACGAGTTGGTTTCTCAAGGAAACCAGCCACATGCGGACCTTAGCCTCGATGGGTTTTAATATTGATACGATCTGGATCGACCAGTGTATGTTCGGTTCGCAAACGACGAAACCAACGATGCTCCTGACTGTGAATCTCCCCTCCGTGCGCAGGGAAGTCCACATGATGACGAACAGTGGACGCTGCAGCCACGGAGGCCACACCACTTTAGAGGGAAGTGATGGCAACGGTGGCTGGAAGCCCCAGACCGCCAAGGAACACCCACCCGAACTGTGCATGTTTCTGGCCCGACATTTTGTCACTTTCGCTTGCCAGGAGCTCAGAGAGAGGGGTGAGGTCCATCCGCGGAGCTGTGCCGACCTGACCCGTCACCCCCCTCTCGACCCGACATTGGCGCGCTTCTTTTGTCCGCTTGACCCCTATTGCGAGGCCCAGCAGGTCGGTGCCTAAGGTCAAGCTTCAGTGACAAGTGCGCCTTTCCCGAATTCACGTGCGGGCAGCGGATCATCGTCCCCAAATGCCGTCAAACAGAAACAACAGGAGGAGGAGGAGGAGGAGGAGGAGGAGGAGGAGGAGGAGGAGGAGGAGGAGAAGGGGGGGAGGAGGAGGAGGAAGGGGAGGAGGAGGAGGAGGAGGAGGAGGAGGAGGAGGAGGAGGAGGAGGAGGAGGAGGCGGAGGAGGAGGAGGAGGTCCCAGGACGAGCCGAAGAGGTGCGCGAGCAGTGGCCTTCCCCGCGCGCAGGCCGCCAAGACGCCCGCCTCGCAAAAGAGGGCCCGCTTTTGGGGGGGGGTGGGGCGGGCCCAGGCCCTCTGCGGAATGGGCTCGGGGCCCTGGTGGAACGCGGCTCCCTTCTGTGGGGCGAGCCCCGCACGGCCGTGCCGTCCTTGCGGAACGAGCCCCGCCGTGTGGACGAGGCCCAGGGCCTGGCAGGGGCTCGCCGCGCAGGCGTGGAGCGCCCCCTGTGGGGGCTTTTCTGTGGAAGGGGCTCGCCCTCGTGGGGGCGCGCCCCCGCGGCCTCTGGTAGAGCTAGAGCGGGCTTGGGGCGTTGTGGGACGCGGCACTCTTTTCGTGGAGCGCCCTCGCGCCCCGCCCCCCCCCCTCCTGGACCGAACGGGCCCCGCTTTGTGGAACGGGGCCCGCTCTGTGGAACGAGACACAGAACTGCCCACTGAGCCCCGAGACCGCCACAGGGCAGCTCGGGAGGGCCCCCCCGAAAGCCCCAAGAATGCCCAAGGGAGTTCTAAAAAGAGCCCGAGGAGCGAAGGAGAATGAGAACCTGGAGAAACACATCGGAGAAACGCGAAAACCATCACCCCCCGCACATGTGTGGGCGAACATGCTTAGCCGTACTGGCGTCACCTTGTAATGGTATATCAGTATTGTAATTGAAGTCGCGCGGTGGCCCAAGACAGCTCCCTGACGATAGCATGCGCGTGCGAGCTGGTGAATGAGCGAGTACTGATTCTCACGCGCGAACGTATGAGATGATGCTGATGCTCGTGGCCGTGGTTTTCAAAACCTGGTCTGTGATTCCGATGTGTTGGCGCTGGCGGTGAGAGGGGTATGACGTGTGTGCGCGCGCGTGTGTGTGTGTGTGTGTATGTGAATACGTGTGCTTACAGAGAGGGTAGGTGAGGGATGGTGTTGATGGTGACAGTGAGTTATTGGGTGAGTGAATGCAGCGTCTAAATCACTCCTGACACTCCTACCTCCCTCGCCCTCCTTATCATCATAGTCCGCCTCTTTTACTGAACAATCCCCCAGCGTGTGGAACAGGCATGGAGCCTTTGCGAAGCAGAGCTTTGCGGAACAAACTTTGTGGAACCAACCTTTGTAGAACGCAGCCTTGGTGGAGCGGAGATTTGTCGAACGAGCTCAGATTTACAGTGGAGCGAGCCCAAAATCATTGTGGAACGAGCCTGCTATTCCCGCGAAAGGGCACGGTGCGTTTCTGGAACACGCGCAAGACATAAGCGTGAAACACGCTTTTGCGAGAGGATCTCGGAAGGCGCTCGGGTCCTGAGACAGCGCAGGTCCTCGGAGGTCAGCACAGGTCAACGCAGGTCAACGCAGGTCAGGCAAGTCAACGCAGGTGTGCAGGCCGGCGCAGATCAGCGCAGGCCACGCGAAACTCCGCCGAGGAGAGAGCGCGACGCGACCCGCAGACAGACGTGCGCCGACCTGCGCTGACCTGCGCTTACCTGCTTGACCTCTGCTGACCTGCGCTCACCTGCACTGGCCTGCGCCTCCGAGGGATCGCTTGACCTGCGCTGACCTGCGCTGACCTGCGCTGACTTGCTTGACCAGCGCTGACCTGCGCCTGTGACATCTCCAGGTTGAACTCGAACACCCTGGGAACTTCTGCCCCACTGTTTCGCATCGCTCGGGGGGCATTCCCGACAGGATTCGAAGCCAGAGTGACCAGAGTACGGCGGACTCGGAGTCAGAGTGCAGCCGTCGTGCCACCATACGGAACGCACAGAAGGGACGAGGGGGCGCTGCTGGCCACGGCGGCCCCAAGCCACAGGCAGGCGCCACCGCAGAAATCCGAGGAACGGCCTGGAAGCTCGAGACCCTCCTGAGCCCAAAGCGGTCTTGATCCCAGCGGCCTGCCTGTAGCCAAGGAGGCGTGCACGCCGATCGTAGGCCCAAGATGGGCCTGGCCAAGGTCGGCGAGTGCGCACACGCGCCCCGGCATCTGCCGGAGTGATCTCGTCCCATCCGTGGCCCCAAAGTCCCGACCGCTTCCCCAAGGGGGAAGTGTTTCGTCCCGGATCTGCGTTTGATGGCCCTCGGGCCCGATATGTCGAGGAGGGGATCCCAAACTGATGTTCCGTCGACTCTACGAAAGATGATTACAATGCTTCGTAGATATAAAGAGCACTCTACGCATCGTTCGTAGACTCATCGGACAAATCTCTGGGACAAATCAACTTCGTAGTCGATGCCCTACTCGGATAATGCCCCCGAGGCCGAAATCTGATGATAAAAGCTGGTCGAAAATAATCACATCACCGGAGATCTGGGTACGGCTGATTCGTGTCGTGACGCCTTCAGCGTTGCCTTGTGACACCGCGTGGATCGTTTGGCCTGGAACGATCGGCAACTTTTGCATCGCCAAATCGTTCCGTTCTGGCCGCTTCTGGGCCACGCTGGGCTCGCCGCCACGCCGACACGACGCGAACCTGCCGTGCCTCCCTCGCCGCCCGATGGCCTTGGGCTCGCAGATGCCCCAGAGGAGCTCCACGGCCTCCCGGGCGAACAAAAACAAATCTATCTATCTATCTATCTATCTATCTATCTATCTATCTATCTATATATATATGTATACAGATACACACGTATCCGCGGCCTCGTGTGCCAGGCTCCCGGGCCGCGCCCCCGCAGATACGAGGCGCTTTGCTCGCGGATCCGCGGGATCGCGTGCCGGGATCCAGACCGCGAGGGAGTGGATATATGGATGCGTTCGTCGGCTACGCGCAGGAGTGATCCCAGGCCGGAGCGACCTCCGTTGCGCAGCCTCAGGGGGCCGCGGGGGCCCAAGCCCACGCGCGCGAGCCACCGCCCCGGGGGGACCCCCGTGGGCCCGCACCAGAGGTCGCTCCGGCGAAGGGCCACGCCGACAGTCCAATCGCATCGTAGGGATGCGCGTCAAGGATGCAACACTCGGGTCGGGCGAAAGGGGGGGATAGCAAAGGGGGGGTTTGAGAATCAGCTCACGTAGCTGATTTTCCCGGCGCCTCCCGGCGCCGGAGGCGGCTATGTATCGAGGAATGGGCCCCTCGGTGGGGCCGAAACCAGCTGCATACAGCAAATTTCGTAAGCCCCCCTTTCCCAATCCCACCCTTTCGTCTGGCCCGAAACACCCCTGGAGGGCCATGCTGTCGTTTTCGAACGAGGCTGGCCAACGAAAGTCGCCAAGAATGGGACGAAGGGGCAAGGATGCGGGGGTACAGGGAAGCAACATTGCACAAACATAATTTTTTTGAGCTCCGCGCAGATTGCGGTGGACGCCCGGCGGAGCCAGAGGCGCCGCCGGGGCGGCCCCGCGCGGATGCAAGAAACCCGCGCGGAGCACCAAAAGTTTATGTTTGCGCTGTTTTTTTTCTTCCTCGAAGGATGCATGGGGCAGCCTTGGAAGGTTGCGCATCCTTGCCATGCGACTTGACTGCACGCGTGGCCGGGGCTCGCCGCTCGTGACGGCCTGCAGGCGCGCGCCTGGTGCTCGCCCCGCGGGCCAAAGAAGCTCGCCAGCTCCAGCCGCACGGCCTCGCGGACGGCCGCCTGGAGCGCCTGTGGTCGGCCGCGCACGGCCCCAGGGGGGGCCGCCAGGGGGTCCGCCAGGCAGGCCCTGGGCTCAGGTCGGGCATGTCCTCCTACAGGCGGTTCCTGAAAGGAAAAAATAAGATGGTCAAGACGTGTACCCACAATCATCAAAAAGAGCATGACAAATCTCCACCACAATATTTAAAGACTATTCTTGAAGATTCCTCCTCCAGAGGGACATGCCCGACGTAACCTTGGTCGAGGCGTCCAAGAGGGGGGCGTCCAAGAGGGGCGTCCAAGAGAGGGGGGGTCGCAAGTCATGACCCGAGGCATGTGCGCTCCCCGGGAGAGGGGGGGGCAGAGGACGCATTGAGATAATAAGGGGCTCCATGGTATCTGAGAGGTATCATGGCCCCCATGTTGCCCACCCCCCCCGCGATCATCGCACCCCTCTTGGCCAGAGCACCACGACAGATGGCCGAAGACTGGTGCGGGAGCTCCCTGGGCCCCCATTTCGCCAAACCGTCCGTCCAACATACGCCCTTTGGGCGAATTGTTGGGCGTTTTTTTCCCCACATCTTGCTCAGGCGAACGAAGGATTGCAAAAAAACGAAGGATTGCACAAAAAAACGAACATTTGCAAAAAAACAACCTTTTTTTGCAATTCTTTGGGTGAATTGTTGGGCGTTGTTTTCCCCACATCTTGCTCAGGCATGGCTCCCCTGCGAGAAACCACTGGGACTCACTCGGGAATCGCGCTCGCGCGCGGGCGCCAGCCACCTCTTCCCGTCGGGCCAGGGGCGCCCGGGCCCCTGCCAGAGCACGACTCGACCACAGGAGTGTCACCAAATGGTCCGTTGAGATCGGACTCCCCCCCCCCCCCTCCCTCCTTCCCCCCTCTCGCAGCCCAGAATTTCGAGGATGTCTCAAGCAACGCACTGGACCACCTCGCGCGCAGCATCGCGGAGCTCCGACTTGCGATCATGTCTCAAGCGAAACGAGCCAGACGGGCCAGGCCACCTCGCGCACATTTTCTCGGAGCCCAGAATTGCGAGAGGGTGTCTTCGGCGAAACTGGCCACACCACCTCTCGCGCGGCATGTCCGAGCCCAGAGTTGAGAGGATGCCTCAGGCGAAACGCGCTGGACCAACTCGCGCGCGACATCTGGGAGCTCAGGCGTCCCTCTCGGAGCCCGATGTTTCGAGGATGTCTCAGGCGAAACGCGCCAGACAACCTCGCGCGCAGCATCTTGGAGCCCAGAGTTGCAAGGATGACTCAGGCGAAACGCGCCAGACCACCTCGCGCGCGGCGTCTTGAATTGAGAGGTTGTCTCAAGCGAAACGCGCCGCACCACATCTCGCGCGGCGTCATAGAGCCCAGAGTTGCAAGGATGTCGTAAGCGAAATGGGCCCGATCACCTCGCTCGCAGCAGCTCGGAGCCCAGAGTTGCGAGAATGTCTCAGGCGAAACGGCCGAGACCACCTCTTGCGCGGCGTCACGAATATCAGAGTGGCGAGGATATCTCAGGCGAAGCGCGCCAGGCCACCTCGCGCGCGACATCTGGGAACTCAGAGTTGCGAGGATGTCCCAGGCGGCGCCCAGGCCCCTTCGAGAGCACAACTCAACAACAGAAGTGCAATCAAACGGTTCGCTTGGGTCTGACCTCTCCTCCCTCCTCAGGACCACTTTGCGCGCGGCTTCTTGGAACCAAGAGATGCAAGGATGTTTGCGGCGAGCCGGGCCAGACAACCTCCCGCGCGGCATTTCAGAGCTCAGAACTGTGAGGATGTTTCAAGCGAAATGCCACCTCTCGCGTGGCATGCGAGGATGGAGCGGGCGGCGTCCAAACTCCTCCGACAATTCAATTCGACAACAGAAACGTAATCAAATGGTTCGTTTGGGTCTGACGTTCTTCATTCCCTGTCGGAGCCCACAATTGCGAGGATGTCTCAAGCGAAATGCGCCAAATCACTTCGTGCGCAGCATCTCGGAGCCCAGAGTTGCGAGGATGTCTCAAGCGAAACGCGCCAAACCACTTCGCGCAGACCTTCTCAGAACCCAGAGTTGTGAGGATGCCTCAAGCGAAAAAAAATACAAGCCACCTCTCGCGCGGCATCTCGGAGCCCAGAGTTGAGAAGGTGTCCTATGCGAAACGCGCCAGACCACCTCTCGCGCAGCATCTCGGAACCCAAAGTTTCAGGCGAAACGCGTTGGACCACCTCGCGAGCGGCGCCTTGGAGCTCAGAGCTGCAAGGATATACGCGGCGAGCCCGGCCAGGCCACCTTGCGCGTGGCATCTCGGGGCTCAGACTTGCGAGGATGTCTCAAGAGAAACGCGCCAGACCACCCCTCGCGCGGCATGCGAGGATGGACTTGGCGACGCCCTGACTCCTCCGAGAGCACATTTCGACGACAGAAGCGCGATGAAATGGTTCGTTCGTGCACGAATTCCCCCCCCTGTCGGACCCAAGAAATTCTAGGATGTCTCAAGCGAAACGCGCTTGACCATTGCGCTCGCAGCAGCACCTCGGAGCCCAGAGTTGCGAGGATGTCTTAGGCGAAACAAAAAGCCCGAGCCCAAATGGCAACATACTTCGGGCAGTTAATCAAGGAAGATACACTTACGTGCTGGCACAGCGGGGTGCACCCTTGATGAGCCCAAACGGTGCGATGGCAGTAGCATGGGAAGAAAATGATGATGATGCCTTTTTAACGGTGGCAATCCTGGGCGCCCTGGTTCAGGGCCCCTGCCATCTTGGGAACTCGGCGCCCCCCAGTGCGTTGGGAATGGAGCGCCGAGAGGGAGAGGAGACCCCGCGGCGAGGAGGCGGATCCCAGGCCCCCCGCCCTTGGCGCTGCAAGCGCCGGAGGCCCACCTCCCTTGCGGGGGCCCCACCCTCGGCCCAGGCGCCCCCCCATTGCCGGGGCCCCGCGGGGGAGGGGGGGGGGGCGCCTGCCCCGGGCGGGCAGCTAGGGCAAGTGGGGGCCGCCTCGGCCGAGGGAGGAGGCCAAACTCACACCGCTCCTGTCCTCCTCGATTCTTATGGCACCACCGCCTTCGCCCGCGCCGCGCCGCGCGCATGCGCGAGGCATCGGCCCCAGAAACCAGCCGTCGGCTTCGGGTGCGACGCGCCGAAACCGCTCCGGTGGAGGGCAGCGGCGCGCGCGCAGTCGAGGTCGAGGAGTTCGCCCGCGACTGGCAGCTGCCACGCACTGGCGGGGCGCTGCCCTCGAAGGTCGCCCAGGCGGGCGGCGCCGAAGTCCTCGGGCTGCTCTAGGAGGCCGGCTGCCTGCCCGCTGCTCGCCGGCTGCAATTATCCGAAGCGCTTGGAGGGCGAAGTCGGCGAGCTGGTCGGGCACCTGGCGCCCAGCTTCTGGTGGCCCTCTGGCCAGGGGTAGCTCCGCGGGCGCTGCGCCTGTCGCGGCGGGCGCGGGCCTCGGCGGTTTGTCCCGCTGCCCGCGACCAGATTGCAAGGCGGCGAGACCACGCGCGCCCCGCTCGCCTGCTGCCGGCCGTCCGAGGCAATCGACTGGCAGCGCTGCGCCAGAGAGGTCGGCGTCGCCCGACTGGCCAGGCCCGCCTCGTCCAAGTGCGCGGGGGTGCCGAAGCGGCGCGCGAAGGCTGCGACGCCCGCCCGGCGCTTTTGCCCTGCGAAGAGGTAAAGCACCTTCGGCTGCATCTGCACCCTGCGGCCTGCAGTCAGGTGCCCGGCGGGCGCCTGGCTCTTGGCGGTGTCGGGCGAGGCCGTCGAGGGGGCCCTTCCCCCTGTCGCCTCTCCTCCACCAGAATCCCGCCCCCCAGGGGCGCGCGGCGACGCCTCTCGCGCCTCGCGAGCGGCCGTCGGGATGGCGAAGCTTGTTGAGTCGCGGTCCCCCCCTCGCCGCGGAGACGGTTCGCCTCGCGCTGCGGAGAGCGCGGGCTGCCCAGGGGCGGACCTAGCGCCAGGTCGCAGCCGCGCGGGGCCTTCGGGCCTGCGTCTGCTGGCGGCGGCAGCGGGGGGCGCGGCCGCCCTGGCCCTGCGCCGCCGCCGTCGCCGCCCCGGCGTCGGCGCCGCTTGCCGCGGCCGCCCTCGCCCCTCGGAGCGCCCTGGATCGGCGGCGGCCCCGCGGGGGCCCCGGGAAGCCACGCCCCTCGCGTCAGCCGCTCGGGCGGCTCTCCTGCGCACGCACTACGGGTGGCCGCGTGCGAAACAGAGCGAGCGCGCGTGGGGCGTGCGGCTTGTCTGCGGGGCGCGCCTGGCCACCTTGGAGTTGCGCCTGGAGCGGATCTTCTTGCCGTCCGGCGCCTGCGCAGAAACGCCCGCGCCCTGGCCCGCGCCGCGGCCGCCGCCTTTGCCCGCGCCGCCCGCGCGCGAGGGGGCGCGCGGCCGCGGCAGCTGCGGCTTGCGCGGCAGCTGCTGAGGTCGCCGGCGCGCCGCCAGGCTGGCGAGGGCCGGCGTCGCCATGGAGCAGCGCTCCTTTTGACCGCCAGATCGTCGATCGACCGCCCGCGGGGGCGCCGCGTGGAATCGCAAGTGGTCTCGCTGCGCCGCCCGCCGGGTCTTCTTGCGGATGCGCTGCTCGCGCTGCAGCGCGCGGGCCCACGGCGGGCGCGCGACCGCGTCGCCCTGCGCGCGCCTCGCCGCGAGGCCCATGACGCGCCCCCCCGAGCGTGCAAACCAAATGCGACTAGCAGCTCCCGCCGGTTCGCGCGGCACTGGCCGGGCGCGAGGGCCACCGCGCCCATGGCGCGATGCGCTTCTGCTTCTCCTCTGGGCCCTGCGCGGGTTTGATTGGCGGCCGCCGCCCTCGCGAATTGCCGCGCCCCTGGGCCGGGCCAATCTGGCGCCGGGAGGTCGGGGTCCTCGTCTTCCGCTGCTGAGCATGCCGATGCGAGCGCCTCTTCCAGGACGTCGCCGCGCTCGATGATCTCCTGCGCGGCCTCGAGATAAGATCTCGCTGGCACCTGGCCCTCCTCGAGCCCCTAGTGCGTCTTCTCGAAGGCCAGCCTCGCAGCCTGGTGGCCGGCGACGCCCGGCGGCTTGACCACCTGGCGATCTTCTCCGCTGCTCGACTCTCGCGCGCGCTGCCTGCCGCGCGCGCGCTGGCGCTGCGACCAGCGCGCGCTGCCCGGTCAACGCGTCGACGTCGACCTGGTCTCTGGCGAAGTCCCTGACGCCATGGCCCGATCTCATCAATCCGAGAACTTGCCCGGGCACGACGCGCCGAGAAGCGCAGCTGCGTCTGCGCACCTGGCGCCCCCCCCATCTTCGCGAGGAGGAAGCTCCAACCCTCTCAGGCCGCGCCCCCCCCCCACCCACCCACCCACCACACGCACGCGAGGCCCGAATGCCTCGCGATGGGCCTCGCAGGCCCTCGCCCTTGGCGTCGCCAGCGCGAATTCCGATCGAGGGCGGCTCGCCGACGCGCCGCTGCGGGCCCTCGCGGAAGGAGGAGGCCAGCGCGCTCGCGGCGCCGAGCTCGGCCCGTCGCGGCGCCGAATTGGCGAGAGCCAAAAAAATTGCCCCGGATCGCGCCGCGACCCAGCGGGTCTGGCCGAGCAAACAAGGACGCGCCGCGCGGCTCCGAGGCCCTGCCCACCCCAGCAGCACCCGCGCCAGCGCACGGGCTGCCTCTCCCCGTTTCGCACTCCCTCCCCGCCCGCGGCGGAAAAGAGGGGGGCCCGCAAGCGGGGCGGGCGCCCTCGCGGCGGGGGGGGCGTCCGCTCGTGAACGGGCGATCCCAGACGCGCGCCGACCCATCGCGGGGGCCCGGGCCCAGGCGGAATCCCCCTGCGAGGGCGGTCGTCGCTGCGCGCCCGCGCGCGAGCCGAGGGGCCCGGAGGCGGGATTGTCAGCCGGGCGCGGCCTCCCTCGAGCCGAGCCTGTCGAAGGCTGTTGTCGGCTGCCAGCCCCGGTCGCGCCCCAGGCAGCGCGACGGCCAGCTCAGCCAGCTCTCCCGCCGACGCGCGGGCGTGGCCCCCGTCCCGACGAAGGGTCGCGTGGGGCCCCGCCGCTGCTGGCGTTCTCCTTAGCGGGCTGCCTCCTGCTGGTCAATCTCGTCGAACCCTCCAGGGCTCGCGGAGCTCGACGAGCTCTTCGAGCCCTCGCCCCCGCTCCGCAATGGCGCCTCTCCGTGCGCTGCCGGATCCGGGATCTCGTCGAAGTGGACCGAGTCCAGCGGCGACCTGCAGGAAACCCAGCCGCAGTCACCAACCTTGTGGAGCCTGGCCACCTTGCGCTTCTCCGTGCACTCGTTGAGGTACTTGCCGGCCTCCTCGAGGCGCGCGTTCTGGGGCGGGGGGTGCTGCGCCCCGTCCCCGAACCGGACGTCCACCCAATCGCCGTCGTCGCGGTTGAGATCCGCCGCCAGCTCTTCCACGGCGCTGTCGCAGCCGTCCTCCGCCTCCTGCTCGCCCTGCGGGAGCGGATCGATCTCCGTCGGAGGGGCGGCCTCCTCTTCCTCGACCGCGACGGCAGCCTCCAGCATCGCCGTTGTCATCGCCGACGACGGCGACGACGACCGCCGCGGAGGCCGTCGCATGTCTCGGCCGCAGCGAAGTTTTTCCTCAACGCCGGCCAGTTCGCCAAGTCTGGGATGGCCGCTGCCTCGCCTAGCTCCACGAAGGCCTTGCCCGAACGCAGCGCCACTGTGAACCGCCGATGGAGTCTGGAGACGACGGCGCGGCACGTCCTCGCGCAGGTGGCAGCGCCCTCTGGCGACCACCTGCCCAAGTAGTCGCGCTCGCTCCTCAGGGCCCCCATCGCCGCCATGGCCGACGGGGTCGTCGCCCGCCCCGAACGCGCCGCCCAGAAGCCCGCGACCTTCGCAGAGAGGGGCCCGCGATCTCGCCCCCCAAGGCCGGCGCCAGCATCCTCCGGAACACCTCCTGGCCCGCCGCCGCCGCTTCGACACATCCTGCGGGCTTGCTGATCACCTCCCGGCCAGCGTCGTCGCGCAGCGGCGCGAAGTAGTCCCTCTCGAAGTCCGCGACATCCTGCCACGGGCGGAAGCCCGTCTCTGTCCACAACGGGCCCCGCATGTAGCACTCGCGGGATACTGCCAGCGGCAGCTCAGGAAACTCCCGCCCTGAACCGCTGGTCTTCGCGCGCACCAGCGCGGCGGTCAGACCGCCGCTCACGAAGCCGAGGCGCCGAAACGGGGGCCAGCCGTGGTCGTCGCAGCGCAGCCCCGCCCAGACATTGACGAGGCGAAGCCACGACGCCCCGCGCAGGTGCTTCGCGAGGCCCTCGTCCACCTCCGGCTGCTCCAGGGCCCCGACGACCGCGCTGGCAAATCGGACCACCTACGCCGTCGGAGCCTTGCCCCTTGCCAGCGCCGAGGAGTTTCTCCGTGTTCGCGACGACCTGTTGGACCTCTGGCCGAGCGGAGAGCTTAGCGCTTGGGTCGAAGCCCGCCGCGCACTCGGTTCAGGTCAGGACGCTGAGGGCCTGGTTGGGCACCGTCGGCCCACGGGGCTCGGCAGCCCTGGCGTGCACGTGGTCGCTGAAGTGTACGACCGTCTTCGGTCAGGGGATGCTGCGCGCGCGCAAGAACGTCGGCGCAGCGTTTCGCCCGCGCGCGCATGCGACCGCTGAAGCAATCGCGCGCGGCCCGTGATGCAATCCAGCGCCCGCCCCGGGTCCATGCAGGACAACGCCACCTCCAGCGAGGGCGCCTCCATCTCGATGAACGGCTGGAGCAGTCGCGACCTCCAGCGTGCCCACACTCGAGCCTCCACTTCGCCGCGGCTCTCTTTGGCGGCGGCGCGGCATTTCCGCTCGTGGCGGGTTCCCGCTAGAGCGCGGGCCCCTGGCGGCGAAACGGCCTCGCGCCACTACACCCTGCACGCGGCCAATGGGTTTGCCGCTACGGCGTCCTCCAACATGGCTTCTGGACGCCCGTGGGGCACCCGCAACCGCATCTGTAGCGGTTCCTCGGCCACCGTCTGGTCGACAAAATCCCTCAGCTAAGCCCGTGCCTCCTCCGCGCTGAAGTCCGCGGCCGCCGCTACATGTCCGAAAATGTCCTCGAGCTCGAACTCGAGCTAGCTCGCCTGCAGCACCAGACTTGTGCCGAGGAGACCACAGCCATGCAACCCACCAGAAAAGTCTGAGTGAATCTGAATAACGAAGGGTGTGTCAAAGCGAAACGACCTGAACGTGTATGAATGAGAGCGTGTGGGGGGCAATTCCACGACCGAGTGGGCCTGAGCGAATGGGAGCCTGACTGAGTCTGAGTGAGAAAATGATGTGGCTGAGTCATGCTGTGCCTGCGTGGGGTAGAATGAATAGGATTGAGTATGTCATGGACCCCGTGAAGAAGAGAGGGTTTGTGATGTGCCTCCTGATTAGAGTGAATAATCTGGAAATGTTGTCTCTGAATGCTATGAGAGCGAAGAAAGAAGGGAGGGAGGAGGTCTGGAGGCTTCTGAATAACAGCAAAAACCACCTCAGTGCATGGCGGAAGCAATTTTCCGTAAGCAATGACTACCCGAGCCCTGGACCCCATCTCTCTGCGGCCTGCCTCGTGCCTGATCGATCTGTGAGGCCCCCGGGGCCCGAAGCTGGGCGAAAGCGCCCCGGCGCGGGAAAAAGGTCAACGCGCCCAGATCTCAGGGCGCGCCCCGACGTGGCCCGTGGACGTCCATTCCCTGTGCTTTGTTTGGTTTCGTGCGTGGCTTCTTCGCCAAATGATCAGGGATGCTCCTCGATGGCCGCCGCCGAGACAAAAATGCACACGTCCGAGCGATGCCAAAGGCACCTTTCCTCGCCCCGGTTTGGGAGGGCTCGGCGGGCCGCCGCGCCCTCGCCGCGCGGCGGCACGTGGCGCTGCCGCGCGCCCGGCGGCCCGGCCGCCCGGGGAGACGGGGTCCGCCTCGCGGGCGGCGCGCAGAGCAGGGCGGGCAGGGGGGCGACTGGCCATCGCTCGGACGTCCATTCCCTGTGTTTTTCTTCGGTCTCGTGCGTGGCTTTTTCGCCAAATGATCAAGGATGCTCCGCGATGGTCCTCGCCGAAGGAAACATGCACACGTGCGAGCGATGCCAAGGCGACATGCAAAGCCCACCCTGCTCCGCAGAAGTCGTAGGGGGTAGGGGTAGGGTTCGCCTGTGGCCCCCCAGGTGGGGCGATCGCGGCGGGAGTGCGCAGGCAAGCTCGTGCCGTGACGGCGTCGGCGCTCCGTGGGCGGGGGGGCACATCCGTGGCCACGACCTCGCCGGCTGGGCCCCTGGGCCGCGACCCTGTGGATGAGCGGCGTTTTTGCTCGCAGATGCCCCGCGCGGAGTGCATCCATCTGACTTCGCATTCATGGGATCGCGCCTCGGAATCCAGACCGCGAGGGTATGGATGTGAATATGTTCGTCCTGGTGAGCGCTGGTCTTCGACACCGCGCGAACCCTTGAGCGTGGAGCCATCGCTGCTTTCTGGACGGTGCCGACCGTGCTCGGCTGCACGCAAGAAGAGGAACCTGTGGCGCGCAGCTCTGCAGGACCACGGGAGGGTGAAACCCACGCGCGCAGGCCACTGCCCAGGGAGCCCCTGCGGGCCCGCACCAATCGCCACCTCGTCGAAGGGCCACTCTTGCGCACGGCCGCCAGTCGATGTCGGCACGCTCTGGGCCACTGCCTGCGGTCAACCCCGAACGGCCGCGCTGGCGTCGCCCTGCCGCGCTGGCGCGGCGCGGACTTTGCCGAATCCACATCTAGCGCCTCCCTGGACGCAGGGCGGCGGAGGAGGAGGAGGAGGAGGAGGAGGAGGAGGAGGAGGAGGAGAAGGAGGAGGAGGAGGAGGAGAGGAGGAGGAGGAGGAGGAGGAGAAGGGGGGAGGAGGAGGAGGAGGAGGAGGAGGAGGAGGAGAGGAGGAGGAGGAGGAGGAGGAGGAGGGAGGAGGAGGAGGAGGAGAGGAGGGGAGGAGGAGGAGGAGGAGGAGGAGGAGGAGGAGGAGGAGGAGGAGGAGAAGGAGGGAGGGAGGGAGGGAGGGAGGGAGGGGTCGAGACTCCACGGCCGCGACACCCTGGATGTAGGGCGGCTTTGCGTGGCTGCCCCGCGCCGAACGCACCCGTCGAATCGCGCATCCACTGGGTCGCGCTCCGGCGCCCAAGCCGCGAGGGGACAGACGTGAGACTCTACACCTGACCAGCACAACCTCCTGGAGGTCCGCGCGGATTTCTCGGGTCGGCGCTGGGCTCCCTTCCCCGCATGTGTGCCCCGGCGCCTGGCGGCCATGCTTGTTTGTTGTTCCCTGTGTCGTATGGGGCTTTGTCAAAATATGGGGCCGAACGGTCATTCATCGTCCCTGGGAGCGTGGCTGGAGTGAGGTTCTGCGGTGCGGATTGTTGAGCTCTTATTTCTGGAAAAATAATTATTGTTCATCCCCCCCGTCCGGTGCACTTTGTTTTTTTCGATTGAAGTGCCCTTCCCGGGGCTCGCACCCTGTTTTTTATAGGGAAGCTCTTGAAGGTCAAACTGTGTCGTTGGCCCCCGGTTTACAACAACAACGGCTCCCGCCTGAGTCTTCCTCACAACTTAGCCAGGACCCCCGCTCCCGCCCGAGACTTCCTCGCGCTTTATTCAGGAATCGCACTCTCGCCTGGGACTTCCTTTGAATTTATTATCCCGGCGATCTGGAATCGCGCTCTCGCTGGAGACTTGCTTGCAATCTACTGCGGAACAGCGCCCTTGCATTCGAATTTCCTGTAATTTACTGAAGCGCCGCGCTCCCGACACCCAGGCACCCAGGAGTCGCGCTCACGCTTAGGACTCCTTTACTGATTACATAGGAATCGGGATCTCGCTGCCCTTCGTGGCCCCGTTGCAGCCCTTCGTGGCCCCCTCGCTTTGTTTCGTGGCCCCGTTGAAGCCCTTCGTGGCCCCATCGCTGCCCTTCGTGGCCCCGTTGCAGCCCCTCGTGGCCTCCTCGCTGCCCTTTCGTGGCCTCGTTGCAATCCTTCGTTGCTCCCTCGCTTTGTTTCGTGGCCCCGTTGCAGCCCTTCGTGGCCCCCTCGCTGCCCTTCGTGGCCCCCTCGCTGCCCTTCGTGGCCCCGTTGCATCCCTTCGTGGCCCCCTCGCTGCCCTTCGTGACCCCATATATGTATGCCCTTCGTGGCCCCCGCTCGTTCGCGCTCGTGGTGGCCCCATACGCATCTGTCCTACGTGGCCCAGTTGTTACCCTCAGTGGCCCCATCGTTGCCTTCTGTGGCCCCGCATTATCTGCCCTTCGTGGCCCCCGCTCGTTCGCGCTCTTCGTGGCCCCATACGCATTCCCTTCGTGTCCCCGCTGTTGCCCTTCGTGGCCTACTTCGTGTCCTTGTGGCCCTGCTGTCGTTCTCTTTCGCTCTCGCTTTCGCTCGTCGCCGTCGTCGCCGTCGTCGACGTCGTCGTCGTCGTGGTCGGTCCCCTGTCCGTCCCTCTTGGGGTCGGGTCGACGGTCCGCGGCCGCCCCGCCGATCAGCGCTGCCGCTGGCCAGGCCGACGGTCCGCGGCCGCCCCGCCGCTTACCGGGGCCAAGCCTGCAGAGAAGAAAGGTATACCCCCCAAAAGGGGTTCGATCGAAGACGAAAAGGGCGGGTATCGAGAGTTTGGGAAATAGGCGTTAGTGGACACTCGAGCAGATAAGGGCGAACAGTCTTAAAATGATTGATGTTGTTGCTGCTGCTGTTGTTGTTGTCGTCTTGATTGCTGCTAATATTGTTGTCGTTGTCGTTGTCGTTGTCGCTGTCGTTGAATACTCTCACTTCTGGAGAATAATTATCGCTGGTCTCCGGAAGCGGTTCCGCGCGCTCTCGCCTCGACGCCAGCCACATTTTTTCTGACAACGAGGCTCCCGCGCGAGCGTTGGCTTGAGTGCAAGTGTGGGCCCTTGGAGGCCCGGCTACAATGACAACGGTTCCCGCTCGATAGTTCCTCACAGTTTACCCCGAGACACCCTGGCCAGAGAGGCCCCCGACCTCGGGAACGGTGCTCTCGCTCGAGACTTCCTCCCAATCCAATCAAGTTGGTGGAGGCCCAGCCAGCGGCGGGATCGCCGCCAGTCTAAATACACACAAATCCCAGGATACCCAATATTTTCCTATATTTTCTGGGGTTACGTCTTCCCCCCACTTCCCACATTTTCCTAAATTTTCCTGGATATCAACGATTAATTGTGTCTGTGTGTTTTTTCCTCTCCCGACGTATCTCGACTGCTGGTGTTCAGACCTGCTCATACTTCGATTCACCCGCACCCTACTAGAGTCACCCAGTTCCGCCCATTCTCACTCAGATTCGGCTGCTCGTGATCGGGCTCGCTCATGCTCGTTGAAATCACCTACATACTCAGACACTCAGAAAGCAACGCGCTGGATATGCACAAACGGGGATCCCCGCGTCGAGTCACTGCTGCTGCTAACTCAGAAGGCGGGAGTGCTCCTGAGAAGACACCATGCTTCATTGACGGTAGCCCTTTCCCTTCCCAAACCCCCGACGCCATGAGTGTTTCACAACGTGGACCCTCCAAAGTATCCACTGGCCTTTCCCGCGACCGACTCTTCATCCGGACTCGTTTTCTGACGGCGCTAGGGGCTGGGCTAGGCTCCCCCCCCCCGGGCTCCCCAGAGGCATCGAATTGTAAACAATCTCCCGCCGGGATTTTTCCACGACGCGAGGGGGGTATGGGTCCAGGGATCGCAACTCGACCCTCGGACTTCTCACTGCACCGAACTTGCAGACGTGCTCTGCAGCGGACTTTTGTGTGGGTTTCTGTCAACGCAAGACCCCGAAACGGCGAGCGAAAAAACGAAGCGGATGTTTGTCTTCACTCCTGGACAAAACAACATCCACCCGAAAGTCACCTCGAGATCCGGAACGAAATTCTCCAGGACACTCGGGGCCCATCCTACACGTCGTTCATTTCTAATCGTGCTCATTCTAATTGTGCTCGGTTCTGATTGTTCCTGGCCCCCTCGTGGCCAGGAAGAGGCCCAGGATAGAAGAATTAGAAATGAAAGGATCTTGACCCCCAACAAACAAAGAGCTTTCGAACAATTCGAGTATCGTTTTCCGAGCGAGATCCGCTCTGCGATGTGGGCGCCATGAAACCTCCCCCAGGGGGAGCACTCTGGCCGAGACTCCGAGCAGAACCCGGCCGCGGCCCAACGAGCACCACGCGCCCGCAGGCCTCGCACCACGAAGCTCGAACTCCCCCGGACGCCCGCCGACGTGCGCCCGTCAGTGCGCGCCCCCACTGAGGTCCCGACCCCTTCCGCGGGGACAGTCTCTCGGGGGCGCGCACGCATGGATCGGCGATCCGTGGATTTGGCGCGCGGTCGCCAAGTCCATGGATCGGGGGAGGTGCCCTCCCCCACAATGCGGCCGGTGCCGCCTCGTCCGGCGGCGGAACTCCACGCTGTGCCATGGAGACGGGCCCCGTCGCCAATCCACGCCCCCCTATAACCCATGCTTGCCATCGCTGGAGTCTTCCGTCCCCGGCCTTCTTGTCGGAGTTTCGGGGCCCGATGACGGGCCCCGGAGGCCGCAATCCAGGGAGTACGCTGGTGGGGCCCGGCGAATGGCCGACCCGAGGAGGAGGAGGAGGAGGAGGAGGAGGAGGAGGAGGAGGAGGAGGAGGAGGAGGAAGGAGGAAGGAGGAGGAAGAAGGAGGAGGAGGAGGAGGAAGCCGCAGCCCAGGGAGCACGCCAGGACCGCACAGACCGTGTTCCGTGCGCGCCCCCAGGGAAGGATCCCGACCCCTGCCACGGGGACAGCCTGCCGCCCCCAGCGCCACTCGAATTGGACCGAGCCCCGGGGGGCCCGAGGCCGGGCCCCGGAGCAGGGGACCAGACGCGAACCCCCCTGACCTCCTCGCGCTGGGAAGCAATCACGACGGGAGGTTTTCGACTGTTTTTCGGCTCGCGAGGGGGGGGGGGTCCCCGACCTCCTCGCGCTGCGACAAAATCACGACGGGAGGGTTTTGACTATTTTTCGGCCTCCTGGAGCCCTTACGCTGGGCCTCCGGGACTGTCAAGAGACGGCCCCGGGCGAAAAACCGGTCCCGGGGAAGGGGTCCAGACCTCTGGGGGTCGACGCTGTGCAAAAGGCACAACGTCGGGGGTCTGGGTCAGATGAACATTGAAACTGGGGGCGCGGGGTGCACTCTTGCGCCGTCTTCTATAGGCGTTGTGTACGTGGGCGTTTTTTATCGAAAACGCTGGCGGGGCCCGACGAATGGCCGACCCGAGAAGGAGGAGGACATGATGGAGGAGGAGGAGGAGGAGGAGGAGGAGGAGGAGAAGGAGCAGCAGGAGCAGGAGCAGGAGGAGCAGGAGCAGCAGGAGGAGGAGGGGGAGCAGCAGGAGGGGGAGGAGGACATGGGGGAGGACATGGAGGAGGAGAGGTGGAGGAGGAGGACATGGAGGAGGAGGAGGAGGAGGAGGAGGAGGAGGAGGAGGAGGAGAGGAGGAGGAGGAGGAGGAGGGGAGGAGGGAGGAGGAGGAGAGGAGGAGGAGGAGGAAGGAGGGGAGAGGAAGGAGGAGGAGGAGGAGGAGGAGAGGAGGAGGAGCAGGAGCAGGAGGAGCAGGAGAAGCAGGAGGAGGAGGAGGGGGAGCAGGAGGAGGAGGGGGAGGGAGGACATGGAGAAGGACATGGAGGAGGACGAGGAGGAGGGAGGGAGGAGGAGGAGGAGGAGGAGGAGGAGGAGGAGGAGGGGAGGAGGAGGAGGAGGAGGAGGAGGAAGGAGGAGGAAGGAGGAAGAGGAAGCCGCAATCCAGGGAGCACGCCAGGGCCGCGCAGAGACCGCGTCGCTGTGGAGGCCTGCACGCCCCTGCGCCGCGCCCCCTGGCGGGGCGCCCCCAGGCGCGTGTCCCCTGCGCCGCGCCCCCTGGCGGGGCGCCCGCGAGGGGGCGCGGCGCGACCGCGGGGCCTCTGCGACGGCGATGGGGGCCTCGGAGCGGCCTGGCCCGGCCTCCGAGAAGCCCTCTCGGAAGCCCACGGGGCCCCGCAAGAATCGGCGGTGCACAAACCTCCCTTCAGCAAACCGCCTTTTCGTGAAAACGGCCTACAGGACCGAAGCCGACGGGCCTGGACCCGCAACAAAAAAACGACGGCCGCGACCCCCTCCCCAGACATCCGACGTCTCGATTCTTTCGAGACACTGGCCCCCGACCTCCCGACCACTTCCCCGGGACCGGTTTCTAGTCCCGAGCCGTTTTGTTGACGGTCCCGGGGCCCTGTAAGGGCCCCCGGAGGCCCAAAACTATAGAAAAACATCCCGCCGCGTTTTTTCACAGCGCGAGGAGGTCAGGGACACCCCCTCGCAAGCCGAAGACGGCCCCTTCGCGAAGCGACGCGTCAGGGCAGGAGGCCCCTCGGCCTCCGAAAGGGGAAGGCCCCATGGCCTCCTCCCGGGCCCCGCCGCCCTCTCGGCATGCCCGCCCTATCTCGCGCCCCCGCCAGCTCTGGCGACGAGATCTGCACACCCAGAGATCCAACGTCATGTTTTCATCTCCTCCTCCTCCTCCTCCTCCTCCTCCTCCTCCTCCTCCTCCTCCTCCTCCTCCTCCCTCCTCCCTCCTCCCTCCTCCTCCTCCCTCCTCCCTTCCTCCCTCTCCCTCCCCTCCTCCTCCCTCCTCCTCCTCCTCCTCCTCCTCCTCCTCCTCCTCCTCCTCCTCCTCCTCCTCCTCCTCCACCCATCCCATTCCCCAGGACCAATTTTTCATCCTGAGTCGTTTTTGGACGGTTACGGGGCCCGGCGAGGGCCTCTCTACAGGTCGACATCGGCGAGAAGCCTTCGTCTCGATGTTTTCAAGGCGTTGGATCTCTGGGCATGTCCAAATTGGAAACCGAGGGACGGGTCGAGGTATGGGGGACCCTCTCTTCCTCTGACACAGATCTCGTCGCCACGCGTTTGTGGGCGCCGCCAACAACATGGGGCCCCCTTGGCCCTTTTCCTCGTGGCCGCCGGCCTCGGCGGCCTGTGAGGCAACCCGCCCGCCAGAGCAGGCCGCGGTGACTGCGCCTGGCAGGAGGACCGCCGCTCGCCGCTCGCTGCCGCCGCGGCCTTCGCCGCTGCTGCCGTCGACGCCGCGCCTTCATCGCCGTCGTCGCCGCCGCCATCGCCGTTGCCGCGGCCTTCGTCGCCGCCGTCGCCGTTGCGGTTCGCCGCCGTCGTCGCGGCCTTCGTCGCCGAAGTCGCCGCCGCCGCTCGCCACCGCCGCGGCCTTTGTCTCTGCTGCCGCGGCCTTCGTCGCCGCCGTTGCCGCTCGCCGCCGCCGCGGCCTTCATCGCTGTCGTCACAACCTTCCTCGCTTTCGTCGCCGCCGTCGCCGCGGCTCCGTCGCCGCCGTTGCCGCCGTCGCCGCCGACGCCGCGGCCTTCGTCGCCGCCATCGCCGTTGCCGCTCGCCGCCGCCGCGGCCTTCGTCGCCGCCGTCACCGTTGCCGCTCGCCGCTGCCGCGGCCTTTGTCGCCGCCGTCGCCGCTGCCGCGGCTTTCGTCGCCGCCGTCGTCGTTGCCGCTCGCCGCCGCCGCGGCCTTCATCGCCACCGCCGCGGCCTTCGTCGCCGCCGTCGCCGCTCGCCGCCGTTGCGGCCTTCGTCGTCGCCGTCGCCGTTACGGCTCGCCGCCGCCGCGGCCCTAGTCGCCGCCGCTGCAGCCTTCGTCGCCGCTGTCGCCGCGGTCGTCACCGACGCCGCGGCCTTCGTCGCCGCCGTCGTCGGCGCCGCCGCGACATCCGTCGCCGCCGTCGCCGTTGCCGTTCGCCGCCGCCGCGGCCTTCGTCGCCGCCGTCGCCATTGCCGCTCGCCGCCGCCGCGACATTCGTCGCCGCCGTCGCCGTTGCCGCTCGCCGCCGCCGCGGCCTTCGTCGCTCTCGTCACCATTGCTGTTAACCGCCGCCGCCGTTGTCATCGTCGTCGCGGCTTTCGTCGACGCCGCCGCCGCGGCGTCCTTCGTCACCATCGTCGCTGGTGCCGCTGGTCGCCGCCGCGGCCTTCGTCGCCGCCGTCGCCGTCGCCGCTCGCACCAACCGCAGCCTTCGGCGCCGACGCCGCGACCATCGTCGCCGCCGCCGCGGCCTTCGTCGCCGCCGTCGCCGTTGCCGTCGCCGCCGTCGCCCGGCCTTCGTCGCGGCCGTCGCCGTTGCCGCCGTCGCCGTTGTCGTTCGCCGCCGCTGCGGTTGTCGTCGCCGTCGTCGCCGTTGCGGCTCGCCGCCGCCGTGGCCTTCGTCACCGTCGCCGCGGCCTTCGTCGCAGCCGTCGCAGCCGTCGTCGCCGAATCCGCGGCCTCCGTCGCCGTCGTCGCCATTGCCGCTCGCCGCCGCCGCCGCGGCCTTCGTCGCCGTCGTCGCGGCCTTCGTCGCCGCCGTCGCCGCCGTCGTCACCGTCGTCGCGGCCTTCATCGCCGTCGTCGCAGCTGTCGTCGCCGCCGCCGCGGCCTTTCTTGAGATCCGTCGTCGCGAGAGCAATGCAGCATCGTGAGAAATCACGACCTGAGCCCCGAGCCCCACCTTTCCGCGGTGTCTCGGGAGCCGGGCCGCTCTGTGCGGGACCCGGGGCCCGAAAATAGGCTAAACCGCCGGTTGCGAAAAAGTGCAATGCCCAGATCTCAGGGTCGCCGTCTTCTAAGGAAAGAACACCTTCTAAGAAGCCATCCCCCTTCCCCTCCCCCCTTCTGCGCGAATGGAAAACTCAAGGCGGGTGTTTTCCATAGTTTTCGGTGCCCAGAGCCGTCGAAAAATTGTGACATCCTGGGATCCCGCATTGAACAAACCAAGACTTCGGATGTTTTAGGGCGACGAGTAACGACGGCGGCGACGACAGGGGCCGCGGCGGCGGCGACGACGAGCGATGGCGGCGAGCGGCGGCGAGTGGCAGTTACTCCTTGGAGAAATAAAGGGGCTTCGTTCCTTATTTCTCGTTCGTTAGGTCAGGCCGATGACTGTAATCATAGCTATGCCCAGGGCCCTCGCCGGGGGGGGATGGGCTCAGGGGAGGGGTTGACGCATCGATCCCCCATCGCCCATTCACCGCTGATAGGGGCGGGTTGGCCCATCCCGCCAAGGAGCCCCGGAACGTTCGGATTTGCTATGCATCTCAGAGCGTGAATTACCTACCCCGTTTTCGCTTCCAGGCAAAACCAATTCATACCACGCGCCTCCTCGTCAAGCGGCCTGACCAGTACAGGCCGTAGTTTGGCATCGCTTGGTACCTCTTGGAAGCGAGGGTGGTCAAAAGCGAGGTAGGTTTGTTTGCCCCCTAGTATCGGCGGTTCTAGCGCCATGTTTCCCCCCTGAGCTTGTCCGCCCGATCGTTCCTCCGCAGAGGCGTCCCAGGATTTCAGTGTCCGTTGCCCCACGCGGCCAGCAGCGAGCGGCGAGTGCGAGTGGCCGAGGGCCGCTAGGAAACTCCGCGATCCGACCTGGGCAGAGCACATCATTCTCGCTCCATGTAGGAGGGATACCAATAGACAAGGTTCGCGCCGTCTAAGAAGCACGGGTATGTCCAAGAAGCCCCCAGTCTCCCCCTACCCACCTCTGCGCGTGGCTGATTCCAAAGCGCTGGATGCCTGGGTCGTTGCCATCGTTTGACTACATGCTAGAGTGATCCTGGGTAAGAGCCCTTTGGTGCGCTGCGCGGCTTTTCGGGGGCCGCGGGGGGACCAAACACAAGCGCGCGAGACGCCACTGCCGCATCGCGTTCGGCGATCGGGGGACCCCGGTGGGCCCGCATCAAAGGTCACTCCGGCGAAGGGCCACTCTTACGTGTAGTCGACCTACCCCCCTCTGGGCGTGGCTGATTCCAAAGCTTTGGATGCCTGGGTCGGTGCCGTCGTTGCCGCGGTTGCTTGAGCAGGGACCGACCGTCCCGGCATTCCTATAGGCCTACCACGAAATATTCTTAGCACCCAAACCTGTTCTCTAAGAGCAAAGACAGGGCGCTCCGAACAGGGACCCGATGCGCTCCAACGAGACAGCCTCGGCCAGAACTGTTCTGAGCACGCCTCGTGCAGACCACAGGCGGTCCTCAGAACATCCTTCGGGTGGGCCTGCGGGTGAGCCCGGACGCTTCGCCACTGCATTGAAGGTTGCCGCCGCCGCCTTGCCGGCCGGCCGCCCGCCGGAGCAGGCGGCCGCCGCGTGCCCCGCGGAGCCGGCCCTCGCCAGGCCGGAGGTCGCGCGGGGCGCCGCCTCCGCCGAGGCCTGCGGGCGGCCGTTGCCCGTCGGGGCTTCGTCAACGGGGGTTTGGCTGAACGGGGGTCTGTAGGCTTTGTCCATCTGCCACCGTTTACTGTGCCCCCGCCTACGGCGCCCAGGGCCCCCTCGGCGTTCCCCGTGCCCCCGTCTCTGGCGCCCTGAGCCCGGGAGGGGGGGGGGGGGGCTGGGCAACGGCAACGCTTGGGCGGGCTGGGGCACTTCGGGGCGGGGTGCGCTACGATCGCCACAGTATAGAGGGGCAAAAAGTCCACCCCGACAATCACCACCCCGACACGCGAGGCCGTTTATAGTGAACGCGCCCAGGGAAGGGATCAAGCAGGGCAGGGCCGTTTAGGAAACGCCCAGGGCCGTTTTGTAAACGCCAATTGTCGGGTCTGCGTGTTTTTTCCTCCCTTGATAATATGTGCGCGAGCACCAGCATGTGGAGGGTCGATGTGGAGGCCCTGCCCTCTCCCTGTGTACGATCGCTCCCGTTACCTGGGGGAGGGAGGGGGGGGGCGGGCAACGACCGTTACGAGCCAGAGGAGAAACAAACCCGCCGACCCTTCGGCGTGTGTGAGACGCTTTTCCGTTCGAGTCGTCGTCGTTGTCGTCGTCGTTGTCTTCGTCGTCGTCGTTACCGCCGTCGTCGTCGTTGTCGTCGTCTTCGTCGTCGTCGTCGTCGTCGCCGTCGTCGTCGTCGCCGCCGTCGTCGTCGTCGTCGGGCGCCGGCCCCGAGGCCCAGGCCTAGCCTGTGAGGGCCCAGCCCTCACTCTGGACCCGCCGTGCTTCTTGGGCGATTTCGCAAGTGGGGCGGGAATCCCACCAGCCCTCTGGGCGTGGGTGGTTCAACGAATGTTGTCTTCATCCTGCCAAAACCCTTCCTCCCCCTGCTCGGTGGAGGGGTCTATCACTGTTCCCTAATAACATATGATTGTATACCCCCTCCCCCACCCAGCCGGCGGCCAGCCAGGAACCGTGCCCCCCCCCCACCATCCCTATCAAACAACATACAGAACGCACTCTGCCTCGGAGCATGCACGGCCAACCCGATGCGCCCTCCCCCCACCATCCCTGTCAGAGAACAATGCAAAATACACTTTGGGACAAATTCTTGAATCATGTTCGTGAGGCCCGCGAGCACTTTGTATTATTTTTGACAGGGATGGCGAGGGTGTCAGCATATTGCCTGCTGCGCGCAGGGCTACCACCCCTGACAAAAAGCAATACAACATTCACCTCGCGGCTAAATCTGGATCATGCGCGACCACCCCGCGATCAGTCAAATGGCTTACGACAGGGACGGCAGGGGTGGTGGCATATGGCCTGCTGTGCGCAGGTCCACCAGACACAATGATGGAAATTGGTTTTCGACGAGGGTGGTGGGGGCCGACATGTTTCCCGATGTGTGCTGTCACGTGCGCAGGCAAACCTCACACACTCTGCACGTGCCCCGAACGTGGCGCACCTGGCGTGGCTGGAGTATGCGGCAAACCTGGCGCACTCGGAGCATGTGGCGCATCTGGCGCACCAGGCGTGCCTGGCACGCTCGGGCCCCAGGGGTGCCTGGCGCGCATGGCGCCACTGGCACACGTGGCACACCTCGCCCCAGCGTCGCGCACATGAGGTCGGTTTTGGTTCCCAGTAGCTGTCCATCCAAAGACGACCGCTGAACATGCTCAGGCTCGGGTGTTACTCCTGTGTTGGGAGGGCGGGTGGGAGTGAGCTGGACGGCTTGCTATCCAAGGGGTGTTTGGATAACTGTTCCCTATTATCATACACCCCCTCCCCCACCCGGCCTGCGGTTAACCCAGAACCATGCTGACCCCATGCGGGCCACCCCACCATCCACGTCAAAAAACCATACACAACGCACTCTGCCTCGGCCAACCCGATGCCCCCCCACCATGCCTGTCAAAAAGCAATGCAAAGTACACTTTGGGGCAAAATATTGCGGCATGTTCGTGAGGCCCGCAAGCACTTCACATTGTTTTTGATAAGGACGGCGGGTGCGTCAGCATATTCACTGCTGCGCGCAGGGCTACAATCCCTGACAAAAAGCAATACAACATTCACCTCGCGGCTAAATACGCGGCCACCCCGCGATCAGTCGAATGGTTTTTGACAGGGACGGCGGAGGTGGTGGCGCGTGACCTACTGTGCGCAGGCCCACCAGACACAATGATGGAAATTGGTTTTCGACACGGATGGTGGGGGCCGACATATTTCCCGACGCACTCTGCACGTGCCCCAAACGTGGTGCACCTGACGCGGCTAGAGTGTGTGTGTGGCACACCTGGCGCACTCGGAGCACGTGGCGCATCTGGCACACCAGGCGTGCCTGGCACGCTCGGGCCCCAGGGGTGCCTGGCGCGCATGGCGTCGCTGGCACACGCGCCACACCTCGCCCCAGCGTTGCGCACCCAGGGTTGGCTTTAGTTCCCTGTAGCTGTCCATCCAAAGACGACCGCTGAACATGCTCAGGCTCGGGTGTTGCTTATGTAATGGGAGGGCGGGTGGGAGTGAGCTAGACGGCTCGCAGGCGGGTGGGTAGCTTGACTCATCCCCCTACCCCCTCCCCTAGGTCTGGAGGCCCCCCGCGAGGGGTTAGAGCGCCCAAGATCGCCCAAGATGGCTCCAAGAGGGCTTCAGAGAGCGCAAGATGGCATCCAGGATGGCCCAAGATACTCGAACATGGCTCAGGATAGCCTCCGACATACCTCCAAGAAGCCCCCAGACGGCCTCAAGACGGTTTCCTGTGCCCTTCGAGCCTTTCAAGGACCTCCCCAAAATGCCGAAATAGCTCCAACATCTTAGGAAAACCCATGTTTGTTGCCTTCTCGTTGTTTCGCTTCCGATGGGCCTCGGAGGCCTCCAGATGGCCCCTAAGACGGCCCAAGAAAGCCCCAAGAGGGGTTCCCTAAGAGGCTCTCAGGATAAGTACCCTGGAGGCCCCAGGAGGGCCTCAAGAGGCTTCTCTTCCTCCTCCTCCTCCTCCTCCTCCTCCTCCTCCTCCCTTTTCTCCTCCATTCTCTTCTTCTCCTAAGTGTTCCCCCAGATGGCTCCACAACGGCTTGGGAAACACACGGTCCGACAGCTTGGCCAAACTTCCGCCCAACGTTTGGCCGCGCGGGCGTTTCCAAAGGGCAGGGAGGCGGCGGTGGTTCGGCGCCTGCGGCGCCCTCGATCCGCCGACCCCCATGCGCTTGCCACAAGGGGTTCACGGCGTGCTGGACGCTTGGTTGGTTTTGATATGTCGTTTTAAGCTCCCCGGGGGCCGTAGGCGACAGGAGGAGGAGGAGGAGGAAGAGGAGGAGGAGGTGGAGGCGGGGGAGGAGGAGGAGGAGGAGGAGGAGGAGGAGGAGGAGGAGGAGGAGGAGGAGGAGGAGGAGGAGGAGAAGGAGGAGGATGGGGGAGGATGATTGGGGAGGAGGGGGAGGAGGAGGAGGAGGAGCAGGAGGAGGAGGAGGAGGAGGGCGAGGAGGACGAGGAGGAGGAGGAGGAGGAGGAGAAGAAGGAGGAGGAGGACGGGTCGCCTAAGCCCTTCGGAGAAACCCTCCACCACAGAGGGTCTCGGCCGATCGCGCGGGCCACCTGGAAGGACCTACCAAGTGCGTGCCCGGCAACGGCGCCCGCACGCGGAGAAGGAGGCGAACGCATCTCGGCCCTGATTTCTGTACGACGTCGGAGGTCTCCCCTCCTCCCTCCACAGGAGGCTGGCCTCCAGACCTCTCCAGGGGTGCGTTTCGACGAGAACTTTTCGGCGAAACCAGCCGTGGCCACGAGAGCCCCACCCAAGCATTCAAACACATCGATCCTCGATAAGGGATAATCAAGGATAGCTGGTTCCCAGAACTCTCGACCACAACCTTGGGGTCGGGACTTACATCCGGGCAAGAAACGCCGGATTGAACAACAACAACAACAACAGCAACAACAACAACAACAACAACAACAATAACAACAACAGCAACAACAACAACAACAACAACAACGACAACGGTAACGACAACGACAACGACAACGACAACGACAACGACAACGACGACGACGACGACGACAACGACAACGACAACGACGACGACGACGACGACAACGACAACGACAACGACAACGACAACACCCTGAGGTCCGACGTCGCCAAATCACAACAACACCGTGCAGAATCACGACAAGAGCACCCGACCCCACCTTCTCGAGATACATCTCGAGCCAGACTAGTCCGTGAGGGCCTCGGGGCCCGAAACCGGTCTGAAACGCACTGAAACCGGTTTGAAACTCCCTGCGTGGCAAAATTGTGACGCTCGGATTCAGGATCGGGATCGGCGTCGTTCCCCGCTTATCAGGGCAGATGAAAACGGGGGGCAAAAACGGAAGGGGTGTTAGTTTGGCCCCTCTCCCGATCCAAACGCTGTTCGTTGGCCGCGCCACTTTTTCGCAGAATGGACCCCTGAAGGAGTGGACCTCCTTCACCGGAACGGCTTTTTCCATCCCGAGTCGTTTTTTGACGGCCCCAGTGCCCAGGGAAGGCCCCCAGAGGCAGAAAATGGCGCAAAACCTTTCGTCATGATGGTTCACAACGATTGGTGGGGAACAATTTTTCGACCAACCCCAGCTGAGCCGAACCCCCACCCCGTTTCGGCACACCCGCGAAGCCGTCAGAGAGTTGGACGGGGCGGTCGCGGGCGCGATCGCGGCGCGGTCGACGGTCGGAAGAACCTGGTCGCTGGCCCTCGGGGGGGACAAGCAGATGCCGACACGCTGGTGCTGCTACGACAACGGCAGCTACTAGCATTACGACCACGACCACGACAACAACGACGACGACGACGACTACTACGACTATTACGACTACTACTACTTCTTCTACTACTACTACTACTCCTACTACTACTACTACTACTACAACTACTACTACTACTGCTACTACTACTACTACCACCACCACCACTACTCCTACTACTACTACTACTACTACTACTACTACGACTACTACTACGACTACTACTACTACTACTACTACTACTACTACTATTACTACTACTATTACTACTATTACTACTACTACGACTACTACTCCTACTACTACTACTGCTACTACGACGACTACTACTACTACTACTACTACTCCTACTACTACTACTACTACTACTACTAATAATAATACTACTACGACTACTACTACTACTACTGCTACTACTACTACCACCTACTATTACTACTATAACTACTAGGACAACGACTACGACTACGACTACGACTCGTACTACTACTCGTACGACTACTACTCGTACTACTACTCGTACTACTACTACTACTACTACTACTAGTACTACTACTACTACTACTACTACTACTACTACTACTACTACTGCTACTACTACTACTACTTACTACTACCAGTTCTTGCATTACTACTACTACGACTACTACTACTACAACTACTTTAAGACTACTACTCTACTACTACTACTACTACTACTACCTACTACCACTACCACTACCACTACCACTACCACTACCACTACTACTACTACTACTACTACCACTACTACTACTACTACTACTACTACGACTACTACTACTACTACTACTACCACTACTACTACTACTACTACTACTACGATGACTACGAATAATACGAGTACTGCTACCACTACTACTACATCTACGACTACTACTGTTACGACTACTTCTACAACTACTGTAACTCCTACTACTACGACTACAATTACTACTACTGCGAGCACTACGACGACGGCTGCTACTACTACTTCAACTGTTACTACCACTACGACTACAACGACGACGACGACGACGACTACCACTACTACTGCTTCTACGACTACTCCTGATGCTAATGCTACGACTACTGCTACTACTACTACGACTACTACTACTACTACTACTACTACTACATTTCCTACTACTGATACGAGCACTACTACTACTAATACTACTACTACTACGACTACTACTACTGCTACTACTACTACTACTACTACTACTACGACTACTACTACTACTACCACGACTACTACTACTACTATTACTACGACTACTACCACACCTACGACTACTACTACTACTACTACTACTACTACTACTACGACTACTACTACTACTACTCCTACTCCTACGACTACGACTACGACTACGACTACGACTACTACTACTACTACTACTACTACTACTACTACTACTACTCCTACTACTACTAGTAGTTACTACTATTGCTGCTACTGCCACTGCTACTGCTAATTCAACTGTCGCCGCCAGTGCTGGTATTACTACTACTACTAATACTCGTAAAGGTCCTACTATTGCTACTCCTGCTGATACTCGTGCAAGTACTACTACTACTACTACGACTACTACTACTGCTACTACTACTACTAGTACTAGTACTACTACTACTACTACTACTACTACTACTACTACTACTACTACTACTACGGATACCAGTCCGAGTGCTACTACTACCACGGCTAGCCCTAACGCTGCTACGAAAACTGCCTGAGCTACTACGACAAGATCTGCTACTACTACTACTACTACTACTGCTCCTACTACTAGTATTACTACTACTACTACTACTACTACTACTACTACTACTACTACTACTACTACTACTACTACTACTGCTGCTACTACTACTACTACTACTACTACTACTACTACGCTACTACTACTACTCAACCCACTACTACTGCTACGACTTACTTACGTCTATTATCAAGGACTTCTACTACCCTACTACTACTACTACTAATACTACACTTAGTACTGTACTATACTACTACTTACTACTACATCTATAATACTACTACCACCACCATACTTACTGACACTCTACTACTACTACCACCACCACCACCACTACTTACTAATTACTAAACTAGCTATACTGCTACTACTACTACTACTAACTACTACTATACTACTGCTACTAGTACTACTACTACTAATAACCTTTTTTTTTTTTTGTTAAAACTTAAAACTACTACTACTACTACTACTACGACTACTACTACTACTGCCATTATTACTATACATACTACTCCTACTACTACAACTACTCGGACGACTACGACGACTACTACTACTACTACTCCTACTACTACTACTACTACTACTACTACTGCTCCTACTACTACTACTACTACTACTACTACTACTACTAACATTACGAAAACGAATACTACGACTACGACTACTTGTGCTACTACTAACACGACGGCGGCGACGACTACTGCTATAACTACTGCTGCTGCGGCTAGTCGTAATCCCATTACTGCTACTACTACTACGACGACTACTACTACTATGTCTACTACTACTGCCACTACGGCTACTGACTGTTACTGCTACTACTACTACGGCGGCGACAACTACTACACCGACGATTGCTACGACTACGGCGACTACTGCTACTACCACAACTACGACTACTACTACTACTTCTACGACTACCACTACGTCTCCTACTACTACTACTACCACTACTTTTTTTTTTTTAAAAAAAAAAAACTTTTTTAACTTTTTACCCTTTCGATACTACTACTACTACCACTATACTACTGACTACCACTACTTACTCATGCTAATATACTAATCACGGCTAATACTCTACTGCCAACTAACTATACTACTACTACTACTATCCTACTACTACTAAATTCTAACGGACTACTACTCTACTTACTACTACTACTACTACTTACTACTCCGTAACGCGATAACGTCACTACTACTGCTACAAATACTACGCCCACTTAGCTACGCACTACGTACTACTACTTTTTAGTACTTACACTACTACTACGACCATACTACTACGCGTATACTACTTACTACTATACTACTAATACTACTACTTACCTACTGCTAGTATTACGGCTACTACGACTACTACTACCACTACGACTACCACTACTACCACTACTACCAGTACTGCCACTACTACCACTACTACCTACTACTACTAATACCACCACCACCACCGCCACCACCACTACTACTACTACTACTACTACTACTACTACCACTACTAGTACTACTACTACTACTACTACTACTACTATTACTACTACTACTACTACTACTACTACTAGTGCTACTACTACTACTACTACTACTTTTCTACTACTACTGCTACTACTACTACTACTACTACTACGATTACGACGACTACTACTACTACTACTGTTACTACTACTACTGCTACTACTACTACTGCTACTGCTACTGCTACGACTACTACTACTACTACCTACCACTACTACTGCGGCCACTACCCCTTGTAATAATACTACCACTACTATTGCCATTACTACGGCTACGACTACGGCTACTACTACTACTACTACTACTACTACTACTTTACTGCGACGACGATGGCGACGAATATAACTACTACTACTACTACTACTACTACTACGACTACTACTACTACTACTACTACTACTACTACTACGACTACTACCCTACTACTACTACTACTACTACTACTACTACTACTACTACTACTACTGCCGCCACCACCAATACTACTACGACGACTACTACTACTACTACTACTACTACTACTACTACTACTACTACTACTACTACTACGGCTACTACTACTACTACTACTACTACTACTACTATTACCTAAATCACTACTACTACTACTACTACTACTACTACTACTACTACTACTACTACTACTACTACTACTACTACTAGTACTACGACTACTACTACTGCTACTGCTACTACTACTACAACTAATGCTACTACGACGGCTACTACTATTACTACTGGTACTTTGACGACGTACTACCACTGCTGCTGCGAATGCTGCTGCTGCTCGTAATGCTGCTGCGGCTCCTGGCCCTGCCCCTGCTCCTGCAACTGCTTCTGCTCCATCTGATGCTGCTACTGCTGCTCGTTAACCTCATCCTGCCCATGCGGCTTCTGCTACTATTATTACGACAACGACGACGACGACGACGACGACGACGACGACTACTACTACTACTACTACTATTACGACTACGACTGCTACTTCTACTACTACTACTACTACTACTACTACTACTACTACTACTACTACTACTACTACTACTACTACTACAGCTACTACTCCTACTACTACTACTACTACTACTACTACTACTACTACTACTACTACTACTACTACTGCTACTACTACTACTACTACTACTACTACTACTACTACTACTACTACTACGGCCACTGCTACTACTACTACTACTACCACCACCATGACGACGACGACGACGACGACGACGACGACGACGACGACGACGACGACGACGACGACGACGACTACTACTACTACTACTACTACAACGACTACGACTACTACTACTTCTGCTGCTGCCACGGCTACAAACACGACAACGACTACGACTACGACTACTGCTACGACAACTACGGCAACAATAACTACTTATACTGCTACTACTACTGCAACGACCACTACCAATACCACTACTACTACGACCGCTAATTCTACTACCACAACAGCAACTACGACTACTACAACTACTAATGCTACTAGCCTTCCGGCTGCTAATACTATGACTACGATTACGCTTACGCCTACTATCACGGCTACTATCGCGGCTACTACTACTACTACTACTACTACTACCACTACTCCTACTACTACTACTACTACTACTACTACTACTACTACTACTACTACTATCACGGCCACTATCACGGCTACTATCATGCTAAGACTACGACTACTATCACGGCTACTACTACCACTACTGCTACGACTACCACTCCTACTACTGCGACTACCACAACGACAACTACGATTACGACTACGGCTATTACTACTAGCGTGAGACTCCCTCAACTGATTCAGGAATCGTGATCTCGCCTCAATGCTGTTTACATGCTTAGACCAAACGGCCACGACCCCTCGTAGACACACGCACACACACTTTTTGATCTGCGGGGCGAGAGCGAACCTCTTCCGCTAAAAGCTAGGCGGGCTACGCACAGCTTTAATTAGGGAGACAGGGCACAGGAAGGCACATGGCCGTGCTCTCGGCCGTGCTGTCACCCATGTCCAGGCTGCATCCGCTCTTCCTCAAGGACTCCTGCCCGTGCTCCCCCTGCTCCTGGACCAGCCTCCTCTTCACCTCTGCTGCTGTCAGGATGTGCTCGGCTGGGGTCACCGAGCCCGTTTCTCGCCATCGCTCGGACGTCCATTCCCTGCGTTTTTTTCGGTTTCGTGCGTGGCTTTGTCGCCAAATGATGAAGGATTGCTACTCGATTTTTTAGTCTGAGCGAAGGAAAAAATGCACAGTCCGAGCGCATTTGCCCAGGTTTGTTTTTCTTTGTTCTGAGTTGCCATGGAGCGAGAAAGGAGAAACCGCACCAGCAGCCAGTCCCAGCTCCACCGCCTCGCGGAACTCTCCTAATGTCATCCTCCGCCTCCGCCTCATTCTCCTACTCCTTACCCCCCATCCTCTCCTCCTCATCCTCCTCCTCCTCCCCTCTCCTCATCTCCTCCTCATCCTCCTACGCCTCCTCCTCTTCCTCCTCC
>CAUYUJ010002967.1:55000-83535 GCA_963575745.1 Prorocentrum cordatum
CCCGAGACCGTCTCCGACTCCCGCCACATCGCGAGCAGTTATGCCATCACGCGGAGCGACTTCGCGGACGGCCCCCTGCGAATGTCCAGCAACACCGCCAGCGAGCGGGACGAGGATACCGCCTCCGCCAACATCGCCGAGACCAGCGAGGCCACCGTCCCCATGCAGCAGGTCAGCAGCGCTGGCATCTCCCACCTCTGCTCGGCTTGGCGCCACCATCTACGCAGTGGACTGAAGGTCACCGACGCATGGTCGAAGAACGGAGAACAGACAGCACCAGGCAGTCGGAAAAAGTAGGTGGAGACATGAGTAGGACGGCGGATGAGATAGGTTGGGTTCGGACCCGCCCAAATAATAGCACAAGCAGCACCACATCGATGTTTGAAGCTGGAAGGCGCTTGAAATAGATTAGGATCTAAAATTCACAAGTACCGACTTTCAGCGACTGGCGTGTATCGCGTTTCCGCGCCCTGGTCGTTGAAGTGGGCGACCTGCTCCTCCTTGAGACTGCGCGGCAGCGGGCCCTCCAGGGCCAACTACTCGCGGCCACCTGAGCACCGCCAGGCCAGCGCCAGCGCCCATGGGTACAAGCCCGGGCCGACCATCCACGCGGTCAGCTTGCGGTGCCCCTTGTCCGGCTTGTCGGGCGGCCTCAGGCCTCGCTCGCACATGGCGATGGGGATGTTCTTGGCGCCGGTGCTCGCCTTGAGGCGCTGAAGCCGCTGGCGCTGCCAGATCTTGGGGTGCCGAACGTCGATTGCGGAGCTCTCGATCACCCGCTCCTGGCCGTTCTCGCGGGGCCTCTGGGCGAGGTCCGCTGCGAAACGCGCGAGGGCGTTGCCGTCCACCTCCGCCTGCGACGCCCCGTCGCGTCGGGCGCTGCGAACTTGCGGGTCGAATGCTCGAGGTTCCAGGCGGGGCGGGTCAGGCGCGGATGGGCGATCTGCCGCGCGCTCGCCTCGTCGGGCCCTTGGGGCGGCCCCGGCATCGAGCAGCAGGCGCTCCCGGACCTCGGGGTCGAGCAGGTTCTGGTCGGGCCGAGGCCCAGACATCGTCGGGGGCTGGCTGCAGCGCTCGACGGACGGCGCCGCAGCCAGCCCAGCTGGCTTCGCGGCTGCTGCCCATCGCCCCGTGCTGGCGTAGGCCTCGCGCGCCCTGCTCCCCCAGGCGGCGCGGCGGCGGGGCGGGGCCGCCGAAGTCGCAGAGAGCTCGTCGGCCTGCTCTCCTGCGCGGCGCCGCCGGCGGCGCCCCCGCGCGCGAGGCGCCGCGCGGCCTGCCGCCGACAGTGGAGGCGCGGCGGCGGTCGGCTGGGGATGACGGGCCCGGCTGCCTCCTCGGACGAGGTGCACCTCCCGCCCGGCGGTGACCAGCTCCCGCAGGCCCCCCCCCCGAGGGCCCAGGTCTGGGCGGCGGGCACGCCGCGCGGCGCGCCTCCCGCCCGCTCCGCGGGGGTGCCGGAGCGCCCTCGCGCGACCCCGAGGGGGCGCCACGTGGATCTGTGAGCGGGGGGGGCACGGCGTCGATCCCCAACAGATTCCAGTGGCTCGCTCGCCAGACGCGGATCGTCGCCTCGGCGAGATGCTCGATCGGGAGCGGGGAGGTGCAGCGGAAGTCTTCGTCGTGGCGAGCGCGATGCGGGCCGTGACGGCGCGCCCTCAGCCCCGCTCTGCGAGGGGGCGCGAAGTGTGGAGGGCCTCCGAGAAAAAGCGGCAGCTGAGGTATCTTGGCCCCGCATGGCCCGTCGGAGCCTCAACGCCAGCTCGAACGCGGCGGTCGTGCCTGGCCACATTGCAAATAATTAAGCATGGTGCAAAACTGTTGCAACTGCATTCTACCAAATTGCAATTAATTAAGCATGGTATAAAAATGGCTCTTGGGTTATCCCAGTGAGCGGCGGCTGCCAAATATTGCAGGCCAGTCACTGGCGCCCCTCCTCCGCGCTCTCTCTGCGAGCCCGGCCCTCGAGGCGAGCTCCGCGTCGAGGGGGGGCTGGGGGCGGCCCTGGAAGCCGAGGCAATGCTGGCTTGATTTAGGGCGGGGCTTTCGGACTCAACCGACTCAACCTGTTTGTGCATCATCGTCATCATCATCGTCATCATCGTCGTCATGATATTCATCATCGTCCGCGTCATCGCCATCATCACCACCATCTCCTCATCATCGTCATCATCATAATATCCATCATCATCTCCTCGTCATCGTCATCATCATGTAGTGATGATGATGATTAAATCAAGACCCGCATGGCGATGATGGCGGCGTGAACATGTTGATGCTGATGATGATGATAACGATGATGATAGAGTCGATGATTGCGATTATAAATGCGATGAAGATGATGATGCCGATGATGATGAGGATGACGATAACCTTCTTTCGGACTGCGCGGGCCGTGCTGAGTACTAATCGGAAAGCCCCGCAGCCTCCGTGGAAGCGGGCCACCGCATTTCGTCAAGCACCTCCGTGAGGTCGGGCAGCGCCACGGGGACCCGTGCCAGGTGATCGGCCACGACGTGGTTCTCGACGTTGAAGAACTCCTTCGGGCCAGGCGTGGCGTCGATCCTGCGCGCCCTGAACTCCCGAAAGACGTCGGAGCGGATCATGACGGCGATCTGCAGCCTGCTGTCGTCTACGCGCTGTTGCAGCTCGTGGTGGGTCGCGAAACAGTCCTGGCAGTCCGCGGAGGCGTGGCGGTGCACGTTGTGCTCGAGGGAGGACAGGGTGCCCATGTAGAAGGACCCAGGCTTTTGCTCGAGGGTGACGACCCTTCCGCAGGAGGCTGTGCTCGAGGGTGACGCCCCATCATGTGCTCCCAGGGCCCCTGGGATCCTCACTTGCACGGAGCGCGCCCCGAAAATCGTCACGGCCGCGTGCAACAAGGAGCATCCGCCATCTGTGTGCCAACCATCGTCCCGTGCGCCTGGTTGCATGAGCTGGATCGATGCGTACGCGAACGCGCTGTCGGCGAAGTGCTCTGTCATGGTGGGCTTTCCGTTCTGCTCGACGATGGCAGGTGGCATGCCGTCGGCCTTGACAGCCTCGCGCATTTTGTCTCCCAGCTGTTGCAGCCACGGGCGCATCTTCTTCCGCAGCGCTCGCACGAAGGCGGCCATGTGGGGCGAGGGGATGATCTGCAAATTCCCGTCCTTGTTGAGGCTGCGGCACTTCGGGGGGCTTTCGTCGTCCACGATGCCTGCGACCTCTGTTTTCAAGCCCTTTGCCGCCTCGTCGCCTCGGACGCATTTGGAGACGGTTGCTCCCGTGTCCAGGCGCTCCTCGGCCAAGTTCTGCCAGCACGGGTCTCTCTGCAAGAAGCGGAGCAAGTCTGGGTCCAGCTCCGTCTCCGCTATCGCGCCCGTGCCGTTTTTTCCCTGCGCCATGGAGATGCGCGCGTCGAGCTGGGCGCCAGCTGGCTGCAGGAAGCGACGAGCCCTTAGACGACTGATTGTCGCTCTGGCGCCAGGGTGCCAAAGCGGGCAGCTCTCGGTGGCCATCAACAAGTCTGGGGGGCAATCTGCAAGTTCGTCAACGGGCCAGCGTCCTCGGCCGTCGAGTGCCTTCGCTGTTTCAGCCTTTAGCCAATCCTCGCCCGACCGCTTGAACCACTTCTCAAAGAAAGGCAGGTTGTCCAGCCACGGGGCGGGTTCCTGGTCCTCGTAATTGTAGAAGTCTCCCGACCCTGGCTCATTGCCTGGGATCCCCAAGACCTCCCTGCAGAAAACCACGAAGTCTTTCGGGTGCCCCCATGGATGCCCGAGCGCGCCGCAAGGCTCTGGTTGGAACAACACCTTGCGCGTGTACAACTCCGCCATCAGGCACCCGATGGACCACGTGTCCAGGTCCCCTGAGTAGCGCTGGTTCCCCAAGAAAACGTCTACCGCTCTGTAAGCGGGCGTGCGTGCTCCGAGGTCATCGCAGGTCGGGCTGTAACGCGGTTTCTTCTTCAACCTGCCGTGGGGATCCGCCATCTCCACACAGCCGAGGTCGGCGAGCACCACCTGCGGAGAGGGGCGGATGGAGGAGAGGGGAGCGACGGCGACTGAGCCCCCCCTGGAGGGAAGGGCGGGATAGAGGGCACGACGACGGCATCTCGGGGGAAGGGTGGAACCTCTCTTGTTAGAACTCGGTGTGAGACCTAACATGAAGGCTGGTGGGATAAGCTGAGCTCTGGCCTCGTCTATGAGGGCGTCGTCAGAGCTCTAACGTGCTATGTTAGAGCTCCATGGGAGCTCTAACACGCTATGTTAGAGCTCCATCGGAGCTCTCACATGCTATGTTAGAGCTCCCTGGGGAGATCTGCCATGCTAGGTTAGAGCTCCCGTGGAGCTCTAACATGGCACGTTAGAGCTCCATGGGAGCTCTAACATAGCATGTGAGAGCTCCCTGGGAGCTCTAACATGGTATCACGTGCCATGTTAGAGCTCCCAAGGAGCTCTAGCATTGCATGTTAGAGCTCTCTTGGAGCTCGAACGTGCTATGTTAGAGCTCCCATGGGAGCTCTAACATACTATGTTAGAGCTCCATGTGAGCCCTGACAACTCGGGATCTTAGTCGAAGGAACGGCGATGATGACGAGGATGACGACGACGACGACGAGGATGGCGAGGATGACGATGATGACGAGGACGACGAGGACGACGACGACGAGGACGAGGAAGACGACGACGAGGACGACGAGGATGACGAGGATGACGAGGACGACGAGGACGACGACGACGAGGACGAGGAGGACGACGACGAGGACGACGAGGACGACGAGGACGGCGAGGACGACGAGGACGACGAGGACGAGGAGGACGAGGAGGAGGAGGACGACGACGACGACGCGACGACGACGGCGACGACGACGTCGACGACGAGCGCCTCGAAGGAACTCGGGATCTGCCAGTCGAACTGCAGCTTGCTCTTTGGGCACGGCGCGACGGGATCCCATTCGCCAAGCTCACGTGATACAAGTGCCTGCTTCTCGAAGCAGCCGCGCGTCTGCGGCGATCCTCGCATCAGGATGTTCGCGGGCTTGATGTCGCAGTGAACGAGGCCCCTGTCGTGCATGTACTGGAGCCCTTCGAGAACGCTGTTCAGGACGTGGCGCGCCCCTGTCTGCGTGAAGGAGGACTTCTGAAGAATTGGCGGACATCGATCTCGAACAACTCGTTCACGAGGCCGATGTGCTCCGTCCATTTCCAATCTATCCTTGGTACTGACTGTTGCAGTTCTCGGTGCGCTTTCTTCGGGACTGTTGCAGTTCCTGGGCACAACCTCCTGAAAAGGCCCACGTCGAGTAAGCGAACGAGACGCGGGTGCGTGCCCACAGCACCGTGGCGCGTGACCTCATCCAGAGCCCCTCCGACGGCATCCGTATTGAACCCCTTCTGCGCATCGCTGGGGTCGCCCCGCAGCATCTTGATCGCAAGGCCAGTCTTGTCGCCCCGTCGCGTGCCCAAGTAGACCTTGCCGAAAGAGCCCTGACCGAGCTCCCCTCCTTCCCACTGCACGTCGTACTCGAGCGGCAGGTCCTCGCACTTGCCATTCTGTTTGTTTTGGTACGCGTGCCCGACCGCGTCGAGCTTCAGTGCAAGTAGATTCACACGGCCCTCGTCGTGGGACACCGCTCTCGGACCAGCAGGCCCGCGACGAGCAGCTGCCGGTGGCGTAGGCTCCGATACCCCGTCCGCGGCGGGAACGAGCACCTTCCCCAGCGCGTCCTCTAGGGTTTCTCCTGCGACACCGTGGCCCTCGGCGACAGCTGGCTCATCTTCTGCAGCGTTAGCTGTTCCAGTCCATTTCGCGCACCCTGGCACCCCCGCAGGCTTGCTCACATAGTCTTTCCAGTTGGCGCCCAGCGCAATCTTGAGGAGCCGCGTGCAGGTGTCATGCGAAACTGGCTTTGGCCACGTCAACACACATTTGTTCTTCGTTACCTTCCCCAGCGTCACTTTTGCGGTCGGGGCCCCTTTTCGCCACCCTGGCCATGCTATTGCTGCAGGTCTCCCTCAGCTTCTTGTTGATCTTGTCGTTGTTCGACCCGTCACCCTGCAGGTAACAGCCCCGCTCATAGAAGAGAACCTTGTTCCTGTCGCGACCGCTGCCGCCCGAGGCAGCCATCGCCGCGGAGGCCCGCTGACGGCAGTGTCGCCCCTGCGGGCCCGCTAGGTTTCAGTGAACCGAGACGCCTGCGGGCCCCTCCTCCGTCCTCCTCCTCCCCCTGCGGCCGCTCCTCGGAGCGTTGCTTCCCGTGTCTTCCCTACCCTGCTGCATCCCCATCCTGGCCCGCCCCTACAGAGCGCCGCAAGGATGCAAGGGCCTTGGCGGCATGGTATCTGTTGTTTATCCAGCTCCCCAGCTTCGGAACGGAAAGCGTAGGATGCAAGGGTACCCTTTGGAAAGGTAAGAATCCTGACTCTGCGCCTTGCCTGCGCCGTGGGCCAAGTGCGACGGATGGCGACGGAGGGATGACGGAGGACTATGCTCCTATCTGTACGCAAGGTGCCGTGCACTGCACAGGCCAGAATGCGGCGCGCGCCCCATTACGAGAACGGAGGCGACCCCGCCCGCGCGCGACTGCTGCAGTCCAAAATCAAACAAGTGGCAGCTCCACGGGAACAGGAGCGTGCAGGCTGGCTCCTGCGTCGGAGCTGTCGAATTCTGTTGCAGCCTGCGCTCAAGCCTGTGCTCCGTTTCAGCCTGTCTTCGGCATCTTCTTCTTCGAGGCCGAGGAGTCGTCTGAGGACGACGAGTCTGAGGTCGAGGACGCGTCGGCGTCGCGCTGCTTACCCTTCTTACCCTTCTTACTTTCATCATTCTTGTCCTTATTCTTATTATCCTTCTTGTCCTTCTTCTTGTCATCCTTCTTGCCCTCCTTCTTGTTGTCGCCCTTATTCCCATCCTTCGGGTCCTCCTTCGGGTCCTCCTTTGTCAGGCGCAACTGCACAGAGCGTGCAAGCAGGTCCTCGTTCACGAACACCACGGTGCTGCTCCCGAGCATGGCCTCGACGGCGCGCTCCACGAGAAACGGCTTGAGCACCTTCGCGTGGTGGTCGTCGAAAGTCAAGGCCAACACACTGCGCCCGCTCTCGATGCAGCCGTGCATGCCTGCGCCGCCCGCAGGCGTGCCGAAGTACACCCACCTGGGCTTCCCCGCCTCGTGGCAGAGCTCCTTGAGAGCTCGAAATCGCTGTCGTGCGGGAACCACGGCACCTCCGTTCCCGTGAGCTGGCGGTAGAGCTTCCGCTTCTTCACGGCCGCAGTCACGAGGGCCTTCTCGGGGCGGACGGCTGTTGCAGCTTCGTCGCGCGCCTCGGCGCCACGATCAGCGCCCTCGTCCTCCTGGAGAGGGTGGCAGTACCCCAGCTTCTCTCGCTCCTCGGCCTCCACCTCGGTGACGCACTGGCCGACCATGCTGGCCAAGCTGGTCTCCCGAACGCGCTTGGGCGCGAGGGCGTGGCTCTTCTGCGGCAGGACAGGCACGTTCCTCATCACTTCGTTGAAGAGGGGGCTGCCCGCGTCCACGAACTGCCTGATCTTGGCCATTTGCTTCGGCTTCCTCCCCTTGTAGCAGAGCAACATGACCTCGTGCGAGCGCGAGTTCGCCAGGCCTCGCTGCCTCTGGAAGCGGCCGTACTGCTGCATCTGCTTCGTGTTGTAGGCGAGGTGGCATGTGACCGTGCGGAACTTGTTTGCGGCGGGGATCTTCTGGATCTTCGGGAGGTTCGACTGCGCGCGGCCCGTCAGCACCCGCAGCACGTCCCGTCCACCGACCATCAGCGGCTCCAGGGACTTCAGGTAGCGTGTGAAACCCAACTCGTCCAGCGCGGGCTCACGGTGCGCGAGGCCTTGCCCCTCGAAGACGCAGCACAACTTCGCATTCTTGACATCGTAGAAGCCCATCACTGATGCATTCTCTGTGGGGTTCTGGTATAGGCGTGTCTTAGTAACCGAAGCGTTGATATCCATGGCGCTGCCCTCCGCCGTGATCATGACGACCCGCGTATCCAGCGCGGTAGAGCACTGCTGCTCGCACAGCGCCTTGAAGTTATTCACGTCGCTCGGGGAGACGTCGATCTTCTTCTTGTCCTCGGAGGCCGCCTCCGCTGTTCCAGCGCCGCCCGCCGTTGCAGCACCGACCGCGTCGCTGTCTGCAGGCTTTTGCTCTGACGGTTCCTGGGGGTTTCCCACGAGGGAGTCGTGCGCGATCTGGAACTTCTCGAAGAACCTCTTGTTCACTCGCACGCTCCTGTGGAACTTGTCCATGTTGTAGCGCTCGGCGTACGGCTGGGTGAGGGCGCCAGAGATCTCCTGCTTGTAGAAGTCCTGGCCGATTGCGAGGAAGTGTTTCATCGCCAGGCGCAGCGCCTCGGTCGGCAGTGACTGCACCCAGGTCGGGTCCTTGTCAGGCCCCTCAGTCTTCTCGAAGAACTTGAGCGGCGAGTCGAGGTATTGCCTCGCCATGACCATGACTTTTCTCTCGGCGGCGTTCCCCTGTGCGTCTGTTGTTTCAGTGCTGTTGCAGCCAGTGCCCCCTTTGAACAAGTCTGGGTACTGTTTCAGAAAGTTCGCCACGTACTTCTTCGCCCACAAGATCTCGCCCACTGCCTGGCCGATGGTTGAGGCGCTGCACGGGTCCTTCACGCTCTTCCGCCACATCCGCGTGTACAGGCTTTCCAAGACGTGCCCCAGCGAGGTAGCGTCCGTCTTCGCGATGATCGTCCCAAGCTGCGTGGGCCTGTCCAGCAGATTGTCTCGCCTCCAACGGTTCACGGCGGCATCCAAAAGCAGCAATGCCCCCGGGCACTTTTCGAGAGCGAGCCAGTTGACCATGTGCGTCTTGACGGTCCTCAGGCTGGGGCAGTGCATAAGTCCAACCACAGCTGCACCTTCTCTGCCGATGGGGTTCCCGCCACCGGGCCCGCCGCTCTTCAAGATGTCCGCCGCACGTGCCACGATGCGCATGAGGTTCTGGTTCTCGACCCCGAGGAAATCGCGCAGGCGCTCGTTGCGGGACCTCTGGTTGACAGACCACTTGAACTTGTTCTCCTCGACCTCCTCAGCCGCGCGCCCCGGGATCAGCACGAAATCGAAGGGCCAATCCAGAATCAAGTCCTCCACCGCTTCTACGGCCTGCCTGTTGCCTTCCTCTTTTGCCCAGTAGTAGGCCAGCCAGACAGCGTTGACCACGATGTCACTGCCCAAACGCTTGAACTTGCCGATCTCGGGCACAGCGGTCTGGTTCACGTTGGTGATCATGATGGGGATCTCGAACCCTTTCTCAACCTGCTTCGGGATGTTCCAACGCCTGCCACCCTTGACCTGGCTTAGCGTCTCCACGATGCGCAGCTGTGGGTTACCCTGGGCTGTGCACTCGACGTCGCCAGCGCCCAAGAGAGTCGTTCGCTGTTTCAGCCGCGTCGTCCGTCGGCACGTTCCGCATGAACATGTCCGCAGCCACGTTCTCCACCTTGCCCGCCGTGATATTCTCCTCCAGGAAACTGTCGTCGATGGGCGCCGTATACGCCAGGTTCAGATAGGCATTCCTGCGTTCGCCCTTCTCGTTACACTCTTCGATGATCCTGGCGAGCTTCTCCTGCAATGGAGTTCTCTCCTCGCTGTCCTTCTTCGAGATCTTCTTGGACTGGTCCTCCTGCGACTTGTCTGGCTTCTCCCTCTTCGCCTGCGCGGCCCTCTCGGCGACGCGCTTCGGAATGGTCTTGAGAAGCCGTTTGAAGCCAGTCTCGATGAGGGGGAAAACCTTGTCGGCCCAGAAGTCCTTGAACGGCTGCGCCGCGAAGCCGCTCATCGCGCTCAGGCGGGCTGGTTCAGCTGCGGGCTGGCCGCTCCACCTCGCGCGCCTGTTGCAGGTCGGGCTGGAGCCGCGGTGGGAATGGAATTGGGCAATGATGGAAGAAGAGGGGCCGTTGTAGCCGATGGAACGTCCAGAGGGCGGATAGGAAGCAGAGCGAACATAGCCGCAACCAATTCTAGACGAACTCACGGATGTCGGAAGTCGCCCACTCCCTCGAAGCAATGCGAAGATTAATGCATTTTCAGCGAGCGAGGGCGCCAAGAGCCTGTCGAGTTCTCCCCAGATGGCCTACCAGCTCTTGATGGGTGGGCCCAGAGATTTTGCAAGACCCCAACGGCACCAAGAAATTCTAACTACCCTAAGGGCCTCAAGAAGAGATCCCAGAAATTCTATCTCCCCACAGGGCCTCAAGAGAGATTGCCAGAAATTCCTCGCCCCTCAGGGCGTCAAGAGGAGATCCCAATCTTCAACGCACTCATTTTTTGAGTCCTAGTAGATCCAGAACCCCATAAATCTGTTATTCTTTCGAGATTCGTTGCCAGGCCGAAGGTTTCGACTGACTGCGCTAGCCGCTAGAACAGAGAACAGCTACAGCGCGCCCCCCCCCCCCCGCCCTCGCGGCGGACAGCGTCGGATAATTCATGTAGTCGGGGGGGGGGGGCGGGGAAACCCTGGGGGGCCCTGGAGCCATGGGGCGTTGATCCGATCGGCATAAGCCCGACACTTGCGCAAACGTCCAGCGGTGCCAGTGTGGGGGGGGGTGGGGGGGGGGGGCGCGCCGCGGGGCGGGGGATGAGACGGCGCGCATGCTGCAGCCCGCGCGGCCTCGCATGGAGCGCGCGCGTGGCATCGGGCCGACGGACCGTGGGAAGCAGCCGCGGGGGCGGCGTCCTGCAGGGCACAGAATGCAAATGAGGCCTAAGGATTAAGGGCGAGTCGGGTCGGGTCGTCGTCGCGTCGTCGTCGTCGTCACGGTCGTCGTCACGGTCGTCGAAAATCTCTGATCATATCGCCTCGCCCCCATCTCCCCCCACCCCTCCTCCCCCCATTTACTCCAACGCGCGGCGCGTGGCGGGCCCTCACCACGCTAGCAGCCCGCAAAATCGCGGTTAGTTTTGGGGTGGTGGCCGACGCGCATGTGAAGAAGGTTGCGCCTGCCATAGTGATCACTGCGGATCCCTGAACAGGGCGCGCAGAGCTTCCTGGAACATACACGCTCAGAGAAGCCGCCGCATACGGTGCAGATGTCAACGCTGCGATAGCGGGCCATCACGCGGCTGCTGCGGTACCCGAGCGCGCCAGCCGCGAGGGGCAAGATCCGGCGGAAGCGCGGTGCGATCCACGGCGCAGTGGCTGGCCAGCCGAAGTCGTTGGCCTCAGACCCCTCGGGCACCTCCAAGGCTTGCCCCGCTGGTGCCGGTGGAGGCAGCCCAGGCTGCCCAGGCTGCGCAGCGACAGGAGGAGGCTGCCCAGCGGCAGCGACAGGAAGTGCTGGGGGTGGGAGTGGGAGTGCGGCCCCTGCGCCACCCGGAGCTGCAGCGGCGCCCACAGGGCCTGCGGCCGCAGCGCCACCACCACCAGCAGCTGGCACATGAACCGCATGCTGGAACACGGCGGCGGCCCCCGGGGCGCGCTGGTCGTCGCCGCCGCCGCCCACCACGACTCCATCTCCATTGATGGTCACACCGCCCACCACGACTCCATCTCCATTGATGGTCACACGAAGCTGGAGCTGGATGTGAATCGTCGTCGACGGCCCAGATGCTGCCATCGCGGCCATCGCGGCGAGCGTCGACGCCGCGTCGACGCCTGAGTCCGAGGCGGGGGGGGGGGTCGCCTGCTCAGGCTGAGGAGGAGTACAGCCGAAACACTGGACCTTCGCACTGCAGACGGCTGAGGCTGAGGCAGCGACGCCGACGGACGGTGACGACGACGACGGGTCACGGGCCATGGGCCACCGGCCACGGGGGAGACCGTCGGACCGTCGGGGGGCGCCGCGCGATGACTCATCTGCGAGGGCCCTCCGTCGGGAGGCCCCTCGACCACTCGGCCCTCCCGACGGGAGTCGACAGCCAGGGCCCGAGAATCCGATCGTATATTAGAGCTCCAATGGAGCTCTAACATCGTATGTTAGAGCTCCCTGGGAGCTCTAACATCGTATGTTAGAGCTCCGTGGGAGCTCTGAGGCGGCGGCGGCGGCGGCGGGTAGGTTAGAGCTACCAGGGAGCTCTAACATAGCATGTTAGAGCTCCCAGGGAGCTCTAACATGCTATATTAGAGCTCCCATGTTAGAGCTCCCTGGGAGCTCTAAAATACCGAGCTCCAACGGAGCTTTAACATAGCATGTTAGAGCTCAGTGGGAGCTCCCTGGGAGCTCTAACATGGTATGTTAGAGCTCCGTGGGAGCTCTAACATGGCTTGTTAGAGCTCCAACGGAGCTCTAACATAGCATGTTCGAGTATGTTAGAGCTCCCTGGGAGCTCTAACATGGTATGTTAGAGCTCCGTGGGAGCTCTAACATGGCTTGTTAGAGCTCCAACGGAGCTCTAACATAGCATGTTCGAGTATGTTAGAGCTCCCTGGGAGCTCTAACATGGTATGTTAGAGCTCCGTGGGAGCTCTAACATGGCTTGTTAGAGCTCCAGCGGAGCTCTAACATAGCATGTTCGAGTATGTTAGAGCTCCCTGGGAGCTCTAACATGGTATGTTAGAGCTCCCATGTTAGAGCTCCCTGGGAGCTCTAACATACCGAGCTCCAACGGAGCTTTAACATATCATGTTAGAGCTCCGTGGGAGCTCCCTGGGAGCTCTAACATGTTATGTTAGAGCTCCGTGGAAGCTCTAACATGCTCTAACATGCTATGTTATAGCTCCCAGGGAGCTCTGACATAGCATGTTAGAGCTCCAACAGAGCTCTAACATAGCATGTTCGAGTATGTTAGAGCTCCCTGGGAGCTCTAACAACGTATGCCAGATTATGTTAGAGCTCCGTGGGAGCTCTAACGTCTTATGTTAGAGCTCCGTGGGAGCTCTGAGGCGGCGGCGGCGGCGGCGGCGCGTAGGTTAGAGCTACCAGGGAGCTCTAACACAGCATGTTAGAGCTCCCAGGGAGCTCAAAAATACCGAGCTCCAACGGAGCTTTAACATAGCATGTTAGAGCTCAGTGGGAGCTCCCTGGGAGCTCTAACATGGTATGTTAGAGCTCCGTGGGAGCTCTAACATGGCTTAGAGCTCCAACTGAGCCCTAACATAGCATGTTCGAGTATGTTAGAGCTCCCCGGGAGCTCTAACATGGCATGTTAGAGCTCCGTGGGAGCTCTAACATGGCATGTTAGAGCTCCCAGGGAGTTTAACATGGTATGTTAGCCTTAGCTCTAGGTAGGATCCCTTGGGGCTCTATCGTGGCATGTTGGATTATGTTAGAGCTCCCTGGGAGCTCTAATATCGTATGTTAGAGCTCTGGGCGGCGGCGGCGGCGAGTAGGTTAGAGCTACCAGTGAGCTCTAACATAGCATGTTAGAGCTCCCAGGGAGCTCTAACATGCTACGTCAGAGCTCCCATGTTAGAGCTCCCTGGGAGCTCTAACATACCGAGCTCCAGCGGAGCTTTAACATATCATGCTAGAGCTCCGTGGGAGCTCACTGGGAGCTCTAACATGGTAGGTTAGAGCTCCGTGGGAGCTCTAACATGCTCTAACATGCTATGTTAGAGCTCCCAGGGCGCTCTAACATCGCATGTTGGAGCTCCAACAGAGCTCTAACATAGCATGTTCGAGTATGTTAGAGCTCCCTGGGAGCTCTAACATGGTATGTTAGAGCTCCGTGGGAGCTCTAACATGGCATGTTAGAGCCCCCAGGGAGTTCTAACATGGCATGTTAGCCTTGAGCTCTAACATAGGATGTTGTTAGAGATCCCTTGGAGCTCTATCATGGCATGTTAGAGCTCCCATGGACCTCTAACATGCTATGTAAGAGCTCCTTGGGAGCTCTAACGTGTTATGTTAGATTTCGATGTTAGAGCTCCCATCGAGCCGTCCCCCCCGCCGTCGTCGTTGTCGTCGTCGTCGTCGTCGCCGTCGTCCCATCGGCCCCCCACCCCCCTCCTTTTAAGCGCACATAAGTAAGGAAACATGTCCGGACACGGCCGCGCTCTCGTACGCACCGTTGCCCTGTCCTCGACCTCGAGAACGAAGGCCCCCCCCTTGAAAGGCGGGGGCGCAGGGGTGGGGCCCTGTCTTCGACCACGGTGAAACATGGGGGTGGGGCCCTGTCTTCGACCACGGTGAAACATGAATAGGGCGCGGCCCTCCCCGCCCTCGCGGGGGGGCCTTGCCCCCTGGGGCGCGGTCGGGGATCAGGGGCGGAAGGGGGCGCAGGGACTTCTGATTTAGAACTAGAATGTGGGGGGGAGGAGGAGGAGGAGGACAAGGAGGAAGAGGAAGGCTTCACCGCCCTCCACGCACCGCCGACTTTCATCATGAATCCGCCCCGTGCTGGCGAGCTCTTCACTGAGAAAGTACCCACTCCTGGCAATATGAAGACACGCTTCTCGTTGGGCTCCGTAATGAATGTATTATGGCCAGCGATTGAAGCATGGCCGCCGTGGTAACCAAATTGGCGCCGCTCCCAACCGATATCCTCTTCGTCAACGCCTGAGGGGAGATCGATTTATGGCCGTGAGCGCGGTGTACCGCGATTTCGCTCTTGCCACGGAGGTTCAAGACCTTCGGGGCCATCGGAAAGAAAGGCGGCAGGCCCTCGATAGAGCAAACTCGCCAACAACTTCTCGAGCCAAGCGAGACTACGTAAAATCAGATGGTGCGGGCCAGGAAAGAGGAAGACTCCAGAGCGGTTGTGGATACTTCAGGCCAGGGTCAGGATGAGCATTGGAAGAGCCTACTGGGGGACCCAAGGATGAGCCAGCACAGGAAGGCCTCAGCATACTTGCGCGAGGCTGCTGCGAGAAGCCTGAAGGGGACTGTGACAAGGGAATGCGGCGGCACGCCGCTGTGAGAAGACTTATACGACAACGCTACCCGTGCGAGAAGCTACTGCCGCAGGCAGCGGCCCGCGTGAGGTCACTCGGTCATCCTTCTGCGTATGGTAGCTTGGTTTCTTATGGTAGTTTGGTTTCTTATGGTAGCTGGGTTTCTTAGGGCAGCTTGGCTTCTCATGGTAGGTTGGTCCCTTATGGTAGCTGGGTTTCTTATGGTAGAGCAGCCTATCATGGTAGTTTTGTTTCTTTATCTGGCATCTGTCCTGACATGTTCGAGCCCCCACGGAGCTCTAACGTGCGATGTTAGAGCTCCCAGGGAGCTCTAACATGACACGTTAGAGCTCCCACGGAGCTCTAACATACGATGTTAGAGCTCCCAGGGAGCTCTAACATAATCTGACATGCTATGTTAGAGCTCCCTTGGAGCTCTAACATGCGAGGTTAGAGCCCCCAGGGAACTCTCGCATCATCTAACATGCTATGGTGGAGCCCCCAGGGAACTCTAACATAATCTAACAACGTGCTATGACAGAGATCCGTTGGAGCTCTAACATGTCATGTTACAGCTCCCTGGAGCTTTAACATCATCTAACCACCCTAAGGGCCTCAAGACGAGATCCCCGAAATTCTATCTCCCCACAGGGCCTCAAGGGAGATTGCCAGAAATTCCTCGCCCCTCAGGGCGTCGAGAGGAGATCCCAATCTTCAACGCACTCATTTGTTCAGTCTTACTAGATGCAGAACCCCATAAATCTGTTATTCTTTCGAATTCGTTGGCCCGCTGCACGGGCGCACCGCGTGAGCGCGGCGAAGGAGCCAGCACGCGAGCCAGGCTGCGCGCCTCCGACATCGGCTACCAGACGCCCATGCGAGGTCACTTGCCCTGCTGCTGAGCTCACTGGTCCTGCTGCTTGTCCTGCTGCTTGAGCTCCTCCACTTTCTGATCGAGCCCCTCGACTTTCTTCTGCAGGTCCTGGGGCGCCTGTCCCTGCGCCCGCAGGAGGTCCAGAAACTGATCCATCTTCTCGGCCATGTTCTGTGCCATGAGGTTTGGAGCAGCGTTGGTCAAGAAATTGAGCATCGAGGTGATAACGGTGGTTCGCCCGTCCTGCTGCTGCTGCTGCGTAAGCTTCTGCTGCCACTGCTGTGCTCCTGCTGTTGCAGCTCCTGCTGTTGCAGCTCCTGATGACGCAGCTCTTGAGCTGTTCCAGCTTTTCCAAGTGTTCTCTCCTGCAGCTGTTCCGGCTTCTTGCTGATGGCCTTCACTTTGCCATTGCTCTCTGCTCTCTCTGCCCTTGAGCTTGGGCTTCTTCGGCGACCTCCAATCATCCGCCTCATCGTTTTTCCGCTTCGGGGCGCAGCTCGAGTGGAGCACCACAGCGTTCATGATCTTAGAGCACCATGCGGCCTTCTCCTCATCAGAACCCTGTGGACAAGCATTATGCCACCAGAGATGCTTATTCTTTACATTATTGATGTGGTCCGCCGAAATCTGGTGCGTCGGGGCTGCCCATTTCTCGCGCGGTAAACAAAACCACCAGGGCTCCTTAGGTTCCCCACTCTTCTTCGAAACGTACTCGCGAACTTCTAGCCATGGCGCATCAATGGGTCCAGTGTCAGGGTCCATGATGACGGTTTCTGGACATGGGCCAGGCCTCCCTGCGCTGGCCCCCATTTCTGACATGGCAGCCTGCAGGCGCTGCAAGAAATGCCTTGAGCCGATGTGCCTGCGCTACAGGAAAGCTGGGTGATCTGATAAATGGAACCAAGAGGGGTCCAGGAGGCTATTGCGTGGCCCCCCCGAGGGGCAGGGCGATTTGAGGGATCCCCCTTCGCTGATCGATTTCCCTCACATGGTAGAGCTCCCAGGGAGCTCTAACATGGCATGTTAGAGCCCCCAGGGAGCTCTAACATGGTAGTTTAGAAGAGCTTCAGGGAGCTCGAACAAGCTATGTTAGATCTCCCTGGGAGCTCTAACATAGGATGTTAGAGCTCCCGTGGAGCTCTAACATGCTATGTTCGAGCTCCCGTGGAACTCTACCATGGCATGTTAGATCTCCCATGGAGCTCTAACATGCTATGTTAGAGCTCCCACGGAGCTGTAACATACGATGTTAGAGCACCCAAGGAGCTCTAACATAATCTAACATGCTATGCCAGAGCTCCGCGAGAGCTCTAACATGCCATGATAGAGCTCACTGGGAGCTCTAACATGCCATGTTAGAGCCCCCAATGGAGCTGTAACATGCCATGTTAGAGCTCCCTGGGAGCTCTAACCTACCCGCCGCCGCCGCCGCCGCCCCTTAACCGTTTTACAATCGATTGCGCAACGGTTAAGATCCCCCTCTCGCCAGGGGGGGGCCTTAACCGTTGCGCAATCGATTGTGAAACGGTTAAGCGCCGCCGCCGCCGCCGCCCCTTAACCGTTTCACAATCGATTGCGCAACGGTTAAGGCCCCCCCCCCCCCCTCTCGCCAGGGGGGCCTTAACCGTTGCGCATCGATTGTGAAACGGTTAAGCGCCGCAGCCGCCGCCGCCGCCGCCGCCGCCGCTCCGCAACCGCTTAACCGTTTCACAATCGATTGCGCAACGGTTAAGACCCCCCTCTCGCCAGGGGGGCCTTAACCGTTGCGCAATCGATTGTCAAACGGTTAAGCGCTTCCGCCGCCGCCGCCGCTGCCGCCGCCGCCCCTTAACCGTTTCACAATCGATTGCGCAGCGGTTAAGACCCCCCTCTCGCCAGGGGGGGGTCTTAACCGTTGCGCGATCGATTGCGCGAACGGTTAAGGCCCCCCCCCCTCTCGCCAGGGGGGGATCTGAACCGTTGCGCGATCGATTGCGAAACGGTTAAGCCCCCCCCCCTTCTCGCCAGGGGGGGGGGGGCCTAAACCGTTGCGCGATCGATTGTAAAACGGTTAAGCCCCCACACACACACACACACACACACGCAGCACGCACCACACACACACACACACACACACACACACACACACACACACACACACACACACACACACACAACACACACACACACACACTCCCCCCCCCCCCCCCCCCCCCACCACACACACACACACACACACACGCACCACGCCCTCTCGCCAAGGGGGGGGCCTTAACCGTTGCGCAATCGTTGTGACACGGTTAAGCCCCCCCCCTGGCGAGAGGGGGGGGGGTCTTAACCGTTGCGCAATCGATTGTGAAACGGTTAAGGGGCGGCGGCGGCGGCGGCGGCGGGTTAGAGCTCCCAGGGAGCTCTAACATAGCAAATTAGAATATGTTAGAGCCCCCATGGGAGCTCTAACATGGTATGTTAAAGCTCCGTGGGAGGTCTAACATGGCATGTTAGAGCTCCCTGGGAGCTCTAACGTCGTATGTTAGAGCTCAAATGGAGCTCTAGCATAGCATGTTAAATTATGTTAGAGCTCCCTGGGAGCTCTAACATCGTATGCTAGAGCTCCGTGGGGGGTTCTAACATGCTATGTTAGAGCTCCCTGGGAGCTCTAACATCGTATGCTAGAGCTCCGTGGGAGCTCTAACATCGTATGTTCAAGCTCCGTGGGACCTCTAACATGTCATGTTATAGCTCCCTGGGAGCTGAAACATGTCATGTAAGAGCTCCCAGGGAACTCCCTGGCACCTCTAACCTAGCATATCAGACATCACAGGGAGCTCTAACATGGCATGATAGAGCCCCAGGAAGTTCAAACATGTTATGTTGGCACTCCCAGGGAGCTCCAACATGGCATGTTAGAGCTCCAACGGAGCTCTAACATAGCATGTTAGAGTAAGTTAGAGCTCCCTGGGAGCTCTAACATCGTATATTAGAGATCCATTAGAGCTCCAATGGAGCTCTAACATAGCATGTTAGATTATGTTAGAGCTCCCTGGGAGCTCTAACATCGTATGTTAAAGCTCCGTGGGAGCTCTAACACGGCGGCGGCGGCGGCGGGCAGGTTAGAGCGACCAGGGAGCTCTAACATAGCATGTTAGAGCTCCCAGGGAGTTCTAACATGCTATGTTAGAGCTCCCATGCGAGAGCTTCCTGGGAGCTCTAACATACCGAGCTCCAACGGAGCTCTCACAGAGCATGTTAGAGTATGTTAGAGCTCCCTGGGAGCTCTAACATGCTATGTTAGAGCTCCGTGGGAGCTCTACAATGCTCCAACATGCTATGTTAGAGCTCCCAGGGAGCTCTAACATGGCTTGTTAGAGCTCCAACGGAGCTCTAACATAGAATGTCAGAGTATGTTAGAACTCCCAGGGAGTTCTAACATGGCATGTTAGAGCTCCGTGGGAGCTCTAACACGGCATGTTAGAGCTCCCGGCCTCCTCGTCGGAAGCGGCCCCCTCGACTGGCTGGGATTAGGGCTGTCTTAGGTTGATGTTTTGGATGTGTTTTTGATGTGATTATGGTCTTCCTGTTGTTTGATGTTTTTTGATTGTGATTATGACGATGTCCTGTTTTTTCTGATGGTGATGATGACGATGTTTCTGACGATGATAATGATAATTTCGAATGGCGACTACCCGATCGTATATATATACAATCAACATCATCTCCATCACCATCATCACCATCATCCATCACCATCATCACCACCATCATCACCATCATCATCATCACGACGGCGACGACGATGGCGGGGGGACGGCATGCGGACGTGCCCAATGGGACGACGACGACGACGACGGCGACGGCGGGGGGGACGGCTCGATGGGAGCTCTAACATGCTATGTTAGAGGTCCCATCGAGTATGGGAGGCAACTCTAACATGCTGTTAACAGAGCAAGTTAGAGTATGTTGGAGCTCCTTGGGAGTTCTAACATCGTATGTTAGAACTCCGTGGGGCCTCTAACATGTCATGTTGTATATAGCTCCCTGGGAGCTGAACCATGTGATGCCAGGGAACCCCCTGGCACCTCTAACCTTGCATGTTAGACCTCCCAGGGAGCTCTAACATTGCATGTTAGAGCTCCAACGGAGCTCTAACATAGCACGTTAGATTATATTAGAGCTCCCTGGAAGCTCTAACATGGCATGTTAGAGCTCCAGTGAGTGGAGCTCTAACATACATAGCATGTTAGATTATGGTAGAGCCCCAATGGAGCTCTAACATCGCATGTTAGAGCTCCGCGGGAGCTCTAACATGACATGTTAGAACTCCGTGGACACACGAAGTCAGCGCCTGAAACCAATATAGCAACACCTGCTCCCAAGACGAAGTAGTCGAGGATCGAGCTCGAGGTGGGGCTCCGACAGGTGGGCGACGTGGGGGCCATAAGGAGCATACCCAATTTGTGAACAAATCCAGAGCCTTCCAAAACTTCAGGAGCCATATTCCAGCCCCCTGCGCCGCGTCAGCGCGGCGAAAGAGCCAGCACGCGAGCCAGGCTGCACGCCTCCGACATCGGCTACCAGACGCCCATGCGAGGTCACTTGTCCTGCTGCTGAGCTCACTGGTGCTGCTGTTTGTCCTTCTGCTTGAGCTCCTCCACTTTCTGATCGAGCTCCTCGACTTTCTTCTGCAGGTTGTCCTGTGCCCGCATGAGATCCGTGATCATCTGTCCCTGTGCCCGCAGGAGAGCCAGAATCTCATACATCTTCTCGTCCTTGTTCTGCGCGTTGGTCAAGGAATTGAGCATCGTGGTGATATCGGTGGTTAGCCCGCCCTGCTGCTGCCACTGCTGTGCTCCTGCTGTATCAGCTCCTGCTGTTGCAGCTCCTGCTGTTGCAGCTCTTGAGCTGTTCCAGCTTTTCCAGTTGTTCTTCTCTCCTGCAGCTGCTCCAGCTTCTTGCTGATGGCCTTCACTTTGCCATTGCTCTCCTCTGCCCTCTCTGGCCTTGACCTTGGCCTTCCTCGTCGACCTCCAGTCCTCCGCTTCATCGTCTTCCCGCTTCTGGACGTAGCTCGAGTGGAGCTCCACAGTGCTCATGATGGTAGAACACCATGCGGTCTTGTCCTCATCAGAACCCCGTGGGCAAGCATCATGGAACCAGAGATGTTTATTATTTAGATTATTGATGTGGTCCTGCGAAATCTGGTGGGTCGGGGCTGCGCATTTGTCGCGCGGTGAACAATGCCACCACGGCTCATTAGGTTCTCCACTCGTCTTCGAAACGTACCCCTTAACTTGTAGCCATGGAGCATCAATGCGTCCAGTGTCAGGGTCCATGATGACGGTTTCTGGACATGGGCAAGGAGGCCCCCCCTGCGCCGCCCCCCATTTCTGGCATGGCAGCCTGCAGGCGCTGCAAGAAATGCCTTGAGCCGAGGTGCTTGCGCTACAGGAAAGCTGGGTGTGCTCTACTACTGCAGCGGCTGTCGCAGCGGCTGTTGCAGCGGCTGTTGCAGCGGCTGTTGCAGCGGCTGTTGCAGCGGCTGTTGCAGCGGCTGTCGCAGCGGCTGTTGCAGCGGCTGTTGCGGCGGCTGTTGCAGCGTCTGTTGCAGCTTACTTGCGATTCTGCCACTTCTGCATCGCAGCCTCAGTCGTCCCAGAGGCGAGGTCGAAACGGGAGATGGTCCTCACGCTCGCCAGTTTCTGGGTTGAGCTCCACTACTGCAGCGGCTGTTGCAGCGGCTGTTGCAGCGGCTGTAGCAGCGGCTGTTGCAGCGGCTGTTGCAGCGTGCCTCAGTCGCCCCAGAGGTGAAGTCGAAACGGGAGATCGTCCTCACGCTCGCCAGTTTCTGGGTTGAGCTCTACTACTGCAGCGGCTGTTGCATCGGCTGTTGCAGCGGCTGTTGCAGCGGCTGTTGCAGCGGCTGTTGCAGCGGCTGTTGCAGCGGCTGTTGCAGCGGCTGTTGCGGCGGCTGTTGCAGCGGCTGTTGCAGCGCACTGGCGATTCTGCCACTTCTGCATCGCAGCCTCAGTCGTCCCCACCACGTACCACGTCTGGGTAGTGGCCACTGCACGCACAAGACAGCGGAGCTGGGCAGCTTCGCAAATGGCGCTCATAATGCCCTACAGACATATAGGAAGCTGTATGCGCAGTGCCTGACCGCAAGCCCCTGCGGCGACGCGACCTTGTTGTCAGCACGGGGGAAGTGCGCGATCACATGCTTCTCAACCTCTCCGCATTGTTTGTCGGGGAAGGACGCGACCACTTGCATCTCATCGTAGCTGAGCTTGTGCCCGCGCATGAAGCTTCGGTCGTTTCCTCGCCACCCCCATCCTCCATTCCATCGCCATGAAGGGTCGCTCGTCGTGCCGATGTAGACGGAGCGCCCAGAGGCGATGGCACGATCGTGGAGGTGCCGCACGCGCTTCATCACTAGACCAACGTCGATGTCGATGAGGGGCTGGTGTACAAACATCGATTGCATGCCGCGACAATCACTAAGCACCTGTCGAGCGTCCTCCCGGGCGCCTTCCCACATCATCTTAAGCCGCGTCTCTCGGCTGCGCGAGCGCATGCGACGCCTGGCAGGCGCTGTCACTCTTTTGCCGCGATCGTCGAAAAAGGCGACCTTCGCGAACTGAAATGCGCTGCCGCCATCGACCCCTGCAAAGGCCCTCGGGCTTCGAACTCCAGAGGCCTTGTCGCCGCCGTCGCCGCATCCTGCTCGGCCCTCGACAGCGTCGGTAGGCGGTCCCCCGCGTGAAAGGTCGAGCCCCAGGCGATCTGTGATGAACGAACATGTGTCATTGTTCCCCTTGCCCATGCCACCACCATTGACGCCCTCGGCGCTGATGGTGTCATTGGCCATGACCTTGACCTTGACGTTCACGCCGCAAGGTCCTCGAGCTGCTCCGCCGTCTCCGACGCTCCCTGGAGGAAGCGACGATGCTGATGCTGGATGCACCTGTGCTGGAGAGGGCGATGCGGTCTGGATCTCGCAGGCCCTGATCTCTGGAGGCGATGCCGACGGCTCTTGCAAGCCCTTATCTCTGGAGGAAGCGATGCTGTCGGGATCTCGCGCTGCTCTGTGGGTGCCGCCAGCGGCGCCCACGCCCGCTGCAAAACCTCCCTGGTTGGCTTGTTGCGGACTCGCAGCGGCGGCGGCCACGGTCCGAACGCCCACAGCAACTCTGGCTTCAACATAGAGCGTCATACCTTCAGTGGCCTCGTCATCCGAGCCGCCGAACATGTCTCGCATAAGGCAGGCAGACACCGACTGCGAGTCCGCGCTGGGAGACCCCTGGGATGAGGTGCTGAATAAAGGATCCCCCATGGTCCTTGCCCCAGCCATGGGGAACTATCTTGGGCCAGTATGCCAAGATGATGTTGTAAGGATGCGAATCCTGTCGCGGATCTGCTGGGGTGCTCGGGGCTCTGTGGGGTCCTGACCTCGTCCCCCAGATCATCTCCTGACCACTCTGGAAAAAATCCCCCCGTGGAGGGACAGGCCCGACTCAGACGTGGGGCCATGGCGGCCTCGCGCGGCGGCCTCGCGCAGAGGCAGCCTCTCTGCGCGGGGCCGCGACGTGGAGAAGGGGGGAGTTCGGGGCGCGGCCTCTCGAGAGCAGCTTGCGCCCACGGTGGCCGCGCAGCCGGCCCCGGCCGTCTGCGTCGCTCCGGAGAGAAAAAAAAAAAAAGGCCTTCGGGGCGAGCAGCCGGGGCCCGGGGGAGCGGCCCAGGCCTCGGGGGCCCAGGCATCGAAGAAGCCGGAGCGGCCAGACGTCTGAGAGTGCTGGGCTGGCTTGCTCCTGCTCCTGCTCCTCCTCCTCCTCCTCCTCCTCCTCCTCCTCCTTCTGCTCCTGCTCTGGCTCCTGCTCTGGCTCCTGCTCTGGCTCATGTTTCTTTTCTCTCCCCCTCCTCCTCCTCCTCCTCAGTGCCGAGTCCAGGCCGGGGACGAGGGGGACGGGGACGAGGGCGACCAAGACGCCCCAGAGCCCCAAACGATCTCCCAGGAGCAGGAGAAGGTGTCCAGAATGGAACCTGAGTCCTGAGTTCGGGAGGTACTGGGCCGTCCGGGGACAACGAGATCGATTTTGGAGAGAGAGGACAAAAAGGATAGGTAGGGAGGAGAAAAATGATGACGATTACCCAGTGACCCCCAAGCGACAACGACGTCTCAAGCGGTGCGGTACGGTACGGCCTGCGTGCCAGCTCTGGAGGAACCGTCCCTCGAAGGGGCAGGCGGCGACAGAGGACAATGGACGAACGAAGGTGCAGCGAAACCAAGGCCTCCACTTCAAGAGTCGGCTGCCCCACTTCTCCTCTCCCTCAAAGGATCCCTTCGTCGCAAACGTGCATTTTCGAGGAGCCTGCGCAGTGGCCAAAATTCTTGGATTCCCGCTCCGCGCACTTGGACTCAACCCGACTGGTTGGTGTCGAGATGTTCTCAAATCAAGATTCACGGGTCACCGCCGAAAATCTGCCTGGTCATCGTGCGCCAAGCGACTCGAATCGTTCCTGTTTACGGCGCCCCGAGGGTCCAAGACTCGCTTCCGTACAGGGATGTGGGCGTGACGGTACCCTCGAACAGCCAAACGCGGGTATGAGCGAGAGCACAATACGGCCTTGATCTTTACAACATGCCTCCACGCCGAATCTGCTTCGTGATACAAGCCCATGTACAGAATACGCTTAATCTAGTTTTCGCTGTTCGCATTCGTGGCTGCCTCTACGAGGTCCCTGGCAACTTGTACGGTTGCGAGCACAGTGGCGGTTTCAGTTGTCAATGCTCTTGTCTTCCCCGTGTGCACCACAGGAATCTGATTTTGCAAGTCGGCGATCATCATACGCACATCTCCCTTAGCTGTGCGAACAAAGGTCGGCGTCTGCAAAACGAAGGTTGGAGAGTGGGTCGCCATGCCATTCGACGACTACGCAAAAACATTGATGAACTCCCCAATCAAAACACCAGATCTAAAACGAACCGCCTTCAATCCGTGCGACTGTTGCACTATGCGCAGTGCTAGACTTTGTGAAAATATGTGTTGGGGACGTCTCAGACGAGAAGATTAGTTTGATGAGGAGCCGCCCTCCATCCGTGTACGAATTGGAACATTTAAGGCGAGTATGCGCGGCACCAAGGCGACAACCACATTTTTCCCATGAAACACCGCTCCATCGTGTAATGTCACGCCTCAGCCGGCACAGTGAATGGACTCGTACCGCCACTAGAAATCGCCCCCCCCCCACACACACACGCGACAACGCTAAGCAGGCCTGATGCCCGCGGGTCCTCCCGAAGCGTGCCGTCGAGAACGTGTGCAACGGAGGAGGACGCGGGCAGGGAGAAGAGACGAAGGCGTTTTGGGCGGGAGCCCCGCGGCCAAAGCTGCCACTCCTATGAGCCGCACGACTGCAGAGCGAGAGCCACGCTTCAACAGGTACCGCTCGCTCCATCCGTGCAGCTGCCGGAATGTGTCCAGCTTCGGGGCAATCACTTGCAGAGAAGTCATCAGCGAAGCGCCGACCGTGGCCTCGGGGTACGTCCATGGGTGCAACCCGGAGGAGTAGTACATGAAAAGGAGGAATGGAGAGAAAGAGGAGCAGATGACGAGGGAGCGGGAGTAAGCAGAGAGACGCGATCCCTTCCAACCCTTCATCATCATCCTTTTCTTCCACCCATCGCTCAATGCCTCCCTCGCCGCTCGGCGTCCTCCCATGTGGCGTTCGTGTCGGCGTCTCCGCCTCCGCCTCCGAATGGGTTCCACGTGGACTTGGGGCCCGTCACGCCCAGCACCTTCCTCATCTTGACCTGGGCATCCCCCCAAGCGCAGGGGTAGGAATGATGCGTGAGGGCATCGGCAAGCGCCCGTCCTCCTCCCCCGCTTGCTCCTCCTCCTCCTCCTCCTCCTCCTCCTCCTCCTCCTCCTCCTCGTCCATCCCGTTTCCTAAGGGATACCTCCTGCTTGTAGCACTCCGAGACGCGTCGGCAGGGCTGGCTGGGAGTTTCGCCTGACACTTTCTCACCGCCTATGATCCTTAAGCTGAGAATGTGTAACATATTCAAAGACGCGGGGCGCGTCGTTTTTAACATGAGACTCTCGACTTGGCGCCGTGCACAATCGCTTCAAAAGTGTGCAACAATCACGGATGGAGAGCGGCCCCTGTTCAGAATATTGATCTCGCCTTAGCGCCGCGCACACTTGTCTTAAAGGCTTACAGCTTCAAGGATTATGATGGTTGACGTACCAGAAACGGCGTTTCTGACCCGATGCATGACAGTAGTCGGGGTGTAACAGGTATGTTGACTCGCGGTGTGGAAGTCCCAGGAGTGGCTTTCTGGCACGATTCAGGATCGTCAGGATGCAACCGTAACGTTGGTTCGCGGCGTTGAAATCCCTGGAATGGTGTCCTGGCACGGTTCAGCAATTTCAGACGGTTCTCTTCCAACGGAGCACTTCTCTCAGTGAGTGTGAATCCTGTCGGAACCTGTGAAGAGGAAACTTGGAGGGATGGTTTCTTGCAACATCACTGATGATCCTTGGGTTTACACTAGTCCTCGTCCTACTCCTCCTCCTCCTCCTCCTCCTCCCCCTCCTCCTCCTCCTCCTCCTCCTCCTCCTCCTCCTCTTCCTCCTGCGCGGGGGGGGAGGAGAGGGAGAAAGCGTCCCAAGCGAGCACGCTGGCAGCAGGGACAGCCTGCAGCGGCCACTGGGTGTAAAACCACAGCACAGCGATCAAGAAACTCCTCTTGGGGCGCCAACAACGCCCCGAAGCAAAACCTGACAACCCACAAGAGCCTGCTGCAGAGAACCATGATGCATAAATACAATCATCAAAACTACCTTCCTCGCCAGAACAACAACAAGGAGAAAATAACACCAAGAACGCATCACAGAGAATAGCGATACGCAAAAGAGCATTAAACCATCGATACCTCATTAGTGACCGAACCCCCCCCCCCTCCTCCTCCTGCTCCTCCTCCTCCTCCTCCTCCTCCCCCGCCCCCTCCTCCCTCCGAGCACAAGAGGTGCAAATTTCCCTCCCCTCCCCCCAATCATCGCACCCCCCAAATCCTCCTCCTTCTCCTCTTCCTCCTCCACCCCCAATCATCGCACCCCCTTCGCTCGACGCCCGAGAGATCGGGGATCTACTGACCCAGGTCAATCCAGACCCGGGTCAGTCGAGCTGTGCAGGATCCTGCAAGATCCTGCACGCGAGCCCGGGTCAATGCACGCCTGGCTCTGCAGGATCCTGCAAGATCCGGCGATCTGACGAACCCCGCTTGAAGTGACCCCCGTCTCTTGAGTTAAGTCGGGCATGTCCCCTACAGGCGGATTTTAAACGAACAACTAATTACTCGACGCGGAGATCCCCATATGTGCATCTCAGAGTGATAGCATGCTTCGGCAGAAGGCATTGTCTTTTTTCCCTATCTGAGTGCCAGCGAATTCATGTGGAAGACGAAGCCGAGAGAGACGCCGACGACTGCGACGACTTTAACTAGTTGCTTCGTCCTTCTTTCCTCCTCCTCCTCCTGCTCCTCATTGCCCTCCTCCTCTTTCTCCTTCTTTTCCTCTGAACACCTATCAGGGCGCCGAAAACTGCTCCGAAAGAGAAGGATGTTGAGCACCAAAAACAGGCAAACCGCCTGAGACATCCCCCCAATCTGGGCGCGAACGGGCCCGTGAGATACCCCCTGGTGGCCCCCACCCGTGGGATTGCTGAAACCAGCGCCTCGCCTGAGACATCCTCGGAAACTGCTCCGAAAGAGAAGGACGTTGAGCACCCAAGAAGGAAAGCTGCCTGAGACATCCCCCCAATCTGTGCGCGAACGGGCCCGTGAGATACCCCCTGGCGGCCCCCCTTGGGACTGCTGAAACCAGCGCCTCGCCGGAGACATCATCACAACGTGTGTTTGAGTCTGAGCGTGGAAGTGGTGTGGCTGAGTCTGAGTGAGGAAAAGCGAGACCGAGTATGAGTGAGTCTTAGTGTGAGTCAGTCTGGGTGTGAGTGAGTCTGAGTAGGAGTCTGAGTAAGTGTGAGTGTGAGTGCTTGTGTGTGTGTGTGAGTGACCTGGGTATGACTAACCTTGAGTCTGAGAAGCGACTCGAAGTGCGAGTGAGTCTGTATATGAGTGATCCCGAGCATGAGGAACCTAAGTATCGTTAATATCAGGGCGAGTGCATCTGAGTATGAGTGAGTCTGACTATGAGTGAGTCTGCATGTGAGTAAGTCAGAGAATGATGACCTGAGGGTGGGAGGTGTGTTCTCGTTCTGCGCGCGGTCAAAGTAATAATCATTCACTGCGTGGAGCTCCCCTTATGTGCATCTCTTTGCATTGGCATTTCCGCCTCGAATGTCCAGGCGCAAGGAACTTCGAATATAAACGAGCTTGAATATTGACAGCCTGGGAGAGAGTTTAACTGTGAATGACTTTGAGTGTGTATAAGCCCCAGTAGTACGAGTGAGTCTATGCGCGTGGCCCTGCGCATGGCTAAGCTTAGGGTGAGATTATCTGCACGTCAGTGGCCAGAGCATGACTGAGCGTGACTGAATCCTCCTGGGGTCTCTTGGGGCTTCATGGGGCTTCCTCAAGTCTCCTGGGGCTCCTGGGGTCTCCTGGGGCCTCTTGGGACTTCCTGTGGCTTCCTGGAGCCTCTTGGAACTCCTGGGGCATCCTGCGGCCTCGTGGAGCCTGAGGCCTCTTGGGGACTCCTGGGGCCTCCTGGGACATCTTGGGGACTGCTCCTCCTTGAGCCTCCTGGGCTTCCTGAGGCCTTTGGGGGCTTCTTTGGGCCTTCCTGGCGCGTCCTGGGGACTGAGCTTCCTGAGACCTCCTGGGTCCTTCCTGGCGTGTCCTGGGGCTTCCTAGGGCCTCTTGGAGCCTCATGGTACCCC
>CAUYUJ010002968.1:0-82500 GCA_963575745.1 Prorocentrum cordatum
AGGCCTTCTGCTTCTCGCTTCCCCTTTTCGCTCGCCGCCAAGTTGGTGTCGCAATGCCTGGTGGGGCCGTGGTCGAATCGTGTGACATGGCCAACGTCGTGCGCGCGTGTGTAATGAACCTCGTGCGGGCCCCAACTGCGCAAAAACCTGCGTGCGCCATCAAACAACCGTTTTTGGTATCCGGCGAGGCGTGTCCACCCTTGTTGTTTGGTATTCTGGCTGGGGTTCCAGTTCAACGCTCTGCGCGTTCAACATTCAGTGAGGTGCCGACCTACCTGAGCAATCCATCGCAGTACCAACTGGCTGTTACTTCTAGGTCCTCGACTTCGCTCCTCCTCCTCCCCCTCCTCTTGCTCACTCAAGGTCTCTGCCCGCCCTGCTGGTCATCCCCCTCATGCTCACCTTCATCCTTTGGAGGCCTGGAAATTGGCACCAACAACAGCACAGGGGATTGCCTCTAACAAGCGCGCGCCCGAACATCCCGTCGCAGCGCGCAGCGCGGCCACGCAGGCGCCCCCTCGGAGCGCGCCGTCGCGAATGCATTATAAGGAGGAGGAGGAGGAGGAGGAGGAGGAGGAGGAGGAGGAGGAGGAGGAGAAGGAGGAGGAGGGGAGGAGGAGGAGGAGGAGGAGAAGGAGGGAGGAGGGGCGGGAAAGGTAGGAGTGAGGAGGAGCAGGAGGAGGAGGAGGAGGAGGAAGGAGGAGAGGAGGAGGAGGAGGAGGATTAGGTACGGAGGAGGAGGAGGAAGGAGAGGAGGAGGAGGAGGAGGAGGAGGAGGAGGAGGAGGAGGGGAGTAAGAGGAGAAGGAGGAGGATGTGAGGAGGAGGAGGAGGAGGAGGAGGAGGGAGATGAGGGAGGACGAGAGGAGCAGGACAGGGTGGAGGAGGACGCGAGGAGGAGGAGGAGGAGGAGGAGGGAGGAGGAGGAGGAGGCCAGCGTCTTGTGTGGCGGCACTTCGGTTGGGCCTCGGGACCGTCCCATAGCGAGTCAGGACGAAAAGCCGTTCCCGGGGAATGGGTCGAGACCTCTGGGGGTCGACGTCGCGAAAAAAATCATATCTTCGTGTGTCGGGCTTCCCGAGCAGCTGGGTCGCAAGATGCGGCGGCCGATGTGCACATCCGTCCAGGCCTCCTGGCCTCCCGGGTGGTCAGAGGAGGAGAAGAGACCGGTACCGCTACCCTTGCCTCTTTTTCGCCTTCGTGGGCTTTCTGGGAAGTTCTCGTCGCCACGGCTAGATTCGCACCGAAATTCTGGTCAGAGAGTCGCGGCATTGGTACTTTTTGGGTTTCCCCAGGGTAGATGGGGTCGGAGGATCGCGCCGCATCGGCGATGCATCGGCGATGCGGAGCCCGATTTTCTCAACGCTAACGGCGCCGATGCGTCGCCGTCGTCGGCGACACATCGCCGATGTATCGGTGATGCATCGGCGATGCGGCGCGACCTTCCGACCCAATCTACTCGGACCCCATTATGGAGGCCTCCAGAATGAAGTCGGGCATGTCCCTTTCTTTACAGGCTAGGAATATTCAATCATAGTCAGTAATAGTCTGGGGACATTTGTTTGACAATTGGCGACAATTTTTGAATGCGTTTTGATTATCGTTCATTTCTCTTCCAAGTTCCGCCTGTAGGAGGATATGCCCGACTTAACTTCCTAATAGAGAGTTCAGTCCCTTGTATTTTGGCCGCGCCGCGTCGGTCAACGCAGCAGCGACCGCGGTCTTTCGGACCCCGAGTCGTTTTTGCGAGGGCGACCCAGTTGGCGTCCAGCCTCCCAATACAAGGCGAGATGGTCCTCGGTGGAGCCGGGACCCGTGGCTGGTCGCGCTGATGGATCGTGTGGTGGCCAGGGTGGGTGGGGGGAGCAAAACCACAGCGCGGCCCATGAGCGATCCTGCAGCTGCGCGATCGAAACGGATCGCTGCCGTTCCACTGCGCTGCTCGGCCTGAGATTTTTGCCTCGCCTCTCCGACTCGGCCGTGTGCTCCGAGGCGGGGAGTTCCCCTGCGGGGAGGAGTTCCACGCGGATTCGCAGTTCTTTCCGCAGGGGGCTCGAGCGTAGATCGGCGGCGCGCCCGGGGGGGGCAGGGCAGAGGGGGCGGGCCTCCTCAGAAGGCTCGGAAGGCCGCCTCGCCTCACGAGGAGCTCTCGGAGCCTCCTGCGGGGCCGCGGAGGGCTCCTTCGAAGGCCGGGGGGCTTCCGGGAAGCCCCGCCACCCTCTGACGAAGGCCCGCTCTGTCTCTCTCTCTCTCTCTCTCTCTCTCTCCTGACCCTCTCGGCGCGCGCCGCCGAGCAGAGGCCCTCTCGGCTGTGTGCCAGCCGCGCAGCTCGGCGGTGTTGCTCTATAGGTTGTGATCCGCCAGTGAGGGCGGCAGGAAAACGAGCGAGAGCCTCGGCGGCGCAGTCTGAACGATCCAGGCAGCTCAATGGGCGGTGGGGGTAGGCTTCGGAGCTCTTCGAGCGCGTGGCGAAGTTCGAGCCCTACCCCCGCCGCCCATCGATTCAGAAGAATCGGTGGTTGGTGTGGGGTAGTATTCGGATGTCGCCACCTATCAAGAGTAGTAGTAGTAGTAGTAGTAGTAGTAGTAGTAGTAGTAGTAGTAGTAGTAGTCGTGGTGGTGGTGGTGGTGGTGGTGGTGGTGGTGGTGGTGGTATGTACCGGGCGTTCTCCGGGCCAATATGGCCCAACACGGGCCCCGAGGCGGCCCGTGAGGGGCCCGATTTTGTCCCAGAGGCGCCTCGAGACTGCCCAAGAGGCGTCCCAGACGGCCCAAGAGTGAGGAGCTCGAATCGTCGCCGCCGTTGCCGCCGCTTGTCGGCGCCCCTTTCGGGCGCACGGGGTCGGGGAGATCTCAGGCGTGTGCTATTTGTTTGGGTTGTTGTCACTCTCCTGCTTCTCCCTCTTCTCTTTTTCGTTTTCCCCGGAGGCTTTCCTTCTCCTCTGGGCGGTCTGGTGGTGGCCCTCGTTCTTATTGCCCCTCTCCTTTCCTGTTTCTCTTTCTGATCCCCATTGCCCTTTCTTGCGCACGGTCAGTGGGCGATGAAGAGATGCGAGTGGGAGGCTGAGGAAGAGGAGGAGGAGGAGGAGGAGAAGGAGGAGGAGGAGGAGCAGGAGAAGGAGAAAGAGGAGGGGGAGTTAGAGGAGGAGAGGGAGCATGAGGAGGAGGAGGGGGAGTGAGGAGGAGGACGCGGATGAGGAGGAGAGGGAGGAGGAGGAGGAGGGGGAGGAGGAGGAGGAGAAGGAAGAGGATTGCGATTCTGGGCGGCTGGCGTCGCGTGGCGTTTTCGGGTTCGAGCTCTCCAAGGCTGTGCGTTGCAGGCTGCGCGCGCGGGTCGGGATGTCGTGGACGGGGTGGTGGTGGGATGATGCTCTGCATGGGTGGCAGCTGGTGTCGCCGCATCAGACGTGGACGTGGGTGGCGGGGCGCGGCGGTGGCGGCGGCTGGCGGCGCGCGCACGTCATGGGGGCGGAGTTCGTGGAGTGGCTAGGAGCGCGTGGGCTGCAGGACTTTCGTTTGGTGGGGGAGGGGCATCCTCGGTGTCAGCGCCAGCGGGCGTGTGTGTGTGTGTGTGTGTGTGTGTGTGTGTGCTCGTGTGTGTGTGTGTGTGTGTGTGTGCGGGTGTGGTTCGGGTCTGCGCTGATGCGCTTCTGGAGGAGAAGTGTGTGCGTGTGCGGTGCGCGCGTGCGCGTGTGTGTGTGTGTGTGTGTGTGTGTGTGTGTGTGTGTGGGGGTGTTGTGTTTGTGTGGGTGTTTTTGTGTGTTCGCCAGTTTGCATTGTAGTTGCTGTTTTCCGTTGTTGGTGGGGGCGTGTCCGCGTCTTCGAGGAGGGCGCGTGAGTTCGTTTTTCGATCAGAGATTGGTTCTGTGGGTGTCCTAGCGCATTTGCATGCTTAGGTGAGGTGTGCCGCTGATGTGGTGGTCGGTTCCGGTTGCCCGGGTGCTGGTGTGCACGGGGGGGGGTGCTCAGGTTCTCGTGGGTGTTCGGGGGGTGCCCGGGGTGTCCAAGCGTCCGATGGCTTCGCATTCTCATGGAGGCATAGTCTTATAGCTATGACACCAGAGAAAAAAGCCATAATATTGCTAGAGGGCTATATGGCCATTGGGATATATGGCTAAAGGGCTTTAGGGATAAGGGGGTATAGGGCTACGGACCTAAGGATTATAAGGCTATTCGGGCTATAGGGTATAGGGCTAGGTATAGGGCTATAGGGCTTTAGGGCTTTCGGGCCATGGTGCTATAGGGCTACAGGGCTTCAGGGCCACAGGTCTATAGGGCTATGGGGCTATGGGGCTATTGGGCTATTGGGCTATAGGGCTATAGGGCTATAGAGCTATAGGGCTATAGGGCTGTAGGGCTAGACGGTTACATATAGGGCTATAGGGCTAAGGGCTGTAAAGGCTTTTAGGGTCTGAGGGCTACACGACTAAAGGGCTACATAGGGCTTTAAGACCACAGGGCTATAGGACTATAGGGATATAGGGCCATAGGGCTATAGAGCTATGGGGCTGTAGGGCTACGGGGCTATGGGGCCATTGGAGTATTGGGGGCCGTCGGGCGATAGGGCGATAGAGCTACAGGGCCATAGGGCCATAGCGCTAGAAGGATGGGGCTGTAGGGCTACGGGGCTATGGGGCCATTGGAGTATTGGGCCGTCGGGCGATAGGGCGATAGAGCTACAGGGCCATAGGGCCATAGCGCTAGAAGGATATAGGGGTACTTGGGCTAATGGGCTACTGGGCTACAGGGTCATTGGGCTGTTGGCCACCCCCGGGCACTTCTGGGCATCCACGGGCACCCTGGCACCCCCGCGCACTCGGCCACGCATGCACCCCGGCCCCCCTGGGCACCTTCGGGCATCCGCGCACCTGGGCCCGGCCACCGCAATCGGCGGCCGATTTCACCTCAGTCTTTAATCCGCTAGTTTCTACAGAGGCAAACTCTGATTGGGGAATATGGCTACATAGCTTTAGTTTGATAGCTCTATTGCCTTATAGTGCCAAAGGCCAATCACTGTGTTTCCTTGAAGCCATTCATCTGTATAGCATAATGGGCTCATGGCTCAATAGGTCCACAGTGCTTCTAGCTCTATACTCTTATAGCTTTAGACGTCCACAGCCGTGTAGCTGTCTGGGCCTATATCTTCCTAGGCATGTATAGGCTTATTGCTGTACTTGTTCTGTATGTCTTCAGCCGAACAGGCCTGTAGCTTTGTGTCTTCACAGCCTTGTAGCCTTGCGGGCTTATAGCTTTAATGCCCTAGAGAATCATGGCTGTAGAGGTCTAGAGGCTGATAACTCTGGAGGTATGTACCTGTATAATCATATAGCTTCATCCGCAGACAGTGCTGTATCTATGTTGCGCTATAGCTTCAGAGCTCCCCAGTGTTCTGATTGGGTTATTTCCAGTGTAGCATGGGTATCGTTTTTTCTGGGATCTGGAGGACTGCGCGCCGGCGCTGGCTTCCCTTGGGGCGGTGCAGATGGGTGACCTCATGTACTTAAAGGAGGCGGATTTGACGGACGTGGGTCTTTCCGTCGTGGAGGCGCGGCGCGTGCTTGAGGGGGGAACATCGGCGGCGGCTGCGCATGGCGACGGTGCGGGGGTGGCTGGTGGGGGGGGCATTGGCGGCGGTGGCGGATTGATGCGGTTGGCGGCCGGGGATGGGGGTGGTGCGGCGGAGCATGCCGGCGAAGCCGGGGCGGCGGCGTCGTCTGGCGGTGGTGGTCGCGGGGGGGCAGCGGCGGTGACTGTTCGCGGGAGCGGTGGGGGCGCGGCGGTGCGTCGCCGCATCGTAGGGAAGAGGCCGGCGCTGCCGCGATTGGCGTTCGGCGGGGCGCTGTGCTCGCGGACCGGTGGAGGGAGGGAGGATAAGGAAAAGGGAGGACGGAAGGAGGATGGGGAAGGGAGAGATGGATGAGGATGAGGAGGAGAAGGAGGAGGAGGAGGAGGAGGAGGAGGAGGAGGAGGAGGAGGAGGAGGAGAAAGAGGAGGAGGAGGAGGAGGAGGAGGAGGAGGAGGACAAGGACACTAGTACGTGCCCTCGTCTGCGTTGTTCCTCTCCTCGATCTGCTCCTTCTCCTCTTTCCATCTCGCATTCTCCTTCTCTTTTCGCGTAGTTAGTTCTTCTGCTGCGTCCTTCTTATCGTTCCCCACTTTCGTTTTATACTTCATGCTGCGCCTCCTAGTTCCTCCTTCCTTTCCGCAGTTGTCGTCGTCGTTGTAGTTCCTGGTGTCTTTGCTGTCGTCATCGTCGATGTCTTTGTCGTCCTGTTCCTCGTGCTTTTTCCTTCCTCTTTCTCGTTGTTCTCTTATCTGTCCTTGCTCTTCTTCTTCGCTTTTGCTCACGCGCGCGTTTCCGGCGCCCGGCAGGGTGCGGCGGCGGCGAGGGGTGGGAAAGCGTTGCCGGGAGCAGGGCGTCTCTCTCCTTCGCTCCTGCCTGTCATCCTGAGTCTCGTCCTCACTATCTTTTCCTTCGCTTCTTCCTTCTCCTCCCTCCCTCGGACATCCGGCGCTTTATTTAATCGCTTCGCTCGCTCCGCCGGCTCATATTGTAGCCTCGCTGGCACTTGCTTGCGTGCTCGGGGGGGGGCATTTGGGGGGCCTCCTGGTGCCGCTTGGGGGCCTCGTGGGGGCCTTCTGGGGGCTTCCTGAGGGCCTCCAGGGGGCCTCTTGGGGCTTCTTAGGGGCCTCTTGTGGCCTCCTGGGGGCTTCTTAGGGCCGAAGGCCGAGGGCTCGCTGGGGAGGTAAGGCGCACTTTTAGGGATTAACGTTCTAGGGGTAGTCAAAGGGCTTACTCTTAGGGCTTGCGCTCAGGGCTACCTCTGGGGCGTACACATAGGGCTGCCCTGGGTTTACTCCCAGTGCCGACCCTTAGGGCGTACCTATAGGGTTACCGGAGGCTTGCCCCTCGGGTTTGCCTCTGGGGCTCATCTTTAGGGCTTCGCCTCGGGGCTGCCTCTGGGGCTACTTTTTAGGGTTACTCCTAGGGCCGATTACTGGGGCTTACTTTTAGGCTTGCCCCAGGCTTACCTCTAGGGCTTATTCTGGGGCTACCCTCGAGTGTGAAGCAGGGTTATCTTTGGGAGGCCAAGGCGCTCCCGGAGGGCTTACCTGTGGGACGCCGAGGGTATTGAGGAGGGTTTGCCCTAGGGAGGCTTACGGTCGGTAGAAGGGCTTAGGTTAGCTGGGCTTGCGCCCAGGGCTACCTCTGGGGCGTACGCATAGGGCTGCCTTGGGTTTACCCCTAGGGCCGACCCCGAGGGCGTACCTCTAGGGTTATCGGAGTCTTGGCCCTCGGGTGTGTCTCTGGGGCTCATCTTTAGGGATTCGCCTCGGGGCTGACTCTGGGGCTACTACTTAGGGTTACTCTCAGGGCCGACCCCTGGGGCTTACTTTTAGGCCTGCCCTAGGCTGACCTCTAGGGCTTAGCCTGGGGCCACACTCGGGTGTGAAGCTGCGTTTATCTTTGGGAGGCCAAGGCGCCCCCGGAGGGCTTACCTGTGGGGCGCCGAGGGCATTGAGGAGGGTCTGCCCTAGGGAGGCTTACGGTCGGTAGAAGGGCTTAGGTCAGCTCATGGCGGGGGGGGCTGCCGACGTTCTGTGGAGCGGCGGCGTTCGTGGGGATGCTGCGGCAGGCGCGCGCAGGTCCGGAGTCATTTGGATCGAACGTTGATCGAGTGTGCGCGCCGTTGCTTCCTGGGAGCATGGTGCAGCAGAAGAGCAAACGAGGGGCTCACCTTCGTGGGGCTGGCAACGCTGTTGTGCTGACGGGCGTTGCAGCTCGGGCGCGGCGCTCGGGCCAGGGGGCTGCCGGAGCGGCAGGTGAGGAGGCGACCGGTGGCGGCGCTGGCGCTGCTGGGCCCGCGGGCGGCGGCGACGCGGCGAGTGCGTCGTCGGGCGTCATCGCGGCGGAGCGCGGCGGCACTGGCGGCGGCGGGGTTCTGGAGTACGTGGGCGGGGTGGGTGGCATGGCTCCCAGCGGTCCTGGAGGACGGCAGGCTCCTTGCAGCAGCGCGGGGCGATCTCTGGTGCCTGCGGGGCGGGCAGAGGAGTCGGCGGCGATGGGTGACGTTGCGCCGGGCGGCGGCGGAGCTCGGCGCAGACGGTCGTCTCTGGACAGCAGCAGCGATGATGGCGTGCCGGGCCGTGAGCGGGCGGCGGAGGGGGGCGGCGATGGTCGTCGTCAGGGACGCTCTTCGGTGGACTGCAGCAGCGTCGGGGGCGCCGTGGGTGGACGTGGCCGCGGGGCCACGACGCTTGCGGGTGCTGGCGGCCGTGGGGGGGCGACGACTGCGCCTGGGGTCGGCGGCGGATGGGCGGGGAGGGGTCGCGGCGGCGCGGGGCGGGGCAGAGCGGTGACGGGCGCGCTGGCGCCTGGCGGCGCCGCCGGTGGTCGGCGGAGAAGGTCGTCCTTGGACAGCAGCAGCGATGGGGCCGGGTCGGGCGGCGAGCGCGAGGCGATGTTGGGCGGTGGGGGTCGTCTTGGAGGACGAGCGGCGCCGGGCGGCGGCAGCGGCGCCGACGCTGCGGGGGCGAGGCGCGGGACGCGGAGAAGGACCAGCCTGGACTCCAGCAGCGACGGGGGCGGCGTCGAGGTGGCCGCGGTCCTCGCCGGACGAGGTCGGCGGGGTCGTGGGCGGGGCTGCGGCAGAGGGCGGCGCGGCGGTGGCCGGCGCGGCGAGCTCGAGCTGTGCATGGGGGACCTGGAGGAGTGCAGGGTGTTCCAGCCGGCCTACGTGGACCCGGCCAGGTGTCAGGCGCTGCTCTGGGGCGGCGGGCTGGGCCGCCTGCAGTGTGGCAGTAAGCCGGAGCCGGGGTCGGACCTGTGCAGGGCGCATCGGACGTGCCCGCACGGGCGCGTCACGGGGCCCATTCCGGAGAAGAAGCTGGATCAGTTCCGCAGGGTGGCGTTGGGCGTCCCCAAGCCGTCGAAGCAGTGGTACTCGCGGCATTTGATGTGGGGGTACGCCGCCGAGATGCGCCGGGACCTCAAGTTCCTCAGCGAGCGCGACGAGGCGGGGCGCTGGAAGCTCACGGACGCCGAGTACGAGCGGTGCTTGGGCAAGATTCAGGAGTACGTGAGGAAAAATCGAGGCCAGGGGGGTCGCTCTGGCCTGGCGGCGTTGGAGGTGGGGGCGGGCGTGCGGTCCAGGGATGACAGGGGTGCTGAGGCGGATGGCGGTCGCTACGGGGCGGAGCGCGAGCGCTACAACGGCCGGGGCGGCGGCCGCGTTTTCAAGTGGTACAGCCGTGCGGTTTTCAACAACTATTTGGCGCGGTGGGGGGCGTCCGAGTTCACGTGCACGGAGCGGCAGTGCATGGCGGCGCTCGCCGCCGTGTCGGACGAGGTGCACAAGTATCCGTCGCTGCATCATCGCCTGAAGGCTTTTGCGGGCCCGCAGTGCTACGCGCACTTGGACCCCGACGGCGGGGATTACCGCGTGCTCGTGAACGAGGACAAGGGGGCGGACGAGGAGGCTGGCGATGGTGAGCTTGTGGGGGTCTCGGTGGCCCGAGACCTTGTGGAGCCGAGCAATTGGTTCCAGTGTGATTGCTGCCGGTGCTGGCGGTTCGTGGGGCCATTGTGCGCGGCGGCCCTGCGGGAGTCTGGCTTCTTCGCGGTGCGCGACAGCGACCTGGACTGGGAGACGTGGCTGAAGCGGGCGGACGATCGGTATAAGTTTGCGAGGGCGTGCCACGACGAACACCGCGGGGAGGGGGAAGAGGAGGGCGGTGTCGGCGGCCTCGGCGACGTCGCATCTGCGGAGGTCGCGGCGGCGCCGGCGCCAGAGCGGGGCGCTGTTGCCGCGCCGCGCAGGCTGCGCCGCAAGACGTCCGCTGAGGCAGCGCCGCGGGAGGCGGGGCTCGGAGGGCGGCGCAGGCTGCGGCGGAAGGTTTCTCAGGAGGAGGCCCTGGCGGGAGATTCGGCGGCGGCTGGACGTCGGCGGGCGGGGTTGTCGGAGACGGGGGCCGGCTTGAAGCGCCAGAGGGAGGGCGATGGAGTGTCGGCTGCTGGCGCTGCTGGAGGGGGTGATGCTGGTGAGGCGTGCGACGACGCGGGCGTGGTCGGCGCGCTTGACCCGCTGCTGGACGAGCGGTCCGCGTCCGACTTCGAGGTTGCGTCGTGCGACGGCGAGCCCACGGGCGCCCCCGTGGGCGCGGCGGTTGGCGGCGGCAGCGACGGCGGCGTGCTCGCGCCCGGCGTTCGGCGGCTGCTGCATGCGGAGCTGGGGCGTCTGAGGGGCGCGGGGCCGTTGATGCAGGAGGACGAGAAGAGGCGAAGAGTGGCGGAGTCGGCGGAGGGCGCGCGGGGATCGAGAGCTGGCGGCGGCGGCGGCGGCGGCTGGGGGCGTGCCGGAGGCAGGGGCGACGTCGGTCGGGCGTTCGAGGTGGGGCGCCTCAAGGATCGGCGCTCGCTGCTTGTCTTTGAAGCCGTTCGGGGGTGGTTGTCTTCGCTGCCGGGAGCCGGAGAGAGGGCCCCGGCGCTGTCCGTGGCGCATCAGGAGAAGTTGTGGGCGGCCGTGGCAGGCGAGAGGCGGGGCGTCGCCTCGGAGTCGCTGGGGCAGGTGCTGTGGGCGGTGGCGACGGAGACTGGCGCGGAGGCGGCGGTGGCGGAGGAGGAAGACGATGAAGGGGTCGAGCGACTGATTCGGCAGCGCCGCATGGAGGCGCACTTTCGTCGGTCCTTTTTGCCGGGGCTGCGGTTGAAGTTCGAGTGCAGCATGCTGCAGACGGCGGTGGAGCGCTCCGACGGCTCGGTGGCGTGGCGCGGGGTCCGGTGCCACAATGGCGCGGTGGGGGACGGCGACCCGGACGACTTCGCGATGCTGTGGAATCCAGCTTGGCGAGTGTCGCTGGACGCTGTGGCGGCCGACGGTGTGCTGGCGCTCCCGCTGCGGCGGCCCGACTCCTGGCACGAGCCCGTGGACATGGCGGACTCCTGGGCGCGGCGCGGCGCCGATCAGAACAGGGTCATGACCGGCCACTGGGCGAAGGTAGTTCCGCCGCGGGAGGGGCCTTCCGAGGAAGGGGCCGGCGATGGGCCGGTGGGCGGTGTTCCTGTGATGGGCCGGTCGCACGTCATGGTCACGCGGTCTGTAGGGAAGGTTCTGAGAGGAGAGCTGCAGGTAGAGGCTGCGAGTTCTGGCGGCGGGCGGCGGGGGCGGCGGCCTGGGTCTGCAAAGACGCTGAAGTTTGATCCGCAGGAGGGCCGGGTGGTGGGCTGGTTCGTGTCAGACCGGGAGATTCGGGCGCCGCAAGGAGTGCGTTGGGGCCCGCGGCGCGAGGTGCAGCTGGCGGGGCCCGCGGACGCGAACCACATGGAGGTCGTACCCAAGGGTTATCGCACCGCTCCGCGCCCACTGATTGGAGGGCGCCGCTGGGGCTGCGCGTTCCGGGCGCCAAGGGTGCTTGGCGCAGGGCGAGCACGGAGGGGGCGGAGCGGCGGAGGTGGTTGCAGGACGGCTACGTGCCCGTGCCCGCGAAGAAGGTGCCGGTGCGTGCGGTGAAGTACGACGCGCAGTTGAGGGAGGCTGCGCTGCGGGCGGTGCAGGCCATGCACACGATCATGAGTCGCATGGTGCTCTTCGAGTGCAGGGACTGCAAGGAGCGCTTCCCGGTGTTCCACCCGGCCTATGAGCCGCCGCCGGAGATCGCGGAGAAGATGGAGGTGCTGAAGGCGGGGAAGAACGGCGTGGCGACGTGCTGCATGGCCGTGGCGTCTTGGGCGGAGTTTCCACCCTCGCCGGAGGCGATGGCGGGCGGGGAGGCGTGGAAGGAGGGCGGCTGTGACTTCGCGGGGCGGTTTTCCGGGACGTGCGTGCGGTGTCAGGCGGACATGGACTCCCAGCTCGGCGCGATGGAGCGCGCCTCGCGTCGGGCCGCCGAGCATGGCGGCGAGGGGGGTGACGCTGCGGGTGGTGGAGGGGCGGGGGCGGAGCCGGCTCCGGCCTCTGTGATCGTCGCCCTGCGCTCGGAGGAGAATCACATGGATCCGTGCTTTCGGTTTCCGTGGGATGACCTTCAGGAGCTCTTCGACGCGGCGACGGTGACGGAGGCGATGTTGTTGGCGCTGGAGCACATGCAGGTCAACTACGTCACGGTGGCGCAGTCGGGCCTGCGGAAGTTCCGGAGGAACGTGTTGTCCTTTCCGCAGGACATCGCGGTCTTCGCGATGCGGCACGGGCTGCTGAAGCAGTACCGGCCGAGGGACCGCGTGGACTCCGTCCGCGGGCCGTGGGGCGGGCTGGAGAACCCGGACAGGCCGGCCAGGCGCTGGGGGGAGGCGACGGAGCAAGAGCGCGCGGAGCACGTCATGGACGATGGGGGGTGCGTCATCTACCCGGGGTTTATCAGGGAGGTGCGGCCGGACGGCGTCTTGGTGGTGGAGTACGACTCGGGGGGCGAGGGCTTGGAGCGCCAAGAGAATGTGCGTCCGCGCGTGCAGATGCCATGGCAGCCGAAGCACGTTCCCTTGCATCTCATGCTGCGCCGGAACGTGGGTGGGAAGCGCGGTGTGCTGGAGGGCCTCAGTGTGCGCTGGCGCTTCGTGGCTAATGTGCTGCAGGCGCTGCGCGCGCATGCGGCTCCGGGGGCCGGGCCGTGGCGCCTCGACGGGGTCAGCGAGCAGGAGCCCATGCACAAGTATTACGATCGGCGGCGGTTCCACGCGATGACGGTGGAGGAGCTTCGCGCGGAGTACGCGCCCAAGATGGCGGGAGGAGCGGTGCTTTCGCCGGCGGAAGAGGCGGGTCTGACGGAGCGGGAGGCGCAGGACCTGGCTGTGGATCTGGAGACGCCCGAGCAGTTCATGGCAGCGGGCTTCTCATTGCGTTTTGTGGGGCCCGATGACGACGCTGGTGCGCGGGGCGCTGGGGTTGCGGCTTGCGAGGCGCATGACGGGGAATATGAAAAAGAGGGTGATGGTGATGCTGGCCCGGCTGCCGGCGAGAACCCGGGCGAGGGTGACGCGGGTGGCGGCTGTGAGGGCGAGGGGGCGAAGGCCGGTGTGGGCGGCGTGGGCCAGGGGCGGGATGCGGAGCCGGAGTCTTTCGTGGACGCCGAGACGTTCGCGCTCTGGCTGGGGAGCTCGGACTTCCCTGTCGGCGGCCGGGTCCGGCTCTGGTGGGCGGAGTTGCCGTTGGGCGCGGAGGGAGACCTGGAGGCGCTGAAGGCGGGGGACGACGAGACGGTTGTGGATCTCTTTGCCAGGGTAGTGTCGGAGCTCCGGGAGGGCGTTGTGGCCACGGGGGTTGTGGGAGGAAGAAACCAACAATGATCCAGCTCTCCTGGTCCTTCTTCTTCTCTCTCCTCGTCCCTGGACGTTTCCAGAGGACGATGGGGGCGGCGGTGGGGGATCTGGAGGTGTGGAGTTGCATGTATTGTTTTTCTTCCTCTCAGGCTGGCAGCGGCCTTGTTCGCGGGGCCGGGGGTCCTTCTGGCGCGCGGGCTCCGGCGGGGGACGTGGTGCATGTCGTGGATCTGGTGGATTGGTTGCGGTGCCGAGCGGGAGAGATGGTGCTGCACGGTGGCGCGGGCGTCCATCCGGAGGCCGTGCTGGACGACGTTCGCTTCGAGGTCGGGATCGCGGCTGGCTGGAGGGCTTGCGCTCAGGATACGGACACCGGCGGGGTGGAGCAACACGTCAGTGGCGAGGACGAGGAGGACGAGTGCCTGCGCACGGCGGAGCGGCTGGTGTACGGGTGGCCCAGCAAGGCGTCGGAGCCGACCGGCCCTTTCAGCGAGGGCCGGTTCGTGAAGGCTTTCCCTCTGGAGTTCCCGATGGGCATTGGGGACATCTACGAGGAGCGCCCTCGGAAGGTCACAGCGGCGGAGTGGGTGCAGCACTTGATCCGGTATCGCACGGGCCAGTTTGTGGGCGGGCCGCGGGGGCAGCGCGTCCTCTGGGCGATGGTGAACATGCTGCTGCTATCCGAGGCGCGATCTAAGGGCTGGGGGATCTACCGGAACACGGTTCGGCGCGGGGCGTTCGGCATGCTGGAGGCGGGCCGCATCTTGACCAAAGGGCGTCTGCGTGCGATTCTGGCAGACGAGGGGCGGGCGAGGATCCTGGTGGGCCAGCTGTCTACCGTGGGCAGGGACGTGCGCTCCACGACCATGCAGTGGGCGTGGGAGGGGATGAAGTTGCAGGCCGCGGTGAAGCACTTGTCCTGGATGCCGCCGTGGGTGGAGGCCGAGGACCTCGACGGGCGACCGCCGGCGGGGCAATGCTTTATGGAGAAGTTCGAGGTGGAGCGAGCCAGTGGTCGTCGGGAGTGGACGCGGGGGTTGGTACCTGATCCTGTGGGGCTGGGGCGCTTCCCGTCTCTGTGGTGGACGCAGAATCCTCATTACCACGCCGCGTTCGACGTTCAGCGTTTCGATCCCAAGGGCATCTCCTTGAGCGATTTCGACGAGGGCTCCAGGCGCGGGCGCGCGGAGTTCGTTCGGGAGAGCGGGGACCTCGTGGCTCAGCTCGTCGCTCTGCGAGTGGAGCTTCACATGCGCGTTGTCATGCCGGCCGTGGTGCCGCACTCGGACCGTTTCCCGTGCATGGCTATGGCCCGGTGGGAGACGGGCGGCGGGGGCAACTTGCATGCCCATGGGTTATGCGTCGGCTTGCCGTCGCCGCAGGTGGGTCGCGTCGTGGCGGACGTGGACGGGGAGGGCGACATGGCGCCCAGCACGTCTGAAGAAGATCTTCGCGCAGTGCTGCGCTGGTTGTGGCGCGAGGGCGGGGCTGCGGAGTTGGAGGCCAAGGGGGAGATGTCGCGTCAGGCGCGTTGTAAGGAGCTGGCGGTAGTGCTCGGGCGCGTGTCTGCGTCGGAGGCGGACGCGGCGGGCGGGGGGGCGGCGGCGGCGAGCGGGGCGGAGGCGGCCAGTGGGGAGAGTGAGGGCTCGGACGAGGAGGGCGGCGGCGACGGCGGCGCGCAGCTCTCGGCGGCGAGGGTGCAGAACCTCATGGAGGCGCTCGTGCAGGACGGTTCTTTGGTGGCGATGGGCGGTGAGGCGGGGGGGCAGGTCGACGCGCGGTACCGGGTGATCTCCACGCCGCCGGTCGGCGAGGTCGAGTGGGGGGCGCGGGAGCGGGGCCGGCGCGGTGTGCGAGATCGGCGTCTCGGACCGGAGGCGCTTCGTGATCTCGGAGTGTTGAAGCCTGAAATGGAGCACGTGGACGTGCAGAGCCGATTGGAGCAGCAGTTTGCGGACTTCTTTGAGGGGGTCGTGTCGGAGTGGAACCCGTGCTATGATAATTGCGGGCGCTGTCGGTTCAGGTGGGACGAGGACATCGGGGCGCACGACGTGGAGATGCTGGGGGAGGACGGCGCGGGGTTGGCGGGGGGGGCGTTTGCTGAGCTCTCGTCCGAGGACAAGGCGCGTGTGAGGGTGCGGAGTGCCGCGCCGGAGCGGATGAATCTGCGGGGGCTGCTGGACTCGGTGTTCGCGGTGGGGGAGGGCGAGAAGGTGGACGTGCAGCCCGTGCGGAGGCTCGTCGCGGCCCTGGTCGATCGTGTGGCGCGCCACACCAAGCACGGCATGGACGCGCCGAAGCTGGGCGTGCACGCGTGCGCGCGCGGGAAGGAGCCCTGTCCGTATTGCCGCTATGGCTTCCCGCGAGATCGGTTGCCTCGTGGCGGCGCCCGGGGGATGGTGATGGAGAAGGGGGACCGGGAGGGTCAGTGGCATCCTCGGTTTCCGCGGAATGACCGCCTGTGCTGTAGCTATGAGGAGCACGTTCTGTTGGGGAACATGGGCAACGTGGACTGGCGGCCGGTGCTGAACCTGTGGGCGGTGACGGAGTACGTGACGAAGTACGCTGTCAAGGCGCCGAAGGGTTCCCGGAGGCTGCGGGAGGTCTTGACGGATGCCGTGGACGAGGTGTGTAAGTACGTGCCGGAGGGGGAGGGGGTGGACCTGCTGAGGCGGTGCATCCAGAAGTTCTTCGCCCGGAGCCTGGGGGGGCGAGACTATCATCTCTTCGAGGCGGTGCCGCTTGGGTTGGGCCTTCCGCAGGTGGTCCCGCTGATGCCGTGGGTGAGCCTGAATACTGCGGGGTCTCGGCCTCTGAAGCCGGCGTCGGCGCTGAAGGAGCTGGGGGGCGACGCGGTGGTCCACTACGACAGCAAGGTGGACAAGTTCAACAAGCGGCTGACCATGGTGCGGAGGCAGAGGCGGGCGGGCGATCTGACGGTGGACGAGGTGGAGGTGCGGGACGTGTCTCTCTTCGAGTTTTGGTGGAAGTTTTACGTTGACAAGGGCAGGGTGAGAAGGTCTACCCGGGCGGTGTGCATCATGGTGACCCCGAGTTACAGCGCAGACGTCGCTAACGTCGAGCACGCGCATCACGAGGGTTACGCGCTGGCCGCGGTGGTCGCGCACTGGAGGCACATGACTACGGAGCGCCGTCGCCGGCTCATCCGGGAGCAGACGGGCGTGCGCGTCGTGCCCGACGTGTGCATCGGCGGCACGGTGTTCGAGGAGCCCTTCGTGCAGGCGGGGCCGATGGCGTCCGAGTCCGAGCGGTACCTGGGGGTGCAGGATCTGTGGAGTCGCATGGCGGCCCTGCGCGACGATGCGGCGGGGGAGTTTTGGGGGTTCATGCTCATGGAGATGTTGACGGATCCGATGCTCCGGCAGTGGGTGCCGCAGTGGGTCGTTGAGCAGTACGAGCGCGCGAATCCCTTTTACAAGGAGGTTCTTACGGCGCTGACGGCGGAGCCCCCGGATGGTCTGACCAATCGACGTCTGCTGAGGAGGGTGCGCGCGGGCATGATTCATCGGCATCAGGTGCATTTGCGCAGGAAGGCGGCGGAGGGCCGCGGGGGCGCGGTTGATGGAACAGGTGGTGACGGCGACGGCGGGGAGGAGGCTCGCAGCGAGGGCCAGCGTGCAGATTCGGAGGACGAGTGCGAGCGGCTGGGGGAGGGCGTCGACGACGATCCAAACGCGCAGAAGATATTGATTATCAGGGATCCGCGGCCCGGCGAGGGGGGCAACGCGACGGACGGTGGTGCGGGTGGAGCGGAGGGGGAGTGGGCGACGAGGACTCTCGAGGAGAGCCTCAGCGCGGCGGGGCCGGCTCGCGCGGCGCATGACGTGCACCTGGGCGTGGGCGACGGGGGCGGCGTCGGTGCTGTTGCGGGTCGCTCGCTGTGGAACCCGAAGGGGTACGAGTGGACGAAGGATCCGTGCAACGTGTCCTGGCGGGAGAAGTCGCGCTTGGAGGGCCTCAAGGAGGAGTGGTACGGCAAGGGGGACGTGGGTGACGGAGCCGAGGAGGTGGACGCGGGGGAGCTGGACGACTGGCAGCGCTTCGCGTACGACGTCGTCACGGGGGAGAGGCCCGATGGTGCTGGACCGTTGCGTCTCATGCTGCTTGGGACCGCGGGGACGGGCAAGTCTCGCACGGTCAGGAGCTTCGTGGCCAAGAGGCGCTCCCAGGCGCGAGCGCGTGCCCTCGCTCGGAGGGGGGGCGGGCGGCCGGCCGACGCGGAGGTGGAGGTGCGGGCGAAGAACGCGTGCCTGCTGGCGGCGCCGACGGGCTGTGCCTCGTTTCAGCTCAAGTTCGGGGCGACGACGCTGCATCGCGCGTTCGGGGTGCCGGTGGGGTACTGCGGGCCTTGGAGTGCCGGTGCCCGGGGGGGGAAGCGGTACGCGCGCCTCAAGCAGCGTCTGAGGGAGGCCGACCTGCTGCTGCTGGACGAGCTCAGCATGATCGGCCGGGGCATGCTCGGCAAGATCGAGTTCAAGGTCCGCGACACGCTGAAGGGGGAGGAGGGGCGCGCGGTGGTCCGGGAGGGCGCGGCTGCGTTCTTGCTGGGGCGCGACGCGGTGCTGGCGGGGGATATGAAGCAGGCGCCGCCGATCGGGGACGATCCGCTCTATCGCTTCGGGGCGTACCAGGGGGCGGGCCAGAACAAGCCCAGGGGAGCGGCGGTTACGCCCTCGGATGCGTGGTCGTCGTTCCGGCTGCACGCGGCGGGGGGGGACGTCCGGGACACGTTCGAGGACGTGGCGTTCCTCCGGCGGGCGTGGCGGTACGCGGATGAGCGGGACGACGTGCCGGCAGAGAGGCGGGAGCTCTATCGGCGGGAGGCGGCGCGGTTCTTGGAGGTGACGCGGGGCATGGCGGAGTGCGCGTGGACGGCCGCTGACCACGCGTGGCTGGCGCAGCGGAACCGCAGTCGGCTCCAGCAGACTGCGGAGGGCCGCGCCGAGCTGGCGCGCTTCGAGGACGCCCCGATCCTCATGGACGGCAGGGTGGACAGGGCCACGGGCGAGGTGGGTGCCAACAAGATCAACTTGTTGAAGTTGGAGAAGGTGTCGGCGAGGACGGGGAAGCCCATTGCGCGCCTGCACGCGTTCCACGACACGCCGGAGGGCCTGGAGCACCCGGAGGGGCTGGACGCCGACGACTTCAGGGGGATCCAGAACGAGATCTTCGTGTGCGAGGGGGCGCGGGTGCTGCTGACGGAGAACTTGTGGGTGGAGGCGGGGCTGATGAACGGTGCCATGGGGACGGTGGTGGGGTACATGTGGCCGGAGAACGCGGACCCTCACGACGGCGATCGGGCCCACAAGGGCCGCACGGCCCCGATCTGCGTCTTCGTGCGGTTCGACAGCGTGCAGCTCCGCGACGCGCACGGGCGCCCGCGATCCTTTTTCCCGGGGGACGACGTGCGCGGGGACTGGGTGCCTATATTCCGCAAGACGGTGGCGTCGACGGTGGAGGAGGGCCTGGCACGGTCGAACTTCCCGCTGCAGTTGGCGTGGGCGCTGACGCACTGGAAGGCCCAGGGCATGACGCTGGAGCGGGTGAGGGTGCACTTGTCCGCGAGGACGGCGGGCGCCCCGGGTATCGGGTTCGTGGCGCGCACGCGTGTGCGGCATCCGTGGGATGTTGTCTTCGAGGAGGACCTGCCGGAGTACGAGGCGTTCATGCGAGTTCGTCGCACGCGCGCGTTTCGCGAGCGCCGGCGCTACGAGCTGCGCTGCGAGGCTCGCGCGTCCAGGACGTTGCGGCGGTACGGGTGCTGCCGGGCGGACGCGTGGGCGCCGGTCGAGCAGGACGCTGCTGCTGTGCTGATGGAGGGCCTTCGGGTGGTGGGGGAGGAGCGGCGCGCCGGGCTGCAGGGGTTCAGTGCACGGGGCATGTGCAGGGCGGTGGACGGCGACACGTGGCTGTGGGGAGACGAGTTGCCGGACTATGACGGCCTCCTCGCGACCGTGGTCGAGCGGGAGGCGCGCGGAGATCAGGGTCGGCGACGTTTGCTGCTGTCCGTGGCGCAGAGGCTTCTGGACAACGTGCGCGTGAGGGAGCTCAGCGGGTCGGAGCGCGTCGACGCGGAGGCTCTCCTTGTGCGCCTGGGTGTTGCGCGGGCGGCCGTCGGCCGCGATGGGGGCTTTGGGCGGGTGGACGGCGTGCTGTGCGAGGGCGCCCTTCGCGATGCTGCGCGCGAGGTTGCGGGGGGGTGCGATGAACGGGGGGTTCAGCTGGGCGAGCTGGCGACGGGGATGCTTCGGCGGCAGGACGTGTTGGGGTACTGGGACGGCAGGGTGGAGGACGCCCTCTCGCCGGAGATGCGGCCTCTGCACATGTCCGCGGTGAAGGAGGCTCTGGGAGCATTGATTCCGGCCGCGCTTCACGGGAGTCTGGATCGGTTCGTGGCGGCCCAGAAGGACGTTGCGGTGTTGGGGGGGGGGGCGAGCTACTTGCTCATGGACCGCTACAGGGTGAACGTGCGGTCGGAGGATGCTTTGCGCCGCGGCCGGTTCACGGAGGACGTCCTGGAGTTTTTCCTGAAGGTGTTGCAGCGGATCTGCGGCGTCCTGGCGCTGCCCGTCGCGGTGGCGAGCAAGACGGTCGGTCTGCATGCCGGGCGGGCGGAGTCCGCGGAGCAGTTCAGGAAGATCATGGGTGGCTGGAAGAAGGTGTGGAATCGAGCGGATGTGGCGGGGAAGAAGGAGCTGGTGTTGCCTGTCGCGGTGGACGAGAAGGGGCGCGACTGGTTCTGCGTGTCCGTGAGGTCTGCGTCAGAGGGAGAAGTTCTGGGGCGCGCAGAGCGCTTGGTCGTCCGCGTGTACGATGAAATGCGACGGCAGGGTGCCGCGCGTCGAGTGGCCTTGAACTTGGACGCGTTGGTGCGCGGACCCGCCTCGGCGGTGGCGGGCCAGGCGGGGCCGGAGACGATCGTGGAGGAGGGGGTTCCCGAGTGCCGGGTGTCGCAGCAGCGCTGCCTCTGCGCGTTCGGGGTCTTGCTCTCTCTGGTGTCCAGGGCTGCCGGGGAGAGAGGCTTGGACATGGCGTCGAAGACGTTCGTGCCAGACGCGGGCCAGGCGGTGGCGGCAGTCTTCGCGGGCTTTCGGACGCGTCTGCGGCAGGAGGGCGCTTCGGATGTTTCTGTTCTGTTGGTTGAGGTGGACGCGTGCAGGGCGGTGCTGCGGTCGCTGGGCCACGCGCCGTCGCTGGTGCGCAGGGGCGGCGAGGCCGAGGGGGAGGGCGCGGAAGCAGCGGCCGGCAGCGTCTCCGGGGGGCGGACTTCTGCTCTGGAGCGGGGCCGCGGCGACGGGGCGACCGCGGGGGTGCGGCTGCGCGTGGGCACGTGGAACGTTGCCGGCGGGTCTTGGTCGGCGCAGGCTCCTCCCAGGTATGGGGGGGGGAGATCAGAGGGCAGCCTTGGTTGCCGAGATCTTGGGGTGGCGGAGGGCCTTCGGCTGCGACGTTGTGGCGCTGCAGGAGTGCGAGGGGGCGGGCGCGATGGGCGAGCTGCTCGACCAGTACCAGTTCTTGGGCGCCACGCCGGCAGCGGCGACGCGGGGGTACGTCCACTTGTACGTTCGCAGGGGCATGGAGGCGGAGCGGCTGTTGTGTGAGGCTTCCTCGGCTGCTGGCGTGGCTGCGCGCGTCAGGGTGGCGCCGGGCCGAGGCGGTGCCGCGGCGGACGAGGTCTGCGTCTTGGCAGTGCATTTGCCTGCCGGGGACAGGGCGGCGCAGCGCGCTGCCGCGCTGGGAGAGGCGCTGCGGTCGCTGGACGAGAGCGGGGCGGAGCGTGCCAGGGTCTTGGTCGTGGGCGACTGGAACGTGCGGGACGAGGAGGTCGCAGCGCTGTGCGAGGCTGAGGGCATGTGCGATGCCACGTGCGCTAGGAAGACCTGGGGCGTGAGGTGGAACAGGTTTTTCGCAGATCAGCAGTACAGCGGCCCCGGGTTTCGTTTTGACCGCGCGATGTTCGGGGAGAAGTTGTTTGCCCGGGCGCATGTGATGGCGCGAGGGCCTGTCGTGTTCGAAGGCGTGCAGTTTTGCGCGTCCGACCACTTCGGGTTGATGGTGTACGTGGACGTGGCAGACGTCTTTGCGCTGCGAGGCAGGGGGCGCGCGGAGGCAGCCCGGGTGCGGCGCGGGGAGGTGTGTAGGGTCTGTGAGGTCGGCGGGGAGCGAGAGGCGCAGGAGGTCCGGGATCGCCGGCAGGCTGCCAGGGATCAGCAGGGGCTCGACAGGGAGAGGGCCGCGGAGAGGGACCGCGAGGCGTTTGCGAGGGGCCAGCAGAGGGCGGCTCGCGAGAGGGCACGCCGGAGGCAGGCGTTGCACGATGCGGCTTTCGGCAGGGAGTCGCTGTTCGATCAGGACTTCGTCGTCGAGGCGGAGGGGCTGGGCGAGGGTGTTCAGATCTCCGCGCCGTCTGCCATTGTCGTGCCGGGCGCTGAGGAGTGGCAAGACGGTGGATGGGGAGAGGTCGCCGGCGTACCCGTGGTGGGCATGGGGAATTTGGGGAACACGTGCTACGTCAACGGCGTGCTGCAGCTGCTCCTGCGGGTGTCGTCCGTGCACGAGGTCCTTTCGAGACATGGGCGAGACCGGTGCCCCAGGGCGTTGCTTGGAGAGGATTGTGTCGTGTGCTTGTTGCGGGAGACGCTGGGGCAGGTCATGGCGGCGTCGCGCCGCGCAGGGGTGCGGAAGCCGAGGCTCGCGCAGGAGAGGGCGGCGGTGGACGAGCGGTACGGCGATGACCAGCAGTGGGACGCCAGCGAGTTCTTTGGGCATTGGTTCCACAGAGCTCGTCAGGTTCGGAAGTCGGGCGAGGGCTCGGAGACACGTGGCTGCGAAAACATAATCAGGGAAGTTGTATTTTGCTGGAGGGAAATTCGCTTCACTGATTGTATACTGCGTTATGTTTATTTTTTTGTGTGTGTGTGTTTGTTTATTTGTGTTTTTGCTTTTGTGTCGCTTCTCTTTCGGAGATTGTTTTAGCGGCCACGGGATCGGCAGCCTTTGTTGGGGCTTCGGCAGGTGGAGCTGGATGCCGGTCGGTGCGTGCCGTGGGGCGATGGATGGCTACATGGGCAGGACGGCTTCCAGGTTACGCACTGGGATCGCCTGTTCAGGAGTGTGACAGAAACGCGCTCGCGGTGCCGCTCGTGTGGTCTTTGCCGTGCCAGGTACGGGTCGGCCGAGATGGTGCGCGTGGTCCCGCCCGAGGACAGGAGGGTGTCGTTGACGACCTCCGAGCTGTATCTGCGCGCGTGCGGGCCCGAGGTGCAGGAGGAGGCGGATCGCCTCGAGTGCCCGAGGTGTGAGTCCCGGCAGGTGCACGTGCTGCAATGGCGGGTGCGCGAGCCGCCGACGGTGCTCTTCGCGCGGGTGATGCGCCCCGTGGCGGCGGGGGGCCAGGGCGCGTTGCTGCGCCGGCGCGTGGACGTGGAGGAGGAGATCCAGCTGCCGGGGTTTCCGCGCATGGTGCTGGCGGGGGTGCTTTTTCACAACGGGGCCACGGTGCGTTCTGGGCACTACACGTCCATGTGCCGCGGGCCGGGCGGTATGTTTTGGATGTACGATGACGCGAAGGTTCAGGCGGTGCAGGGCGGGGTGGGGGAGCAGAAGCCGGCGCAGGTGCACCTCATGGTGTATGTAAACCCGCGCGGCGGGGCGGTGTGGGAGGGGCTCGCGCGGGGCGGTGCGGCTCGCGCAGGGGCGGCTCTGGATGGCGGGCATGCAGGCATGCATGCAGTCGCATGCGGCTTATGAGTGCTTCTGCGGGCGTGAGCGGCCTGCTCCTTGCCGACGGGCTTGAACGGGTGGACGGAGTAGGCGCTGCTGGAGGCGCGCGTTGGCATTGCCCCGGGGCGCGCTCGCACGCTGGAGGCGCACGTGGCCTGGTGGGCGGCCATTCTGGCGGCGCAGGGCTTGTGTTCCGGGGGCTCTAAGGCCCGCGCTCGCCGCGCTATGAGAAACAAAGGTGTTGCCTGGTTTTGGGGTCCTTGGAGTTTCTCAGGGGTGAGGGGGGGCGTCTGTGTGTGGCATGTGGAGTTGTCGTGCGAGTGGCATGTCGCTTTGATGTTCCTCGTCGGTGCTTTCTCGTCGCCGTTTTCCCTGCTCGCCCCGTCGTCGCCCGCGCTGCTGATTGCTCGGCGCGTCGCCACCTTGCCTTGGGTTCCCATGTGGTTGAGGCCCCGCAAGGATTTATGGGTCAGTTGCGGGTCTCCGGTTTCCCAACAGGGTGCGATGCCTGAGGGCGCGCGGCGGCCGCGTCGGTCCCACGTCGGTCGCCGGCATTGGTTGACGGCGCCCCGAAGCAGGCCACGACAGGCTAATGGAGGTCCCGAGAGGGCACTAGACGGTCCCAAGAGGCCCCGAAGACGCCCAAGCTGCCCTCAAGACGGCCGACGAGGACTCCAACACGCTCCAGGACGGATTCAAGAGGCTTCCCAAGAGAGCCCTGGGAGGCAAGATTCACTAATGTTCCGATGGTTTCTGAAGGATTTATGCGTTCTTGCTCCCCCCGCTTCTCAGCGCTCCCTCTCGGCCTCGCTCGGAGGCCCTTCAGATCGCTCCAAGACGGGCCACGAGGCCCCGAAGAGGGCCCCAAGACGGCCCAGGAGGCTCCCCAGACAACCCAACTGTGCCCCAAGAGCTTCCCAAGAGAGGGCCCAGAGGGGGACCGTCAACCGATATTTCGACGTCTCTGGCCCTAGAGGCCGCCTGGAGGCCCCCAGAGGCCACCGAGAGGGCCACGGTAGCCAGTTCGCGGGGGCGTTGTTCGTGGCTCTCTGTGTCGCTTCTTCTTCCTCTTATTCTTCGTTTGCGTCATCATGGCACGTTCGCGCGCCCCGCAGCATTTGGGTTCGACGCGCCCGGTCTCTTGCCGAGCGCGCGCGGGGACGAGGCGAGGCAGATCTGGTCTTGGGGATCGAATGCAATCCAGCCCAGGGCGTGCGGGAGAGGTCGGGGTCGTCGTCGCTGTCGTCGTACGTGGCCGCTGCGCGTTTGTTGCGTCGTGTCCGTTAGAGTTTCGCGGTTCGGTCCTTTGCAGGGTCATGGCGCCCAAGAGGAAGCCCGAGCAGGTGCGGCCGGTTGGGCTCGAGAGGCTGGACGCCAGCATGCGGAACGCGTGCGTTGACGTGCAGGTGCTGGGCGTGGCGTGCTCAGCGGTTCGGGATCGCCTTTGGGCGGCGGGATGGGATGGGGTCGGGAATGGGAGGGGGGGGGTGGCAGGGTGGGGCGGTAGCTCCATGTGGCGGCGCGCGATCGTTTCCTCCGATCCTGGGCGGGGGCAGGTTAGGTATCCAGCGGAGCGGCCGTCGGCTGGTCGTCAGTGGGCCTCTGGCCTTTGCTGCGTGCGGGCGCTTGCGCGGTCCGGTCACTGAGGCGGTGGAGACCTTTACGTTCATCGACAAGGAAGATGGGGAGACGGAGCGCGTGTACGGGGTCGCTGCCGGATTTGCCCTTGGCAGGGTGGTGTCGATGACGTTCTTCGGCGAGGCGGTGGACGAGATGCGTTCGGCGTGCGTGGACGTGCCCGTGGCGCTGCGGCTGCGTGGGGGCATGGTGGGGATACGTCGGTGCCCTGGCGGCTTGTTCTTTGCTTCGTTCGCTTCGGCCTGTCTCTATCGCCGCGTTGTGGTGGTCGTGATGTGGTGGTCGCGATCTGTGTGTGTCGCTCTGCTTGGATCGGTGTTGCGGTCGGATCATCTTGCTCGTTTCGGGGGGGATCGTTTGGGGAGGGGCGCGGGCAATGTTTCTTTCGTTCATGCGAGTTCCCATTATGAGGGGCACCCGCGTGCGCGCGGGGGACGTTGCCCGCGCGATCGGGGCGGGGTTCGCTGGAGGTCACGAGACGTCCCTGTCGACGATCATGTACGACATGACGTTCGACAGGAAGTTCGGTGTGCAGAAGTTGGCGGCTGGCGCCATCGGGCTTGGGGACGTGCCCGCGCGCGTGGCGACCTCGGGCGGGCGCCCGGGGCACGTGGCGGGCGTGGTGAGCAAGGTCGGTGAGATCAAGCACGTCCACCGCAGCATTGTGACGAAGGACCGGGGCGGTGGGGACCGGAGCGTCGAGGTGATGGAGGTGGAGGTTGCGGTCGAGTCTCCGACGGCGTGCGTCCTTGCTGTGAACGTGTGGGGCAAGGGCGCGCGCGTGCTGCGCGGCGGTGTCTTGGGGCGGGCGCCGCCGTATCCGGTGATGGTGCACGGCTTGTCTTTGCGGCCGGCGGGGGAGGGGAAGCTGAAGGCGACGCTGAGGGGCGGCGGGGCCATTCGGGCCATGGAGGCTCCGGAGATGGTGCGCTGGTACGAGGGGGTGAAGGAGTCCCTGGAGTTGGCGACTCGGGTTTATCGGGCGCCGTCCTTGGCCGATGCCGTGGCCGTGACTGGCGTTGGGTTTCGCAGCTTGCACGAGGCCATCGAGGGCGGCAATGCGGAGGAGGTGCACCACGTGAAGGTGGCGGCGTCGTTGGTGGACGTTTACCGCAAGAGAGCGCCTTTCTACGAAGCGTGTTTGGAGAAGACGGTGGAGGGGCGGACGTGCCACACCAAGACGGCGGCGGGCTTCTGCTGGCGGTGCGACAAGGAGGTGGCGAATACGGAGCCGTTCATGTTCGCGCGTGTGCGGTTGCTCTTTGAAGATGGGGCGATGGCATGGGTGACCGTCTTGGGGGCTTCGGGGGAGCAGCTCCTCGGCGTTTCGGCGCAGCACGTGGCGGAGTTGGAGAGCGTGTCCGTCAGCGGTGGTGATGCGGCGCGGAAGAACCTGGACGGCGTCGTGAGGGGGGCGAGGGAGGTCAAGTGGACGGTTGGGGTGAAGTTGGAGGGGTACGAGACGGATGATGGGGTGGTGGCGAGTGCGACCGTCTTCGAGGTGAAGACGGTGCTCAAGCGTTCGGCGGCGGATGCGCTGGGAGGTGCCGGCGTGAGCACGGGCGCAGCGCGGGGGGCCGATGGCCAGGCGGTGTCTCCGAGCGCGGCGACGGCCTCGGGGGGTCGCGGCGATCTATTCGGGTTCGGCGGCGCCGAGGACGGCGGCGGGTTCGGGTTCGGAGGCGGTCCCCCTGGCGAGGCGGCGGGGTCTGGCGCGGCGGCAGCCTCGGCGGCTGGTGGCGATGGGGCGCCGCAGCAGGAGGATGACGCGGAGGAGTGAGCGGATGGAGCCGCGGGGCCGCAGTTTTGATCCATTCGACCGCCCTGGCGAGACGGCGGGGCCGGGGAGGGCGGCAACCTCGGCGGCTGGTGACGATGAGGTGGCGCAGGGGAAGGATTGGGCCGCGGGGCCGCCGTCGGGCCGCAGTTTTCACTTTCTTGAGGAGGATGAGGTCGGGGGGGCGGTCTGGGCAGAGTGGTTTTTCGGGGCTAACTTAGGTTTGTTCGGGTTCAGATTGTCTTGGAGCCTTCTGGGGATGTTCGGTGGGCTGTGTTGGGTGCTTCTTCGGTTGTCTCTGAGCAGTTTTGGAGGCATCTTGGAATGTCTTGGAGCGTTGGTTAGCCGACAGCGCGAGAACCATGAATAGCTGCAACAGCCAATGGAACAGTTATCGGAGGTGAGGGGGGGAGATCGAAGTGGAACGGAGAGCCCCCCTACCGGGAAATGGATATCGGTTTCGTGTTCTTGCGTGGCGTGCGGGCGAGGCGAAGCTGCGTGGGCGGGCGATGGAAAGTCTCCTGTGGCTGAGGCGCGGCCGGAGCAAAAGAACCTTGACTGGGCGGCCGGTGCCCCGCGCGGTTTCCCGCCGGTGTCCCGCTGGCGCCCCGTGTGGCTGAGGCGCGGCCGGAGGGAAAAAACCTTGACAGGGCAGCCGGTGCCGCGCGGTGTCCCGCCGGTGTCCCGCCGGTGTTCCGTCGGTGTTCCGTTCGTGTCCCGATGATGATGTGGATTCCCGTCGGTGTCCCGATGATGATGATGATGACGGTGATGATGATGGTGATGGTGGGGATTCTGATGGTGATGTTGATGTTGGGGATGATGATGATGTTGATGATGATGATGATCATGATGCTGATAGGATGTTGAGGATGGTGTCCCGATGATGATGCTGCTGTTGATGGTGATGTCGATGATGATGATGATGATGGTGTCCCGATGACGAGGACGATGATGATCATGATGGTTTTGTTGATGATGATGATAACGATGCTGATGTCGCGCCGATGATGATGATGACGATGGTGATGATGATGATTATGTTGATGGTGTCCCGATGATGATGATGATGACGATGATGACGAGGATGATGATGATGGTGTTCCGATGATGATGGTGATGATGATGATGTTGATGATAATTATGATGTTGAGGATGATGGTGCCCCGATGATGATAATGATAATGATGATGTTGGTGATGATGGTGATGCTGCCCCAGCTTGCCGCCCCGCCGCGCGGACGAGCTGGGCGACGAACCATGCGGGGTCACCTTCACGCGTAAGTTGCACGAGTAGGAGGAAAAGGGTGAGGAGGATGAAGGGGAGGCGAGGACGACCTGGTCATTTCGGGCCTGGGCTCTTAAAGACGGGTCGGGAGTGAGCAGCGAGGCTCGAGGACCTGAGAACACGTTGATTCTGTGCCCAGAAGCAGGGGGGCGCACTTGATATGCGCATGGAATTGTTTTGCTCCGTTTCAGATTTATTTCTCCCCCCCTCTCTGTTTCATTCTCTCTTGCCTCCAGGGGCTGGTCATTAGCCCACTCCGCGCCGAGAAGCTCGTTCTTTAGGGCGAGAAGCGCGGGGGCCCAGTTGGTATGCATATGGAATTGTTTGTATTTCTCTTTTTGGTTCTCTCTTTCTCTGTCTCTCTCTCTCTCTCTCTCTCTCTCTCTCTCTCTCACTCTGTCGCTCCTTTTTTTTTTTGTTTTTTTTTTTTCATTTTTTTATTTCTCCATGTTTCCCTATCTCTCTTTCTCTTTCTTTTTTTCTCTCCCTCTCTCTCCCTCTCTCTCTCTCTCTCTCTCTCGCTCTCCTTTCTGGCGTCCGATGTCCTTATTTTGCTATTTCCCGTTCGTTTTTTTTTTTTTTTTTTTTTTTTTTTTTTTTTTTTTTTTTTTTTTTTTTTTTTTTTTTTTTTTTTTTTTTTTTTTTTTTTTTTTTTTTTTTTTTTTTTTTTTTTTTTTTTTTTTTTTTTTTTTTTTCTCTATCTCTCTCTCTCTCTCCACATATATATATACATATATATATATATTGTTCTCTCTCCTCCTGTGCCCTGTCATAGTGTTATCTCTAGATGGCAATGAAGAATGGTTCTGCACATGCATGCGAGTCATATATATATATACATATGTATGTATATATACATATAAATATGTATCTGGTAAGGAAGCTCTACGAGTCTCCCGGCGGTAACCAAGGTTGACGGTTTACCGCCGGCGCCCAGTTATCCGGGAAAAAAACAGCAAAAGGTCCGTCGAGATTTTCCTTGCCAACTAGCTCTCCAGCGCTCCGGAATTACTCTTAAGCTTCCAGCAATGACTTGCTGAGGGAAGCTCTGCGAGTTACTTGTAAGCGTCCAAAACCCGGATAGCGAAGCCAAGCGCGGAACGCCGCACGGGGATCTCTGCCAGGCCGCCTGAAACGATGCGCGGGACGCTGGAAACCTCGCAGGAGACGCTTGCAGGGGCGCCGTTTACGATGCGTGGGGGCCTGCAAAGCGCGCAAGGAACTTGTAAGCGTCCAAAACCCGGATAGCGAAGCCAAGCGCGGAACGCCGCACGGGGATCTCTGCCAGGCCGCCTGAAACGATGCGCGGGACGCTGGAAACCTCGCAGGAGACGCTTGCAGGGGCGCCGTTTACGATGCGTGGGGCCCTGCAAAGCGCGCAAGGAAGATCTGCCTAGGAGCCTGGAAGAACTGCCGAAGCTCTTCCGAAGCTCTGCCGAAGCGCTTCGCGCACCCTGGAGCCACGCGTATTGGGAAACGCTAGGAAGCCACGCTCCCGGACACGCTGCGAACTCCGGCAGGGCGCTGCGAGAATCGTGGACCGGCGGAGGTGGGCGTGTGCTCCTCACCACCCACCGCCGGCTTCTTATCTGAAACCCTCAGCTCTCCAAGGAGCTATCCGGGAAAATCTGCCTAGGAGCCTGGAAGAACTGCCGAAGCTCTTCCGAAGCTCTGCCGAAGCGCTTCGCGCACCCTGGAGCCACGCGTATTGGGAAACGCCAGGAAGCCACGCTCCCGGACACGCTGCGAACTCCGGCGAGTTGCTCCGGCGATCGTGGACCGGCGGAGGTGGGCGTGTGCTCCTCACCACCCACCGCCGGCTTCTTATCTGAAACCTTCAGCTCTCCAGGAGCTATCCGGGAAAAACCCGGAGAGCGAGGAGAGCCTTTGAGGACACGAAATCTTTCCTGGAGAGCTCCGGGAAGCTCTCTGCGGCGCTGCCGAAGCCTTGGCAGAAACGCTTCCATGCGTGCCTGCACGTGTGCAAGCACGCGTGGAAGCTTGCCGGAAGCTCGCTCGGACACGTTTCCGGTTCACCGGAGTTGCTGCGAGGAACGTGGACCGCCGTGGAGGAGCTCCTGGCAGGCACCACCACCGTCCAGCTTCTAACTTGTACGCGTCCAAAACCCGGATAGCGAGGCAAGGCGCGGAGCGCAGAGCGCTCCAAAGCGCCGCACGGCGACCTTTGCCAGGCTGCCTGGAACGATGCGTGGGGCGCTGGAAACCTCGCAGGAGACGCCTGCGAGGGCGTCTTTTAAGACGCGCGGGGCTCTGTGAAACCTACCACGACACCTCTGCCTAGGAGCCTGCGGGCACTGGCGAAGCTCTGCCGAAGCTCTGCCGAAGCGCTTCGCGCACCCTTGAGCGACGCGTATTGGGAAACGCTAGGAAGCCACGCTCCCGGACCCGCTGCAACCTCGGGCAACTCGCTGCGAGGATCGTGGACCGGCAGAAGTGGGCGTGTCCCCCTCACCACCCACCTCCGGCTTCTTCTCTGAAACCCTTAGCTCTCCAAGAAGCTATCTGGGAATTGGGAAACGCTAGGAAGCCACGCTCCCGGACCCGCTGCAACCTCCGGCAACTCGCTGCGAGGAACGTGGACCGCCGTGGAAGAGCTCCTGGCGGGCACCACCACCGTCCGGCTTCTTCTCTGAAGCCCTTAGCTCTCCAAGGAGCTATCCGGGAATCTTAAGCTCTTTAGCTTTCAGCGAGCTCTCCGGGAATTGGGAGCGCCTCTGGGGCGCGGCGGAACCGCTGCCAGAAACGCATCCATGCGTGCCTGCACGCGCCTGCACGCATGCAGGCACGCGTGGAAGCTCGCGGGAAGCTCTCCCGGACCAGTTGCCGGCTCGAACGACCTGCTGCGGGGATTCTGGAGCGCCGCAGAGGAGCTCCTGGCGGGCACCACCACCGTCCGGCTTCTAATCTTAAACGCTTTAGCTCTCAGCGAGCTCTCCGGGAAAATGTTATCACTTTGTCCTTTCTGGCCGGGTCGACCAACTAGCTCCACCCCGCGCCGGAATTCCTCTAGCTCATCGATGCCGAAGAGCTCTACGAGGTATTACACTTAAGCTTCCAGCAATAACTGTGCGCCGGCGGTAAACCGTCAACCTTGGTTACCGCCGGGAGACTCGTAGAGCTTCCTAACTCGACTTAAGTTGAGAAAATAGACAGCACTTACCAACAATCTGACTTATAGTGAATAGTTTTTGATTTCTAAATGCGACAGACGGATGCGTCTGATTCTGCGAATCGATTCTTGTCATTACCAGCCCTGCAGCCCCCCTACAGCCCGAGTTAAGTGCAGAAAACCGACAGCACCTCTCAGGATGACTCGAACAATGGGAATAGTTTCGCGGACCTAGTTCGGGCAGCAGACAGAGTTCAGAGCTTTGTATTCGACAGGCGGACGCGCCTGATGTCTTCAAATCGATTCCAGTGATTAACCCTGGGAAGCAATCAGTAAACCCCCCTCCCCCCCCCCCCCCCTTCATCAGAGGAAATTATAACGCTTCCGGCACCGGGGCCGGGGCGGAAGCGATATCCCCCGCAGGTCACCAGAGGTCCGCGGAGGGGAGGTCCCCGGAGGTTCCCAGGAGGCATCCAGAAAGGCCTCCACAAGCCTCTGAATGCCCGGTCCCCTTGTAGTCCAGAGCCCAGCGACAAGGCACACCTGCCCAGAGTCGCTTCCTGTGATTCTGTGCGTTTCTGTGAGATTCCTCAGAGATTCCTCTGATACTCCGATTGGCTTCTTTTGAGATTCCTTGCCGTTTCCATTGTGATTATTTTGGGGCTCCTTTGAGACTCCTCTGGTGTTCCTTTGATGTTATTCTGAGGGTCCCTTGAGGCTCCGGTCATATCCCTTTGATGCCCCATCCGGGGCCGGTGGATTATTTTAATTTTAATAAATGTGCTAACATATCGCGGGGGGGTTCGCGGAATGCGTCTGCGAAATCTCTCCGTGGACTCTCCCATAGGATCCCCTGAAAGAATCAATCTGTGATTATTTTGGAACTCCTTTGAGACTCCTCTGGTGTTCCTTTGATGTTATTCTGGGGGTCCCTTGAGGCTCCGGTCATATCCCTTTGATGCCCCATTGCTCAAGAGAGCATCACATCGACATCCGTGGCCGGTGGATTATTTAATTTGTAATAAATGTGCTAACATATCGCGGGGGGGTTCGCGGAATGCGTCTGCGAAATCTCTCCGTGGACTCTCCCATAGGATCCCCTGAAAGAATCAATTTCCCTAGTGCGGTCGCAATAGGGATTGCTTATGTCCACGCGAGCCCGCGTTTTCCAGATTCCTTAGATTCCTTTGTGGTTCGTTTGAGTTGCCGCTGAGATGCCTTTGACATGTCTGTTGGGCTCCTTTGAGATTGCTTTGAACTTCCATTGGTTCCTTCGATATCATGCGTGCGATTCCTTGTGGTATTCTTATGGGATTCCTTTGGGGGTTCTTTCAAGTTCCTCTGATATTCCTTCGACAATCCCTGAAGGGAGCATCACATCGACCTCCGGTGCCTGTGGATTATTTTATTTTCAATAAATGTGCAAACATATCGCGGGGGGGGTTCGCGGAATCCGTCTGCGATATCCCTCCGTGGACTCTCCCATAGGACCCCGTGAAAAAAACAATTTCCCTATTGCGGCCGCAGTAGGGTTTGCTTATGTCCACGCGAGCCCGCGTTTTCCAGATTCCTTAGATTCCTTCGTGGTTCGTTTGAGCTGCCGCTGAGATCCCTTTGCGATTTCTGTGGGGCTCCTTTGAGATTACTTTGAATTTCCAATGGGGATCCTTTGAGATTCTGCGTGGGCTTCCTTCTGAGATTCTTCTGGGATTCCTTTGGGGGGTCCTTTCAAGTATAGTTGCTTGCGGTGATTTCATTGTTTGTCATTTTTGATTTACCTTTGATTTCCGATGCGCGTCAGTTTCCCGGTGTTCTGTCAAGGCGGGAATGCATCGGCAAGCGTTCGTGCGCGTTGGTTCTTCAGACTGTCGCCTCGCGTTGCCGCCAGCTTCGGGCCCGGGGGGGGAAATTATTAATTAATTAATTGTTTTATTTATTTTTTATGTGCTAACGATATCGCCGGAGGGCGCCGCCCAAAATAATTATTTATTTTATTTTCTGTGCTGGCGATATCGCCGGGGGGTTTACTGTTTGCTTGCCAGGGTTACCAGCCACGCAGCCCCCCTAGAGCCCGAGTCAAGTCCAGATAACCTATTACACTTAAGCTTCCAGCAATAACTTGCTAAGGGAAGCTCTACGAGTTACTAGCTCCACCGCGCGCCAAAATTCCTCTAGCTCATCGATGTCGAAGAGCTCTACGAGGTAAGCTCTGGGGAGCTCTTGGGGGGAAGCTCTGGGGGAGGGCTCTGGGGGAGAGCTCTTGGGGGGGAGCTCTGGGGGAGAGCTCTGGGGGAGAGCTCTGGGGGGGAGCTCTGGGGGAGGTTCTGGGGGAGAGCTCTGGGGAGAGCTCTGGGGGCTCTGGGTGAGAGCTCTGGGGAGGAGCTCTGGTCTGGGGGAGAGCTCTGGGGGAGAGCTCTGGGGAGCTCTGGGGGGAGAGCTCTGGGGGAGCTCTGGGGGAGAGCTCTGGGGAGAGCTCTGGGCGAGAGCTCTGGGGGAGAGCTCCGGGGGAGAGCGCTGGGGGAGAGCTCTGGGAGACAGCGCTGGGGGAGAGCTCCGGGGGAGAGCCCTGGGGCAGAGCGCTGGGGGAGAGCCCCGGGGGAGAGCTTTGGGGGAGAGCTCCGGGGGAGAGCCCTGGGGCAGAGCGCTGGGGGAGAGCCCCGGGGGAGAGCTTTGGGGGAGAGCTCTGGGGGAGTGCTCTGGGGGAGAGCTCTGGGGGAGAGCTCTGGGGGAAAGCTCTGGGGGAGAGCTCTTGGGGAGAGCTCTGGGGGAGAGCTCTGGGGGACTCTGGGGGAGCCGAGCGGTATCCGTGAGCATCTGGCCGAGGGTTACGGGTTATACCTCATAGAGCTCTTCGGCATCGATGAGCTAGAGGAATTCCGGCGCGGGGTGGAGCTAGTCGGTCGACCCGGCCAGAAAGGACAAAGTGATGACTTCTGGGTGGTTTTGCGAATATTTGGAAGATATTTGACAATTCATTTTGAGAAAGCAAATTTTTCGCACCTGTAGTGGGTTATTTCGCGTCTGCCAGTAAAATTTTCAAGTTTATAGGTGCAGTATTACTATCAAATCACTTGGCGGATCCGACGTTGAATAAAAACAGAAAGCGTGATTTTTCGAGTTTTTTGTTTCTCGCTCCAAATTTTCTGTATGTGCTCCGACGATCGCCGTGCAAGAAAAGAGCTCTACGAGGTTCCCGGCGGTGACCAGGTTGACGGTTTACCGCCGGTTCCAGTCATTGTGCAAGCGAAGCACCGCCTCGGGCCGGCAGGCCTATGGTCGCGGTGAGCTCGACTTGCAGCTCGCTCTCACTAGCAGATCCTTACAGGCGTGGCGGTGCGCGCCCCCAGGTCCGCGCCTGCAGTTTAGGGTTTACACTACGTATTAGGGTCTGCGGGGTGTGCTGCGGTCTGCTCGGTGTGCTAAATAGGTTTCAGCGATAAAAAAACGAGGTATCGGCGTATTCGGAATGGAAAAAATAGCGTTTCGCGCGTGCCCGCTCGAGGATGGTGCACCGCCCATATCGAATCCTCGTTGCCTAACGATGTCCGCGAGCCCCGCTTTCCACCGTAAAAAAAAACGGCGCGCGGGCATTTTGTCTATAATCCCACGTAAAAAACGATGTGCGGCGACCCCTAGATTTTGTCTTCTCGGCTTTAGGCTTTAGGCTTTAAGCTTTAAGCTTTAGGCTTTAGGCTTTAGGCTTTAGGCTGGGAGCACCTGGGAGCGCCTGGGAGCGCCTGGGAACACCTGGGAACGCTTGGGAGCGTGGGGGCGTGCCGGGAGCGCCTGGGGGCGCCTGGGAGCGCCTGGGAGCGCTTGGTAGCGCCTGGGAGCGCCTGGGAGCGCTTGGGAGCGATTGGGAACACTTGGGGGCGCGTGAGGGCGTGCCGGGGGCGCCTGGGAGCGCCTGGGAGCGTGCCGGGAGCGCCTGGGCGCGCCAGCGCCTGGGGCGCTTGCGAGCGCCTGGGAGTGTCTGGGAGCGCCTGGGTGCCTGGAGCGTGCCGGGAGCGCTTGGGAGCGCTGGGAAGCGCTTGGGAGCGCCTGGAAGCGCTTGGGAGCGCCTGGGAGCGCTTGGGAGCGTGCCCGGAGCGCCTGGGAGCGCCTGGGAGCGCGCCGGGAGCGCCTGAGAGCGCCTGGGTGCGCCTGGGAGCGCCTGGCGCGCCGGGAGCAGCACTGTTTCCATCGCTCGTCGAGATATCGCTCGAGCTTGCTCAATACGTGGTGCTTTTCCCGGATAGCTTCTTGGAGAGCTGAGGGCTTCAGATAAGAAGCCGGAGGTGGGTGGTGAGGGAGACACGCCCACCTCCGCCGGTCCACGATCCCCGGAGCAGGTTGCCGGAGCTTGCAGCGGGTCCGGGAGCGCTCCAGGCACGCGTCCACGCGTGCCTGCACTCGTGCAGGCACGCGTGCACGCGTCGCTGGCAGCGGTTCAGGAGCGCTTCAGGAGAGCTCTCCAAAGCCCTTCAGGGAAGCTTTCCAGCGTCCCCAGAGCTCCTTCACGCGAGGTCTCCAGCGTCTCCACGCACGGTAAACCGCGTGAGTCAGGCCGCCCCCGCACGCTTAAACCGCGCGCGTGAGCGGCCCGGGAGGCGAGACTCCGGGCGCGCGCGGCCCCGGGGCGAGGACCCGGGGGTGGCGCTTGCGCGGCCTGGGGGGCGAGATCTCGGCGCGCGCATTCTCGCCCTGAGCAGGGCGTTAAAAAACTTCGACCTGAGCAGGTCGTTAAACTGCTCCAGGGGGGGGAGGCGGCTTCCGGCACTGCTGGAAACCCCTTCCCCGGGCACGGGGTGGAGGGAGGAAGAGGCTTCCGAATCCGCGGGAAACCTCTCCCCCCTGGGGGGCAGACACGCGGGGCGACTGCCCTGGGGGGCCCGGAGGGGGCCGTAGGGGGCCTCTTTCGGATCCACCCCACCCAAACTCCGGGAACGAAAAAAAACGCTAAAAAGAAAACCGCGGACGGGAGAGAAGGGAAAGGAAGGAGAAGAAAGCAGCAGAGAGGGGAGGGGCAAGGAAGGAGAACACGGGAGAAGGAGCAGGAGAAGAGAAAGCGGGAGAGAGGGAGGAAGAGAGCACGGGGAGGGGAAGGAAGACGGCGGCGGCGACGACGACGACGAACCGCCCGCGCCGCCGGCTCGCCAGCGCCGCGCCCCGCCCCGCGCGGCCGCTCCCGGGACCCCCGCGTGCGCGCGGGGGCGGGGGCGCGCCGGGCGGGCGGGCGCGGGCGCTTGGGCGGCCGCCGCGCGCACACACACGCGCGCCACACACACTACACAACACACACACACACACGCGCGCACGCACGCGCACACAGCGGATTGGACGGTCGCCCCCAAGGCGGCCGTCCTTTCCTCCGGGGGATGGCGGTCCTTCTCAATCCCATGAGAGACCGTTGTCCCAGTCCATGCATCCCCCCGGATGGCTTGGTGGCGCAAGGCGCAGGCTCAAGGAGCATACTTCCCTCCCCGACGGCTGGGTTTTCCCCCAGCCGGCCCGGGGGTGTGACGGGGAATGAGGTAGTACTTAACTCGTAGAGCTTCCCTTAGCTAGTTATAGCTGGAAGCTAAGAGTAATTCCGGCGCGCTGGAGAGCTAGTTGGCAAGAAAAATCTCGACGGAACTTTTGGTGACTTTTGCTCGGTTGAAAATTTTGTTCTCGAAATTTGACCATTCGTTAGAGCTCTAGTATTTTTTCCCGTGATATTCGATCTTATTCCCGCTCGCCATCTTGATCTCAGCTCGATCGGGTAACTTTGAAGGCCAAAAAGCACGGTGGCGGGAACGGCCGTTTCGAGTCATCTTGCTACGGGCTGTCGGTATTTTCAACTTAACTCGAGCTGTAGGGCAGCTACAGTGCCTGTAAGCACAGCTATCGCACTCAGAATCATCAGGCGCGTTCGCCTGTTCAATCCAGAGGTCTGAACTCGGTCTGCTACCCGAGCTAGGTCCGCAAATCTATTCGTATTATTCGAGTCAACTTGATACGCGTTGTCGGTATTTTCTACTTAACTCGAGCTGTAGGGCAGCTACAGTGCTGGTAAGCACACCTATCGCACTCAGAATCATCAGGCGCGTTCGCCTGTTGAATCCAGAGGTCTGAACTCGGTCTGCTAGCCGAGCTAGGTCCGCAAACCTATTCGTATTATTCGAGTCAACTTGATACGCGTTGTCGGTATTTTCTGCTTAACTCGAGGTCTAGGGCAGCTACAGTGCTGGTAAGCACACCTATCGCACTCAGAATCGTCAGGCGCGTTCGCCTGTTAAATCCATAGGTCTAAACTCGGTCTGCTAGCTGGGCTAGGTCCGCAAACCTATTCGTATTATTCGAGTCATCTTGACAAACGCTCTCGGTTTTCTGTACTTAACTCGAGCTTTAGGGCAGTTACAGAGCCTATAGTCACATAAATCGATTGGGAATCATCGGGCGCGTTTGTCTGTTGTATCGAGAGCTCTGAACTCGGCCTGCTGCCCGAGCTAGCTTCGCGAAACTATTCGTATTCTCCGAATCATCGTGCAACGTGCTCTCAATTTTCTGCACTCAACTCGTGCTGGGGGAGGGCTACAGTGCTGCGGGTCATAGAAATCGATTTGCACACATCAGACGCGTTCGTTGGACGATTCGAAAGCTCAGAACTTGATTTGCTGCTCGAAACAGATTCGCGAAACTATTGTATTATTCGAGTCATTCTGAGAGATGCTCTCGGTTTTCTGCACTTAACTCGGGCTGTCGGGGGGCTGCAGGGCTGGTAATCACATGAGTCGATTCGCAGACATCAGACGCGTCCGCCTGTCGCATTGCGAGGTCTGAACTCGGTCTGATACTCGAACTGGATTGCGAAACTGTTTGTTTTTTTGTTAGAGTCATGGAAACTAGTCGTTCTCTGGATTATCTCCCATTCTATATACTGTCAGGAAGCTCTACGAGTCCCCCGGCGGTAAGAAAGGTTGACGGTTTACCGCCGGCGCCCAGTGGTGAACTGCCGGTGAGACTGGGTATCCCCCAGTCTCATTTCAGCCTGGGCGCAAGGCGCAATTCTAGCCTCCGGGCAGGAAATGTTGTTGTGGGTTTGGGGCGGGGCCGGGGGCGGGGCCGGGGCCTGGGACCGCGGGGCCGGGGCCGGGGGCCCAGGGGCCAGGGGCCGGGGCGGGGTCCTGGACGCAGGGAACTGCGCGTTGGGAGGGGGAAACGCTCGCGATTTTTTCGCGGGCGTTTTCCTGTCCGGCGCGCGGCTTTCCGACTGACACGGTGGTATCTAGAAAAGAGCGCTCGGAGGGGGAAACGCTCGCGAAATTTTCGCGGGCGTTTTCCTGTCCGGCGCTCGTTTCCCGGATTGGCGCACCGTTTTCTGGAAAACCGAGATGTGAGGGGGAAACTAACGCGGATTTTCCGTATGAGTTTCCCGCTTCGGCGCACCTTTTCTCGGAGAATTCGGCCGCGAGCGGCGGCGGCGGCGGCAGAAACGGGCTGGGAGGCGTTAGAAATCATCCCCGGGGCGTGAAAAATCGCTCCGGAGGCGTGCGAAAACGGTTTGCGGACGAGGAGGAAAAGAACCAGGAGAACGACGGCGACTGCGACGTCTGCCGCGTGCCTGTCGGGGTTTCCGCTATAGCCATGGCTTTGGCGGACATGGAGGAGGAGGAGGGAGGAGGAGGAGGAGGAGGGGGAGGAGGAGGAAGGAGAAGGAGGGAGGAGGAGGAGAAGGAGGAGGAGAGGAGGAGGAGGAGGAGGAGGAGAAGGAGAGGAGGAGGAGAGGAAGGAGGAGGAGGAGGAGGGGGAGGGGGGAGACAAAGGAGGAGAGGAAGAGGAGGGAGGAGGAGGAGGGAGGAAGGAGAAGGAGGAGGAAAGAGGGCGCCGACGCCGACGACGACGACGACGACGACGACGACGTCGACGGCGACGACCGGGACCGGGACGGGGACCGGGACCGGGACCGGGACCAGGACCGGGACCAGGACCGGGACGCGGACGGGGACGGGACCTCGGCGGGGGGCGGGCTCGGTTCTCGGGGGCGGTGCGCGGAGCGCTCGTCGCCGGCCCGGGAGTCGCGCTCATGGGATGACCGGGTGCAGGAGTGTTTGCTCGCAGAGCACGACGTGATCCACGAGGAGGTCGTCGATGATACCGCGCTGGAGGCGGCGGAGCGCGAGCAGAAAGCGGTCCGGAAAGCGTGCCGAGCGTCGTGCCGGCGGTCTCGGTGTGCGCGGCGGGAGGCGGAGTGGGCGCGGCGGACGGAGGCGGCGGTCGAGCGGAACGAGCAGCTTGCTACCCGTGTGCTGCTCCCCGTCGTGCCGCGCCCGCTGTTGCGCGACGCGTCGCCAGAGCGGGCTTCGTCTGGGCGCAGCTCGCGGGGGGCGGCTTGCAAGAACGGGCGCGTGGAGCAGTTCCTGACCGCGCGCGCGGCACGTGCCGTCGACCCGGAGCAGCCGCCGGCGCGCGCTCTCCGCGCCGCTGCCGAGGCCGCGCCCGACGCGTCGTCGTGGACCGTGGGCGACGCGGCCCTGCGCGCTGCCTGCGTTCTCGTTGCCCTCGGCGTGTGCCCGCCACAAGAAGACAGCAGAGTGGTCATGACGAGGAAGGTCGCGGCGGCGCGCTGGTGGCGGCAGCGGGATGTGTTCGCGCGGGAGCTCCCGGACGCGCCCGAGCTGGCCGATCGTGCAGTCGCGGTCGTCACCGCCAGGTGGTTCTGCTGCGCGCTCTACGGGCTCTCGGCGCGGACGTGCGGCGGCCGCCGCGTCTGTGCGCGCAGGTTCTCGCCGGGCGTCGGCATTGGCGGAGCGAAGTGCCGGGCGGTGCGGGAGTGCAATGTCTTCGTCGGGGACCTGGCCGTGCGCGCTGCCTGCGCCATGATCGCCCTCGGAGCGTGTCCGGCGGGGCTCAGCGGGGCGACGCAGGACGGCGCCGTGCCCATGTCTGTGGGTGCATTCGGTGCCGCGCGCCCGCCGCGCCCGCGGCCGCGCGGCGGACGCGGGCGGGGGAACCGCTGCGCGCGCGGGAGTTCTCCCGTCGAGTGGCGTGGGAAGTGCCTGCAGAGCGCGGTGGCTGAGCTCGTGGGGGGCGACGCCGCGGGGCATTTCGGCCGCGCGTGCCAGAACCACGAGGGTTCGGGCGCCTGTGGGTCGCTGGTGGAGCGCTGGAATCTTGAGGTCGTGGTCCAGCACTTGCGCTCCCGCTTCCTGCACGTGCGCGTGTTCTCTGCGGAATCTGTGGAAGCGCTCGGAGCGCAGGAGGGAGGGCGCGTGGCGTGGTCGTTGGGGCACGCGACGGGCTTCTGCGCTGGTGCTCTGCTCTGGCTCGACGGCGGTCATGTGTGCGCCGTGGAGGAGTCGGTGGTTTCTGGTGACGTGGAGTGGGGGGAAGCCGAGAGCGCGCCGTGGTGTCGCGTCGTCGCTCACGGGCGTTCGAGCTCGGCGTCGCGGTCGCCGCGCGCGGGTGCGGGGCGTGGCGCGCTGCTGGGCGGGGCGCCGAAGCGCCGTGTGGAGCAGGGTGCCGCAGGGGCGCAGGGTGCGCGCGGGGGCGCGCGCGACGGTGTGGACGCGGAGGTGTTGGCGCGTATGACCCGGAATCAGTTGCATGAGCTGGCAACGCGATTGCGGGCGGAGGGCGACGAAGACGCGCCAGCCTCTCGGCAATGGGATGTTCAGCAGCAGAAGCGGGTGCGATTGGAGGCCGATGCGCACAGGGCCGCGCTCGCGGCGCACCTCGGCATCGACATGAGCGGTGTGCAGCATGCTGGCGCGGAGGCGCGATCGCGGGACTACTCGGAGGAGATGCTGGGCGAGCTGGCGAGGCACGTGGAGGAGCACGACCGCGTTCCGTCGCAGAAGGAGTCCGCGCTGGGCAGGTGGGTGCATAATGTGACCGAGGGCCAGAACGTGCTGACCCCCGAGCGGCGCGCGCGGTTCGACGGGCTCGTGGACCGGCGGGAGGAGAGGCGCGCGCGCGCCCGCGCGATGCTGGACCGCATCGAGGAGCACGTGGAGGTGCTCGACGAGCTGCCGAAGCAGGGGGCAGAGGACGAGGAGGAGAAGAAGCTTGCGGACTGGATCCACAATGTCGTCAAAGGACAGAACGAGCTGGACGATGACAATCAGGAGAGGTTCGATGAGCTGGTGAACAGGGGCATGTGGCAGCGGCGGACGGCGCAGCAGCGCGTGCTCGATGTGAAGGCGTTCGTGGAAAGGCACCGGCGAGGGCCGCAGCGCTTCGGTCACGACGACGATCCGCGGGAGCATCTGCTCGCGCGTTGGGTGGAGCACGTCCGAGCGCGGGGCGTCGAGGGCCTGGACGAGGGCTGGCGCGCGCAGCTGGAGGCGGCGCTGGACGCGGATCTCATCCAGGTCCAGGCGCTGGAGGCGTGGTGCGAGAAGAACCAGAGGATGCCGGTGGAGAAGGCGGAGGATGACGAGGAGCGCAGGCTGGCGAACTTCATCGCGAACCACGAGCGGAAGGGCCGCGCGGCGTCCTTCAACGCGCCCGCGACCTTCGACGCGCTGCGGCAGAAGTACGCGCAGGCGGCCGCCGCGCGCCGCGACGCCGAGAGCAGGGAGGCGGAGGCGCGGGCGCTCGAGGCGCAGCGGCTGGAGCTGCTGCGGCGCGCGGCCGAGGAGGAGGAGGAGGCTCTCGGCGAGGAGGTGGAGGAGCAGGGGGAGGAGGATCCGGCCGACTGCCTCGCGGAGGAGCGGCGCGCGGAGGTCACGCCGGATATGTTCGCCAGGTTCCAGAGGGCAGACAGGGCGCTGGCTCGGCGGCTGAAGACCGCGCTCGTGGGCGCCCTGCTGGAGCACGTGGACGCGCTGCAGGGCGCCGCGCTCGGGCTCGACGTCTTCGTTGCCCTGGCCAAAGACAGGCGGGTCCGCGAAGCCTTGGCCGCCCCGGCGGCCGAAGAGCCGCGCCGCGAGGCGCTCGGGGAGGAGGATGAGGAGGAGGAGGAAGAAGAGGAGCAGGAGGAAGAGGAGCAGGAAAAGGAGGAGCAGGAGCAGGGGGAGCAGGAGCAGGAGCAGGGCGACGAGGAGCGGAGGGAGCAGGAGGAGGGGGACGCAGAGATGGCGGACGCGGAGGAGGAGCCGCGGGGCATGGCGGACGAGGAGGAGCTCCCCACGGGCATCGACGAGGAGCACGAGGATTTCGTGCGGTACGTGCTGGCGACCTGCATGCTGTCGTATGTGCCCGTCGCGCCCAGGTTCTTCGCGGGGGAGGCCCCGGACGCGGAGCTGCAGCGGCAGGTGGCGGAGCTGGAGCGGCTGCGGGACGTCGCCCTGGGGCTCGACGCGGCCACGGCGCAGGACAACGTGGCGCGGTCGCAGGCGATCCGGCGCCTGCGCAGGGCCGACCCCGAGCTGCTGCGCCGCACGCCCGTGCCCAATTCGGACGTGCGGGAGCCCTGGGAGCAGTGGCAGCGCCTGCTCCAACGGCTCGAACAGGAGGGCGTGGAGCGCGAGGTCTGGGTCTGCTGCCGTCGCGAGCCGCTGCGCTGGCGCGCGCCGCTCCGCGACGACGGCAAGCCGGGGCCTGTCCGCGCGCCGCTGCTGCCGTCGCTGGACGCCGCCGAGGGCGAGGTCTGGAGGCCGGGGGAGGTGCGCGAGGCGACGCGCCAGGCGCGGTACGCAGAGCAGGCGCGGCTGGACGGCGCTCCTGGCGCCCCGGTGCACGGCAGCGTGCTCCTGCGCCTGCCTTCCGATTTCCTCTGCTACAAGTGCCAGCAGGATTTCGAGAGCGCGCGGGAGCTGACCGACGGAGAGGTCGATGGTTGGTGTAAGAGGTTGCATTTCGCGCCGAAGAAGCTGCCTAGCCAGGCGGTGATGAAGCGCGAGGCGGTGGAGGCGGAGCGCGCCCGCGCCAGGAAGCGCGCGCAGGCGGCCCGGTGCGCGGCGGGGGGGGAGAACGGATTCGCTGAGTTCCGTGGTCTGCTGCTGGAGGACGAGTGCTTCCACCAGGACAACTGCGAAGCGAGCGTGCAGCTGGACCAGCGACGCGCTCTGGAGCCGTGGTACCAGCGCGCGGGGCCCGACGGGAGCAGGCTGGCGCCCTGGCCGCGCGTCTTCGGTATCCCGAAAGCGTGGGCCGGCCCTGGCCGTGCGTTCTTCTCCGAGGCCGTGGAGTCGGGTTTCGCCGCCGACACGTTCCCCCAGGGGCGGCGCGGCTACTACACGGGCGAGCCGGGCGACGTGCCCGCGGAGCTCTGGCTGTTGCGGGCCTGGTGCCGCGCGCGCGGCGGCGTCGCTCGCATGGGCGACGCCCTGGCCGCGCGCTTGCAGCAGCTCGAGGGCGACCGCGACATAATGTACAGGGTGGAGGCCGCCGAGGGCGCGCGGCGGTCCCCGAGTGGCGACCTGAAGCCGCCCGTGTACTTGGCGGACCTGAAGCCGCAGGCGATCCCCGAGTGGCCCGTCTGGCAGCAGCTCCTCAAGCTGAAGCCTCAGGCGGCGCGGCAGGTGGCGGCTTTCGTGCGCCGGGAGCGGGCGGGCGTGGGCTTGACGTGGAACCTCGCCGCGGGGCACTGGGACCTGGACCAGCAGCGCCTGCTCGCTGCGCTCGAGAGGGATCCCGCGTTGCTCGCCGCGGTGGAGAAGGACGACGCGGCCGCAAAGAATGATAAGGACGTTCTGATTGCCCTCGACGATTTCCGTGCCCGTCACGGCGGTGTCTGGCCGGACGCGTTCGCCGATCGGCGCGGGGAGCCCGATTTCAAGGAAGCGAAGCTCGCGCGGGGTGTTGCAAGGGTGGCGACGAAGTATTCGCAGGAATTCGTGCGCATCTGGTTGGACCGGACATGCAGCCAATGGCTGCGGCTGGCGGGGTGCGGGGATGAGGTGGTGGGAGGAGGGGGCGGCGGCGACGACTCTTCCGGGGGCGGCGGCGGCGGCGGCGGCGGGTCCTCTTCGGGCAGCGGTGCGAACGGTGGACCAGCGTCGGGGTCGGGCTCTGGTGCGCAGGGGCCGGGCGACGGTGGCGCGGGCGGCGACGGCGACGGGGGCGCGGGCGGGGGCGCGGGTCGGCTGCTCGGCGGCGGACCCAAGAGGCAAGCCCCCGAGGGCCCAGGGCCGCGGACTCGCGGGGCGGCGAGAAGGGACCAGGAGCGGTTGCAGCAGGAGCGGCTGCGGAAGGAAGAGGAGGAGCGTCTCAGAGGGAAGACAGTGAAGGCAGGGGACGTGGAGGTGAACGTGGCTCTGGATGACCCCCACGTGAGCGAGGAGGGCACCTTGCCGGCCTGGCTCCTGGACCCCGCGCCGTGCGTCGCTGGCAGGTGCGTCGCGCGCGTCTGGCACCCGCACCGGGGCGTGCACGTGCTCGGGCAGTGCCGGCATTCTTGCAAAGGCGAAGGGCAGTTCTGTGGGAGCCACGGCAGACCCGAGCAGCGACCTTTTGGGGAGTGGGACCCGGACCAGCGCCACAGTTCCCTGACGCGCGAGTGCCCGGAACGGTATGGCTTGGCCGTGAAGGAGGCGCGGAAGCGCGAGACGGATGCCGGCGGCGCCCCGCCCGCGCCGACCCCGGCCATCGCTGCCGCTCGCAAGGCGCGCGTGCCCAGGCTCCAGCCCGAGTATGTGGCCCTCCCGTGTGGCGAGCGCCGTCCTCTGCGGGCATTTAAAGAGGCCCCGGAGGCTCTCCCGCCGTTCCCGTGCCGCCTCTGCGACAAGAACTTCGCCACGCATGCCGGCTTCATGACGCACGTGCACGAAAAGCACCACGGGTGGCCGGAGTATAGGAAGCGCTTGTTCTACCTGGCCGAGCAGTGGCCCCAGCAGGACGACGACGTGCGGCCCGTGAGGCCCCAGGAGTGGCGGCAGTGCGTGGAGGCCTTCTCTGAGCACCTCGTCACGGGGTCTCACGACTGGCCGGCCTGCGCAGCGCCCGCCGATTCGGGGGAGGCCGCCGCCGCCGCTGCCGCGCCGGACGCGCCGCGCGCCTGGTGGAAGCCGCCAGGCGCGGACGGGGCCGTGCCGCCCGCGGGCGTGGACATGCCGCCCGTGGACTTGGACGCGCTGGGCGCTGCGCCGGCGGCGTCGGACGTCGAGGGGCCCGAGCCCGGGCAGAGTCGCCGCGCCGTGCGCTCGAGGGTCGCGTGCTGCGTCTGCGCTCGTCTCCACTGGGCGGACGAGCTGCAGCGCGTGCACTTCTGGCAGCAGCCGGACGGCGCCGGGGAGCGTTCGCTGCTCTGCGACCAGGTGCCGAAGCCGCCCGCGCGCGCCGAGCTCGAGGCGGCGAGGGGAGAGGCATCCGAGGCCGCGGGCGCGCAGGCGCAGGCCATGCGCCTGACGCAGCGGCAGCGCGCCCACGCGCTGCTGGACCCGGCACGGTACCACGCTCGGTGGCGCTTCGTGCGCGAGGGCCCCAACGGCGTCGAGCGCCCGGGCGGCATCCCCCTCGAGGAGCTGGAGGCGTCCGCAGTGCGCGACCCTGGCCCAGACGGGAAGCTGTGGCTCTTGCACAAGAAGTGCTTCAAGATTGACAGGCGCCAGTCAGACGGGGTGCTCGTGGCCGACGCGAAGCAGAAGGTGCCCATCTGCGCAGGGTGTCACGGCGCGCTCTCCAAGAGGTTGCCCACGATGCCGCCCTGCGCGCTGGCCAACGATCTCTGGATCGGTCGGCTGCCACCGCCGCTGCGGAATCTCACGCTGGGCGCGAAGCTTCTGCTGCCCATCGCGCGGGGCATCGTGCGGCGGTTCAACTGCAAGGCCGACTCTGGTGAGTGGGCTCCGATCGACCAGAAGATCAAGGCGTACGTGGGGAACTTCGTGGCGTTCCCGCAGGCGGACGGCGGCCGGCAGGTGCTGTCGCTGCCGCCGCGGGAGAGCGACCTCGTCGAGTTCGTGCAGATTGTCTTCGCGGGGTCCGACCCCGCCACCCTGCAGAAGGCGCTATTGGAGGAGCTCGGCGTGCCCCTCGCCGATTTCAAGCGCGCTTACGAGTACCTCCGCGACACGAACGAGCAGTGCGCCGCGGTGCGGTGGGACGAAGAGGCCGCGCAAAACTTTGCGGACCCCGAGGGCGACGGCGATGGCGACGGCTCCTCGCTCCTGGGCCTGCCTCGCTGTCTCGCGGCGTGCGTGGCCGTGGGGGGTAAGGGCGGCGACGCTCGCCAGGAGGGCCCGGCCGATGCCGTGCAGCCCGGCGCGGGCTCGGCCCCGCCGAAGCGGACGAGTGCAGGCGCAGCGAGCGCGGAGGGCGAAGCGAACGCGGCGGCTGACGGCGGGGGCGAGGCAGGGGGCGGGTGCGGGGATCCCACCGGTGAGGACGCGGCTGGCGCTGGCGGGGAGGATTCAGAGGGCGACGAGGGCGAGGCTGGTGAGGGAGAGGGCGGCGAGGGTGTCGAGGAGGGCGAGTACTGCGCCGCCGTCGCGGACGCCGACATGCTGGCCGATCTGGACAAGCAGTGGCAGACCGTGCACCTCAGCCTCCAGAAGGCGGAGGTGATTGCGCGCGAGAAGCGGCGTGTGGAGGCACTGACGCGGCAGTTCGACGACATGGAGAATTTCCAGGACCGAGATTCCGACCTGCGCTTGGCGGAAGCCGCGAAAGAGGCCCACAAGGCTGCGAAGGCGCTCACCAACTGCAACAAGGAGGCGCTCACGAAGAAGCTGGAGCAGACGGAGCAGAAGATTCAGGCCACGCGGCCTCCTCCGGGAGTCGCCGGGAAGCGCGCGGCCGGTGGCGGCGGCGGCGGCGGCGGCGCGCCGGCCGGGGGCGCTGAGGGCGGGGGGGCGAGGCGCGCGGTGCGGGTCGTCGTGCCCACTGGAACCGAGCCTGTCAGCATGTTCTCCCCCGGTTTCTGGAGTGCTTTCGACCCCGTCGCGTTTCCCTACGGCGACGGCGTCTTCGGACTCGACAGGGAGGCGAAGTTGACGTACGACGAGTGGTGCAGGTGCCTCATGGCTCGCGAGGAGCTCGAGTACGAGGTCCCCGACGACGTCTCGGCGCCCGACGCTGCGCGGGCGCCCGCGCCCGACGCTGCGCGGGCGCCCGCCGCGTCTGAGTCGCCCGTGCCGCGCTGGCGTCGCCACGCGGACCTGCTCACGGCCCAGTATTGCCTCTGGCGCAGAAAGGCTATCATTCAGTCGGCTAGGTTATTCGTGCGCAAGCAGCGTCTGGGGGAAAGCATCGCGGACCTCGCCGCACTGACGCCGGAGGATCTGGCGCAGGTCGTGGCCGTGCTCGGCAGGGGGGCGGGCATCAAGGAGGCCCTGGGCCTCGAGGGCTTGCCCCGGAACGTCAAGAGCGCGCTGCGCAGCATGCTGCTCAGCAACCGTGATGTCGTCGGGTCCGACGCGCACCGGACCACGCTGCGGCACATCAGTACCAGCTACACCCGGCTCTTCGGGCCTCCCCTGGTGTTCACGACGCCGAACATCGCGGACACTCGGAACCTGATGGTGTCCCTGATGTACGAGGGCGCCTCCGTACAGCGATGGCGGCTGCTGGAGGAGACTGCTCCTGTGATGCCCTCGACGCGGGACATGCTGCGGCGGGTGGCCGCTGACCCGGTGTCGCAGGCCATGGTCACGAACCTCATGCTGGAACTGTTCCTGGAGCATGTCGTCGGCGTCACGCGGCAGCGCGGGGCCACGGGCGTCTCCGACGGCGTGGCCGCCACGGGGGCGTGTGGAGCGTTCGGGCTCGTCCGCGCGTTCTTCGGACCCGTGGAGTCGCAGGGGCGCGGCGGCATCCATCCGCACATCCACCTGTGGCGCCTGCACCCGATGACCGGCGCGTTCCTCGCGAAGCTGCGCGCGGGGGACGTCGAAGGCCTCGAGGAGCGTCTGAGGAGGTGGAGGGAGGCCGTGCTCGCCAGGGTCGGCAGCGTGCAGTTCGACGCGGCGGAGGAGGTGGGCCGGCAGCTGGGCTTGGACGGGCCGGACCGTCTGCCGCCGCTTCCGCTCGGCCCGCGGGATCGACGTCTCGCGTTCGCGGACGGGAAGCGAGAGGAGAGCGACCTCCAATTGAAGTACGATACCATCGCTGGCGCCTCGCGTCGTCAGCTCGGGAAGTTGTGCAAGAGGGCGTACGAAGAGGGCCGCCGCTCCGTCCGTGCTGACAACCAACTGTCCACAGAAGAGCTGCGGAATCAGGTTGCGGCCATGATGAACGTCGATCTCGTGGAGGAGCGGGCGATGCTGGAGCAGCAGCCCGCAATAGAGGGTCCGCTCCGGCAGCGCCCGTTCGCGCCGCTGGCAGATCCAGAGCCCGATCCCCATGAGCAGCGGGCACAGTGCCCGGCGGTATTTGGAGAGCCTCTCACGGGTGCGCACGTGACGCTGCAGCCGCAGTACCGCCGCAAGCCTGCGTACCGCGTGGTGCGCGCGGACGGCGCCGCGGCCATGCACTTTGCTGAGTGCCCGGGGGATGAGGCGCGGACCTGGGCGCGCTGCTTCGCGCGGGACGCGCGCAAGTGTATCGTCCGTGGCCACCTGCACAGGTGCGGTCCCACGTGCTGGAAGCACAAGACGAACGACGATGTGCCTCAGCACTGCAAGGTGTGCCGGCTCGGCTTCTACCACGAGTACGAGACTGCGGTCTACAGCCACCCGTCCAGGAAGCGTCCTGCCGCCGCCTTCGTCTGGCGGCGCCTGCGCAAGGGGAAGGATTTGGTGCTTCCGGAAGATGCGAAGGTTCAGTACGCGTGCGGTCCGTTGGAGGAGGGGGAGTGGAACCCTCCTGGCGAGCGCCTGGATCTGGACGACGTTCCGGCTGAAGGCTACGGCCCGTGGCCGCACCGCTGCAACCGGTACGGCAGAGCTGGTCGCGTCGACGTGGTGCGGTACCACCCGTACCACGGGAGCACGAACCCTGTGGGCCAGGTGTGTCTGCGGAGCAACCTGGACGTCCAGTGCCTGGACCGCGTGGTGCTCGACCTGCCGGGCGACGACAGCGTCGGGGGCGCGCCCGCCAGCGACCCTGTTGTGCCGCCGCCTCCGGAGCCCGGTGCGTTCGCCGAGCCTGTCGGCGAGGCATCGGACGCGCTGGCTGGCGCCGGGACTGGCGGCACCGGTTGCGACGAGGGCACTGGGCAGAGCGGAGGTTCCACGGGTTCCGGGGCGTCGGCCGCAGCGCAGGGCGGGGGCGGGGCGGCCGAGGGGGCGGCGCGCGCGGCTGCGGCGGGGGGCGGGCGCGTGCCCGTGGGGCGCCGCCTCGGCCTGCCCAGGGGAGGAGGTTTGCTCGGCGGGGCGCCGACCACGATGGACGATCCGAACGCGGGGGATATCTGGGGCTTCAGAGAAGAGGATGACGAGCCGTGGGATTTGGCCGATGCGTATGGCTTGGATCCGCCGCCTCCGCCGACGCCGGAATTCGAGGACATCGCTGGGTTCAGCGCGGCTTCGTGTTACGACGGCAGCCGGCCCGGGTTCGTGTTCAAGAAGGGGGAGCAGGGCCTGGGCTACTACAGCGACCGGCGCGCGGAGCGCGAGCTGCCAGAATCAGCCGTCGAGACAGAGCCGAGGTCGCGGGCGCCAGGCCGCGCCGCGTCGCGCGCGGCGGCGTCTGGCAGCCCTGCATCGAGCGCGCCCGCGTCGCCCGCCGCCGCCGCAGCTGCTGGCGCGAGCGGCAGCGGTCCGCCCGGCAGCCTGCGGGAGCACGTGTTGCACTCGCTGGAGGCCGTGTTCATGGACGCCATCAATATGGCGCACTACCAGACGGACTACACGACCAAGGCGGGGCCGATCGCGGGAGACCTCGGAGTGCTGCACGCGCAGAGCACCGGGTTGGAGTGGCTCCGACTCCAGCAGAAGGCGGAGCGGGAGGCGGATGAGGCGGCGGAGGCGGAGGGCGAGGAGGACGTCGACGGGGCCCGGGCCGCTGCGGCAGCGCTGGGGAGCGCCTGCGAGCGCCTGGGAGCGCGCCAGGAGCGTGCCGGGAGCGCTTGGGAGCGCCTGCGAGCGCCTGGGAGCGCCTGCGAGCGCCTGGGAGCGCCTGGGGGCGTGCCAGCGCTTGGGAGCGCCTGGGAGCGTCTAGGAGCGCAGCCAGCGCGCGCCTGGGAACGCGCCTGGGTGCGTGCCGGGAGCGCCCAGGAGCGCTTGGGAGCGTCTGGGAGCGCTTGGGAGCGCGTGGGAGCGTGCCGAGAGCGCCTGGGAGCGTGCCGGGAGCGCCTGGAGCGCCGTGGAGCGCTTGGGAGCGTGCCGGGAGCGCCTGGGAAGGCTTGGAAGCGCCTGGGAGCGCTTGGGAGCGCTTGGGAGCGCCTGGGAGCGCCTGGGAGCGCCTGGGAGCGCCTGGGAGCGCCTGGGAGCGCCTGGGAGCGCCTGGGAGCGCCTGGGAGCGCCTGGGAGCGTGCCGGAAGCGCTTGGAGAGTCCTTGGGAGCGCCTGGAGCGTTTGGAAGCGCTTGGAGCGCCGCATGCGGAAATTTCATACGTTTGGAGCACCCAGGGAGCGCCGCATGGTGTATTTTCATAGGTTTGGAGCCCCAGGGGATGTAGCGGACCGCGGGGGAGCCGCTTGCTAGGGCTGAGGGTTAGGGGTTCCTTTTCTTGGGAGAACACCACGGGGATGCACCGCGCGGCGTGCGAATTCCTCCTCAGCGGCTATCGCCGCTTCGTCGGTGCGGCGAACGCCGTATGGGCAGGCTCGCTGAGCGCTCGGCCAGACGCCACGGGCTTCGGCCGCGGCCCGCGCCAGGCGTGCCTCGGGCGCTCGTGAGCGCTATCTCCGAGCTATCTTTGAAGGACGCCACAGTCGGCGCCTTCGCTGTAGCCTTGCGCCCGCTGCGGCCGCAACCCACGCCAGGCGTGCCCCGGGCGCTCGTGAGCGCTATCTCCGAGCTATCTTTGAAGGACGCCACAGTCGGCGCCTTCGCTGTAGCCTTTGCGCCCGCTGCGGCCGCGGCCCACGCCAGGCGTGCCTCGGGCGCTCGTGAGCGCTATCTCCGAGCTATCTTTGAAGGACGCCACAGTCGGCGCCTTCGCTGTAGCCTTTGCGCCGCTGCGGCCGCAACCCACGCCAGGCGTGCCTCGGGCGCTCGTGAGCGCTATCTCCGAGCTATCTTTGAAGGACGCCACAGTCGGCGCCTTCGCTGTAGCCTTTGCGGCCGCTGCGGCCGCCGCCCACGCCAGGCGTGCCTCGGGCGCTCGTGAGCGCTATCTCCGAGCTATCTTTGAAGGACGCCACAGTCGGCGCCTTCGCTGTAGCCTTTGCGCCCGCTGCGGCCGCCGCCCACGCCAGGCGTGCCTCGGGCGCTCGTGAGCGCTATCTCCGAGCTATCTTTGAAGGACGCCACAGTCGGCGCCTTCGCTGTAGCCTTTTGCGCCCGCTGCGGCCGCCGCCCACGCCAGGCGTGCCTCGGGCGCTCGTGAGCGCTATCTCCGAGTTATTTTTGAAGGACGCCACCGTCGGCGCCTGCGCTGTAGCCTTTGCGGCCGCTGCGGCCGCGGCCCACGCCAGGCGTGCCTCGGGCGCTCGTGAGCGCTATCTCCGAGCTATCTTTGAAGGACGCCACAGTCGGCGCCTTCGCTGTAGCCTTTGCGCCCGCTGCGGCCGCCGCCCACGCCAGGCGTGCCTCGGGCGCTCGTGAGCGCTATAGCTATCTAGCCTTTGCGCCCGCTGCGGCCGCGGCCCACGCCAGGCGTGCCTCGGGCGCTCGTGAGCGCTATCTCCGAGCTATCTTTGAAGGACGCCACAGTCGGCGCCTTCGCTGTAGCCTTTGCGCCCGCTGCGGCCGCCGCCCACGCCAGGCGTGCCTCGGGCGCTCGTGAGCGCTATCTCCGAGCTATCTTTGAAGGACGCCACAGTCGGCGCCTTCGCTGTAGCCTTTGCGCCCGCTGCGGCCGCCGCCCACGCCAGGCGTGCCTCGGGCGCTCGTGAGCGCTATCTCCGAGCTATCTTTGAAGGACGCCACAGTCGGCGCCTTCGCTGTAGCCTTTGCGGCCGCTGCGGCCGCCGCCCACGCCAGGCGTGCCTCGGGCGCTCGTGAGCGCTATCTCCGAGCTATCTTTGAAGGACGCCACAGTCGGCGCCTTCGCTGTAGCCTTTGCGCCGCTGCGGCCGCGGCCCACGCCAGGCGTGCCTCGGGCGCTCGTGAGCGCTATCTCCGAGCTATCTTTGAAGGACGCCACAGTCGGCGCCTTCGCTGTAGCCTTTGCGCCCGCTGCGGCCGCCGCCCACGCCAGGCGTGCCTCGGGCGCTCGTGAGCGCTATCTCCGAGCTATCTTTGAAGGACGCCACAGTCGGCGCCTTCGCTGTAGCCTCTGCGCCCGCTGCGGCCGCACCCACGCCAGGCGTGCCTCGGGCGCTCGTGAGCGCTATCTCCGAGCTATTTTTGAAGGACGCCACAGTCGGCGCCTTCGCTGTAGCCTTTGCGCCCGCTGCGGCCGCCGCCCACGCCAGGCGTGCCTCGGGCGCTCGTGAGCGCTATCTCCGAGCTATCTTTGAAGGACGCCACAGTCGGCGCCTTCGCTGTAGCCTTTGCGCCCGCTGCGGCCGCGGCCCACGCCAGGCGTGCCTCGGGCGCTCGTGAGCGCTATCTCCGAGCTATCTTTGAAGGACGCCACAGTCGGCGCCTTCGCTGTAGCCTTTGCGCCCGCTGCGGCCGCCGCCCACGCCAGGCGTGCCTCGGGCGCTCGTGAGCGCTATCTCCGAGCTATCTTTGAAGGACGCCACAGTCGGCGCCTTCGCTGTAGCCTTTGCGCCCGCTGCGGCCGCCGCCCACGCCAGGCGTGCCTCGGGCGCTCGTGAGCGCTATCTCCGAGCTATCTTTGAAGGACGCCACAGTCGGCGCCTTCGCTGTAGCCTTTGCGCCCGCTGCGGCCGCCGCCCACGCCAGGCGTGCCTCGGGCGCTCGTGAGCGCTATCTCCGAGCTATCTTTGAAGGACGCCACAGTCGGCGCCTTCGCTGTAGCCTTTGCGCCCGCTGCGGCCGCCGCCCACGCCAGGCGTGCCTCGGGCGCTCGTGAGCGCTATCTCCGAGCTATCTTTGAAGGACGCCACAGTCGGCGCCTTCGCTGTAGCCTTTGCGCCCGCTGCGGCCGCCGCCCACGCCAGGCGTGCCTCGGGCGCTCGTGAGCGCTATCTCCGAGCTATCTTTGAAGGACGCCACAGTCGGCGCCTTCGCTGTAGCCTTTGCGCCCGCTGCGGCCGCGCCCGCGCCAGGCGTGCCTCGGGCGCTCGTGGGCGCTATCTCCGAGCTATCTTTGAAGGGCGCCACAGTCGGCGCCTTCGCTGTAGCCTTTGCGCTCGCTGCGGCCGCCGCCCACGCCAGGCGTGCCTCGGGCGCTCGTGAGCGCTATCTCCGAGCTATCTTTGAAGGGCGCCACAGTCGGCGCCTTCGCTGTAGCCTTTGCGCCCGCTGCGGCCGCAACCCACGCCAGGCGGCCTCGGGCGCTTGTTTCGGTCGTCGCAGGGTTCTGCACTAGGCGATGTAGTGTCAGCAAGAGAAGTTGCACACAGCTGTGGCCATTCACAGACTCGGGAGAGGAGAGGCGACGCACGGGCAGTGTTGGAGAGTGCGTTTTATGGCATGACACGCGCACGTGTTCGCAGGTTGGAAGGGGGAGAGCGAGGGGGAGGGTCTGGCTCCCCCTCGCACACTGTTGAAATGAACATGCGTTGCCAGGGACGAGTTCAGTTCCTCGCGCACAGGTCTAGGAAACATTTTCGAACACATCTTTCGCAGAGGACAGTAGAAACATATGTATTGGCGATGTGTTGCAGTAGTCATTCGGAGCAGGGAGTGTTTCAAATGGATGGAGAGATGCATGGGCGGTGCAGTTCTCAACGGCAGGCGTCGGGCATGCAGGATTATCTCCGTTGTTCGAATATCTGTGAGCGAATGCTGGAGAGCGCGGATGCAATTTGCGAGCTTTGGGTGCGAGATGCATTGGCGATGCGTCCCAGCATGTCGCAGTGGAGGCATGTGGTGCAATCCCGCATGGAAGGACAGCGTCGGAACATTTGTATTGGAGTCGCGGCTCTCATTTTCCTGATAGGCGCAGCAGACAGCGGCCTCTTCCAGATGCACGATGCATTGGCGATGCGCCTCAATGGCCCGCGGTAGATGGTGGAATGCTGGTTGCGCTCCAGAGGGGGCTCTCGACGCAGCGGCGATGCATCGCGGGATGCCGCATAGAAATGCTGGAGCATGTACTCTGGCACGCCGCCGTTGCCATGTGGGCTCAGGAGAGATCTGCAACGCTCCCCGATTGTCTGGCAGGCGCACCCCAATCAGAGTGTGCAGTTTCTTGACATTGGTACTTGGCGCGCAGTCTCACCATGGGGCCGCGTCGCTGCGAGGGATTCGTCATGGGGGACGGCGCCGTGATGGAGTGCTGCTTCAATCCGCACGAGGCTGGGAAGAAGGCGCAGGCCAAGTTCAACGGTCGCTGCATGTGGTGCTCGCCGGTGCGCCTCGAGACGGTTTGCAAGGACGCGCGGCAGCAGAAGTTGGCGGCGCGCTTCCTGGTCATCCTGCGCGACCTGGACCAGGGCGTCTTCGACATGGCCATGGAGAGTGTCTCCGCGCACGAGAACGGCAACGAGGTCGTGGACCGCGCCAGCGCCATCCTGGCCGAGCGCGCGGAGGTCGTCGACCAGCAGCCGGCCGTGGCAGCAGTGGCGGCTGAGGAGGAATTGCCGGATTAGGAGGGCGCAATTGGCTCCAGAGGCTCCAGGAATGCCAGGAGGTCCCTGGAAGCGTTTGAAAGCCGCCGGATGCGCCAGGAAGCACCAGGACCTCCAGGAGGATTCGGGGTTCGAGGGGCCGCGTGGCCTTCCCAGCTCCCTGCCTTGCAGTCGTCGCAGCTGCGCGCCCAGGAGGTTCCAGGAAGCCGCAGGAAGGTCTTGGAGAATTCAGCAGGCTCCAGGACTTCCAGAGGATCTTAGGAATTTCAGGAGCTCCCAGGAAGGTTTGGAAGCCGCTCCAGGGGATCCAGGAGGCCACAGAAGGCCATGCCTGCAGCATCTGCCACAGGAGCCGAATGAGGGGGACCGGGGCGACGTCGCCATGCAGCCCGCGGCAGAGGCAGCGGCGCCGCTCGAGGAACGCCCGCCCGATGACGAAGAGGCGCCAGAGTTCCCGCAGCCGCCGGCGCCCTTGCCTCCGGCGCCGGCGCAGAACCCGCGGCCAGCTTCGCAGCAGCGCCGAGCTCAACGGCTTTGCGAGGGCTACGCGCTGGCGCGGGCCATGGGTCGCCAGCTCCGCGGCAAGCAGGACTGCGGCACGTGCGTCTTCTCGACGGCCGCGCCCGGGAATCGCGCTAAGGCGCTTGGCGGGCAATGCGTGTTCTGCACACCAGATCGCATGAAGGAAGCCGCGAGGGATACAATGAAAATGAAGAACGTCGTCGCCGCCTTGAAGAAGTTCGAGAAGGAGAAGCCCGCACTCGAAGATCAGAAGCCAGCGGTGTACGAGAAGGCGCTGGGCCGTCTCCGCAGGCACTTGACAGTGGGCGAGCTCAAAGACATCGTCACGCCGAGGAACTGCTGCCGCGGCGCCGGCGCGGACATGTGCCTCTTCAACACAAAATCCCCAGGGGCTCCGGCGTTCGTCACGAAGGATGACAAGGGTCTCTGCAGCTGGTGCAAGCCGGAGCGGCTGCGGGACATGCAGACAAGCAGGGCAGGCGGCGTGTTGGCGCAGCTCCAGGCGTTCCGGCAGAAGGACGCCGCCGTTGCCGCGAACGCCGAGGCGATTGCCAAGGAGATCCTGGGAGACGACTACATGGCCAAACTGCAGCAGAAACGCGCCAGGGCTAATCAGCAGCGGGCGCGGCATCTCCGGCGCAAGGGGGACCAGAAGAAGCATTGGGCCGAGGCGCTCAAGAAGCGCAAGCTGCAGAGGGAGTCGCCGCATGACGACCGGGAGACGCGGAAGAGGTACAGGGCGGGCGTCCTTGCCGACCAGAAGAAGGTCATGAACTCTTTCTTCCCGGACGAGGCCGATCGGAGAGCGCGGGGTCGCGCGGGCGACGTCCCGGCGCCGGAGGACGCTCTCCCGCCGCTGAAGGACGCGACGCACTCTGACTTGTCTGCAGGCCTACGCTCGTGGCTGGAGCGCGGTTCCTGGGGGAAGTGCGTGAAGTGCGGATGCCTGCAGCCTCGGCCAATGCACGAGATCGACTTGGCTGGCGACCCGAAGGTGGAGGTGCGCGAGAGCCAGTGTCGCCGCTGCAACGCGGCGCGCGATTACTGGGCGCCGACGCCAGACGATGTTCCTCGGGCGCTCCGCAATCTGTCCGACGACATTGTCCAGGCCCTGAGGCCGATCGAGGTGGACGCGGGCCCGGAGACGCGCTCGACGGACGCGTTGGGGCGCTGGAACGGCTACCGCAAGAAGGTGAAGATGATCACCTTCTACTTCTCGAAGTGGCACGTGGAGGACAAGATCAAGGAGCTGGAGGGGAAGCAGGCGCGAAGCACAGCCAGGAAGGCGCACAGGTATTTGCTCTCGTGCGAGGAGTCAGCGTACCGGCGGTTCCACGACATGCACGAGAAGTTCATTGCCAAGCACGGGGAAGACGCGTCGGACAGAAAGAGGAAACGCCCGTACCATTTCCTGCAAGAGGTCGGCCTCGAGTGCGCGTTGTGGCCCAACCGGTACTGGCGCACGGACATGACAGAGACCCACGAGCAGTGGTCTGACGTGCGGCGCGAAGAGAATCGCGAGGCGAAGGACCCGAAGAAGAAGCGCGCCAAGTACGGCTACGACAGCGATGACTCCGATGCAGCAGACGGGCATGGCAAGCGCGGCGCGGACGAGCTGGAGCAGGGCGACGACGGAGGGCAACGCACCAGTGTCAAGCGCTCTTTCATGGCGAAGTGCCTCTCTGACCTGATTGGGTATCAAAGCGACTTCGAGCTTCTCCAGTTCGTCTTCGACTTGAACCTCTGGGCTACTTTAGGGGCGAAGAAAAATCTGAACTTGGAGAACGTGCCAATGCGCATCCGCATGAAGGGCCACCCGTTCTCGCCGCTATACTGGAAGGACACGCTGAACGCGCTCGTGGACCTCGTTCGACAGGTGGGGCTGCCCAAGCTGTTCTTCACGATAGCGCCGTGGGAGCAGTCCTTCCCGTGCCACGAGTGGCTCCGCGACGAGATGCACAAGTTGCTGAGGACGCGGATGCACTTGCCCGTGGGCGAGACCCTGCACATCACCCACTCGCTCATGCAGATCGTCCGCGGCGTCATCGCAGGCAACAACCGGCAGAGCCAGGATCGGGCTGATCGAAGGTGGAAGAAGCACGTCTTCTCCTGCAAGACCGAGGACGGCAAGACGACGAAGACTGTCACGTCGTTCACGCGCTTGGAGTTCCAGGACGGAAGCCGCAAGGAAGGCACGAAGCGCTACGACGGATCAGGGCGCCCACATTTGCACGTGGTGTTCTTCGCGGAAGAAGACGTCCTGGCCGACGCCAAGCTCGAGCGGCACCTCTTCGCTTCGAAGCCTGATGAGTTCAGTGATCACCTGAAGGGCTACATCGACGGCTCGCAGTTGGACAAGCGGGGCGCTTCCGAGAGCAAGTGGCCGGTGTACAGTGGAGAGCCAGGGTATCATATTCAAGCGGAGAAGTTGTTGCTTCAGCATTCCCAGGCCGACAAGGAAGCGGGACTCCGCGCTTTCTGTGTAGACGTCATGGACGCGGTCCCCATCCACCAGGACTGGTTGGAATCGGATGGGGAGTCGCTGCTTTTGCAATACGTCACGAAGTACGTGGCAAAATTCTCGGACTCGAGCTACGACGAGTGGATGAATGACCAGGCGTCCGCGGACAGCGTGGCCCGCAGAGTCTGCTTCGAGTACCACCCGTACGAGCCCGAGATGATTCTGCAGCTCTGCGGTGCGCAGTTCCGCCAGGTCGACATCTCCACGGTCAGCGGAGGGTGGAGGTCGGTGACAGCCCCTTACGTCGGCATGGCGGAGACGCCCGCGTGGGTGGAGAAGTACGCCACCTGCGAGTGGCGGGGCGAGGAGATGTGCCTGCTGGAGTGGCTGCGGAAGACGAACGACGATGGCGGGATTGCTGGGTGGCTGAAAGCTCGCCACAAGGCGGCTCTATACGAGGCCGCGTACCAGCATCACTGCGCCACGTTGACGCCCGGAGGAGAGCCGCCGTCTCCCGCGGGATTTCGCAGCGATCTCCGAAAGCAGTACAAGCAGAGCGGCGAGGGTGCCCCGTTCTTGGTGTGGATGGAGGAGATGTCCGTGCGCGCGGGCGCGAGCGCCGCCGAGTTCCCTTCGCTGGAGGAGTTCGCGCGGGACTACGTCGTGAGAGGCGAGAAGATGGTCGCGGTGGACACGGTGTTCGAGTTCAACGACCGGTACTACGGGCAATGGGCGGCCATGAATGCGCCATTCCGGGACTTGGAGGATTTGCGATTCGACGTGGTGGACAAGCTCGTGCCGGCGAAGTTCCGGCACCTTGCCGCGGCGCTGAAGCTCTGCGCCGATCGCAGCAGAGTCCCCGAGGAATTCCGCGAGATGTTCGCCGACGAGAGGAAGTTCATGGATCACATGAAAAGCGCGGCGAGCTCCCAGAAGTTCAGCGAGAGCGTATACCGCATGATTGTCGGGCAGCGGAAGCTCATCGACCTGTACCTCACGGGTGTCCTGGACAAGAACGACGAGAGAACCGCGCGGGCCGCCGAGGCCGCCGTGACCGGGGGCCGCCGGCAGGCGCGCGATGGAGCGCAACCAGACGTGACCTTCCTTCGGAAGCAGTTGCACTTCGAGGAGGCGGTCAACGAGAGCGTGGACCGCGCGCTGCAGGCGAATCATTCGGAGAACTGGGAGGAGGCAGACGAGGCGCGCGAGGAGGCTTTCCAGAAGAACAAACCGATAGTATGCCTCGGAAAGCCAGGGACGGGGAAGACCACGGTCGTCAAGTGCTGCATCCGCCGCGCGCAGGAGCGAGGCGCCCGCGTCCTGTTCGCCCTCCCGACGGCGCAGCTGTCGAGTCGCATGAAGCAGGTCTTGCAGGACCTGGAGAGCGTAGAGATCGCGACGTGCCATGCGGCGTTCAAGCTGAACCAACCCATCACAGAGGCGCTCCCTCTGATGACCATGTACGACCTGGTCGTCGTGGACGAGGTGTCGCTCTTGGACTGCCCGCAGTTCGAGCGACTGATCAAACTGTGGAGCGTGGCAGAGAAAGTGCCCGCGCTGGTCTTCCTTGGGGATAAGTACCAGCTGCCGGGGGTTGGAGAGACGCGTCCGTGGGAGAGCGCTGCGTGGCCTCGCCCGAATTGCTACCACGTGAAGCTGGACGAGACGTGGCGCTGCAAGGAGGAACGCTTCCAGCACATCCTGGACGAGCTCCGCACGAACAAGCCGTCGAAGGAAACGCTGCAGAAGATCTGTCGCGGCCACAAGGCATGGAAGATCGGCGCGCCGACTCCGGCAGACCTGAAGGCGCTGTTCGAGAAACACCCGGAGACGCGGATTGTGACCTGCACGCGCAAAGGCGCCGCCACCGTGAATGAGGCCGCCATCGTTGCTCTGTACGGCCGGAAGAGTCCCCTGGGCACGCTCCCCGGGGACGTGGAGCTGAATCCGGAGAACTATTGGGACGGCAAATTTCGCACGGACCGCCGGCCCATTCCAAGCGCAGTTCCCGTGCACAAGAAGATGAAGGTCTACTTGACGAAGAACGTGCGCAAAGAGGACGACTACGTGAACGGCATGCTCTGCGAGGTGGAGAATTATCATGCCGACGAGGACATGCTGCGCGTGCGCACCAAAACGGGCCACCGCCTGGCGATCTCTAGGTGGACCGATCGGGACAAGGGGAACGCCGTGTACTTCCCCATCCGCCCAGGGTATGCCAGCACAATAGACAAGGTGCAAGGGGATGAATTTCCTCACATCACGATTTACCTGGACGGGTATCCGAGGCCGGCGGCGGGGTACACGGCCTTGAGCCGCGTTGCCACTTCGGGTGACTACTTGATCGGCGGCCACGTAGAACGGGAGAGCTTCATTCCGGCCTTCTGAAACCTGAGAGGCGAATTTCAGGATGCGGGCCGCGGCGGCTCGGCACGGCCGGACGCGCGCCTTGCCCGGCGCCGCTCGCAGCAGCGACGCAGCGGCATCTGTCGAGCGGGACTGAAGTCGTTCTTTGCGCTGCGCGGCAGGATGGAGAAAAAATCAGATGCAAGAATGTTGCAGAGCCTGAGAATCTCCGAGGAGCCGGGAGACCGCCGAAGACCCGCGAGAATGCAGGCTCGTGGAGACTGCCGAAGACGGAGCGTGTAGGGCGTTGAAGATCCCTGAGAATCTGTTAGACCGCCGAAGACTTGCGAGCATGTCAGGTGACGGGCGAAGACCCTGAAGACCGCCGATGCACGGCGGGATCGGATGGCACGGAAGAGCGCAAATACCAAGACATGAATTTAAACACAATAGCAGAGCAGGGCCGCCAGAAGGCCGGGGCGTCGCCTGGCGTCGAAGACTTCGGAGAAGCTGGAAAACCCCCGAAGGCTCGTGAGTACGTCTGAAGACCCGCGAAGACCCCAAACAAATTGTGATGTACGTTACGAGCGGACAGCACGGAAGCATAATAACAAAAAACGATGGGATATGGCGTATCGGAGCAGGGGCGGGCGTGGCGCCCCTCGCACTTCGGGCGGCCTTTGCATATCAGTGGATGCCCAGGATCCATGCTTCCTTAGAATATGTTCCAGAAGTCTTCGGAAGCCCAGAGAATGCAAGCGGCGGGAGGGGGAGCGCGAGGGGGCGGGTCTGGCGCCCCCTCGCATCGCGAGCGCATCCTTGGAGCCGGGCGTCCGGATTTCTTCAGGAATCGCTCCAGAACGTTTAGAAAAGCCCAGGAGAGCCGCGTTCTGAATTTTTAAAAGGTTTGACGGCACCAGGAACACGGAATGCCGTATTTGCTCAGATTTGCAGCCCCAGGGCGTGGCGCCGCCCGCATGCGTGGCGCCGCCCGCTTGGGAGCACCCGTGAGCTTTCGGAGGCGCCTAGCTGCGCCTTGGAGCGCGCTGTGAGCGCCTGGGAACGCTTGGGAGCGCCTGGGAGCGTGCCAGGAGCGCTTGGGAGAGCTTGGGAGCGCTTGGAAGCGCTTGGGAGCGCTTCGCAAGGTGCTGGGAGTAGCAGGGAACGCGGGGGAGCGCCTGGGAGCGCCTGGGAGCACCTGGGAGCGCTTGGGAACGCGCCGGGAGCGCCTGCGAGCGCTTGGGAGCGCCTGGGAACGCCTGGGCGCACCTCGGAGCGCTTGGGAGCACTTGGGATCGCTTGGGATCGCTTGGGAGCGCCTGCGAAAGCTTGGGAGCGCCTGGGAGCGCCTGGGAGCGTTTGGGACGTGCGCCAGCCCCTAGAGGCTGCCGAAGAGGCGCCGCATGCTGTAATTTCATACGTTTGGAGCACCCAGAGAGCACCGCATGCTGTATTTTCATAGGTTTGGAGCCCCAGGGGATGTAGCGACTCGCAGCGAAGCCGCTATCCAGGGCTGAAGGTTAGGGGTTCCTTTTCTTAGGAGAACACCACGGGGATGCACCGCGCGGCGTGCGAATTCCTCCTCAGCGGCTATCGCCGCTTCGTCGGTGCGGCGCACGCTGTATGGGCAGGCTCGCTGAGCGCTCGGCCAGACGCCACGGGCTTCTGACGATGCACCGCCCGTGGCTTGCAGTTTAGGGTTTAGGGTTTAGGGTTTAGGGTTTAGGGTTTAGGGTTTAGGGCTTCTCTTAGCGCAGCGGCCGATAGTCCAGGCAATGCTGCCCCCCCTTCGGCAAGCTTGATTGGGGGGGCGTTTAGCCGACCCGAGCAAGCTTGGAGAAGGGAGCAAGAGGCGCAACATCTCCCCACCCCCGGCCGCATGGCCGGCGACCTCCCAAACTAAAGCCTTTTAGGGTTTAGGGCCGCTGGCCCCTAAATTCCCAAATGCGTTCCAAGCGCTCCCAGGCGCTCCTTGGCGCTCCCAGGCGCTCCCTGGCGCTCCCAGGCGCTCCCATGCGCTCGCAAACGCTTCCAGGCGCTCCCAAGCGTTCCCAGGCGCTCCCAGGCGCTCTCAGGCGCTCCCATGCGCTCGGCGCTCCCAGGCGCTTCCAGGCGCTCCCTGGCGCTCCCAGGTGCTCCCTGGCGCTCCCAGGCACTCACATGCGCTCCCAAGCGCTCCCTGGCGCTCCCAAGCGTTTCCCGCGCTCCTGGGCGCTCCCAGGCGTTCCCAGGCGCTCCTAGGCGCTCCCAGGCGCTCCCGGGCGCTCCCAGGCGCTCTCAAGGCTCCCCGGCGCTCCCCAGCGCTCCCAGGCGCTCCCCAGCGCTCCCAAGCGCTACCAGGCGCTCCCCAGCGCTCCCAAGCGCACCCAAACGCTTCCAAGCGGCCCAGACTCTCCGAAGCGTTCCCAGGCGCTCCCAGACGCTCCCAGGCGGTTCTAGGCGCTCCCAAGTGCGCCCAGAAGCGCTTAGAGCGCCCCACACGTGTTTTTACGTGTCGGAGACATGTAGAGCGCCATCAGAGGACGAAAGTCCCCGGGTTTAGGGTGTTGTATTCTTCGAAGATCAAGCATGGTTTATCTTTGCATCGTAGATCACCAAGCGTGGGGTTAGGTAGCCCTAGGCTACCAGGACACCCAGTCGGGCAACCAGCTGAAGCATCTCAGAGAAGCCCTGTCTCTCGTAGACGGCGACGGTGATGCGCGGTGGGTGGGCAGAAGCACAACGAGGTGCTTGGGAATTTAGGGTTTAGGGTTTAGGGTTTAGGGTTTAGGGCCTGCATTGGCGCAAGCGCGCGCTGGCTGCGACCCCCCCCACCTCAAGGTTGTTGGGGGGGATCGCTGCCCAAGCCGCGCGCGCCACGGTTAGTCGCACTCCCGCCCCAGACCACCCAGAGTGAAGCCTTTTAGGGTTTAGGGTTTCTCCCCCCAACCCCCCTATCACGGGGTGCTTTCGTGTTGTCGCGCGCAGGCGATCGCCGACGCGGCCGTGGCATTGCGCATCCACTTGAGCATGCGCGCAGGGCGCGTGGCGTAGGCGGCGCTTCGGCTCTTTGTCCCGTCGAAGAGGCAGCCGTTGGCGATGGCGGCGATTAGCTTCGCCGTTGGGCTGCCGCTGGCGCAGCATGCCCATGCGTTGTCGCTTTTGCTGTCGGCGCTGGGTTGTGACACTGGGCTGCGAATGCTGGGAAGCGCGCGCGGCCGCGGCCGTGGCAATGCGCGCCCATGCGAACACGCGCGCAGGGTGCATGGCGCTGGCGCGCCAGCTCGCCTCGTCGATGAGGCAGCCGTTTGCGCCTTCGGCAGGGTGCTTCGCCGTTGGGCTGCCGCTGGCGCAGCAGATCCACAGGGGTCCGGCATTTGCCTTCGGCGTTGGACAGCAGCACTGCGAGGGCGCTGCCGTGGCAATCCCATGGGTTCCCGTGGGCCTCGAGCGAGTGGCCGCGCCGTCGGGCTCCTCGCTGACGGCGACGCGCACGGCAGTTGCGTTCGCCCGCGGCTTGAGGTTTCGCCTTTGAGGCCGCTCCCGCTGAAGCGATTGCAGTCATCGACGCAGACGCTGTCGGCGCGAGCTTCGGAAGGCGGGAGGAGGAGCGCGAGGGGGTGGGTCTGGCACCCCCTCGCTACGATGCGCGCGCATGGCTGCGGCAGCACGTCCATGGCAGACCCTCTGGAATGCCTCGGGGGAGCTCTCTGGGAGCGCTGGGGTAGCGTCTCGACCTTTCCCCAGGATGGAAGTACGTGGGAGCGTCTGGGAGCGCGACAGGACACGCAGAGTGCACCGCGAGTGCGAACCGTGAATTGTCCGTTGGGCTTGACCGTTGGCGTCGCCCCCGCTGAAGCGATTGCATTGTTGACGCAGCCGCCTTCGGCGCGAATTTCGCATGGCTGGAGGGGGAGCGCGAGGGGGTGGGTCTGGCACCCCCTCGATACGATGCGCGCGCATGGCTGCGGCAGCACCTGCATGGCGGGGGAGCGCCGGGAAGCGCCGCCAGGGAGCGCTGCCGAGCGCTTGCGAATGCATGGAAACGCTTGGGAGCGCCATGGGACCGCTTGGACTGCTTCAACGCGCTTGGGAGCGCCAGGGAGCGCTTGGGAGCACCTGAGGGAGCTTGGGAGCGCTTGGGGGCGCCTGGGACCGCCTGGGAGCGCTTGGGAGCGTGCTGGGAGCGTGCCGGGTGCGCCTGGGAGCGTGCCGGAGCGCCTGGGAATGCTTGGGAGCGCGCCGGAGCGCTCGGAAGCGCCAAGGAGCGCTTGGGAACGCGCAGGGAGCGCCTGAGCATGCTGGGAGCGCCTGGGAGCGTGCCGGGACCGCTTGGGAGTACCTGGGAGCGCTTGGGAGCGCTGGGGAGCGCTTGGGAGCGCATGAGAGCATGCTGGGAGCGCCAGGGAGCGCCTGGGAGCGTGCCGGGAGCGCCTGGGAGCGCCTGGGAGCGCCATGCGCCTGGGAGCGCTTGGGAACGTACCGAAAGCGCCGGGGAGCGCCTGGGAGATTTTGGGAGCGCCTGGGAGCGCCTGGGAGCATCTGGTAATGCTTGGGAGCTCCTGGGGGCGCCTGGGAGCGCTTGGGGGCGCTTGGGAGCGCTTGGGAGCGCTTCTGAGAGCGCCTGGGAGCGCCTGGGCGCGCTTGGGAGCGCTTGGGACGTGCGCCAGCCGAAAGGACGCCGCATGCTGTATTTTCATATGGTTTGCGGCCCCACGGACGGCCGAAAGGGCGCCGCATGCTGTATTTTCATAGGTTTGGAGCCCCAGGGGATGTAGGCGCGCGCAGCGAAGCCTACGGCTGCACTTTGGGTTAAGGGTTCTTTCTCTTCTCAGAAGAACACCCACGGGGATGCATGCGCGCGGCGTGCGAATTCCTCCTCAGCGGCTCTCGCCGCTTCGTCGGTGCGGCGTACGCTGTATTGGGCAGGCTCGCTGAGCGCTCGGCCAGGCGCCACGGGCTTCTGACGATGCACCGCCCGTGGCTTGCAGTTTAGGGTTTAGGGTTTAGGGTTTAGGGTTTAGGGTTTAGGGTTTAGGGTTTAGGGCTGCATTGGCGCAAGCGCGCTGGCTGCGATCCCCCCCCATCAAGGTTGTCGGGGGGGATCGCTGCCCAAGCCGCGCGCGCCACGGTTAGTCGCACTCCCGCCCCAGACCACCCAGAGTGAAGCCTTTTAGGGTTTAGGGTTTCTCCCCCCAACCCCCCTATCACGGGGGGCTGTCGAAGTGTTGCGCGCAGGCGATCGCCGACGCGGCCGTGGCACTGCGCATCCACGTGAGCACGCGCGCAGGGCGCGTGGCGTAGGCGGCGCTTCGGCTCGTTGTCCCGTCGAAGAGGCAGCCGTTGGCGATGGCGGCGATTAGCTTCGCCGTTGGGCTGCCGCTGGCGCAGCATGCTTATGTGTTGTCGCTTTTGCTGTCGGCACTGGGCTGTGACACTGGGCTGCGAATGCTGGGAAGCGCGCGCGCGGCCGCGGCCGTGGCAATGCGCGCCCATGCGAACGCGCGCGCAGGGTGCATGGCGCTGGCGCGCCAGGTCGCCTCGTCGATGAGGCAGCCGTTTGCACCTTCGGCGCGAAGCTTCGCCGGTGGACTGCCGCTGGCGCAGCAGTTCCACAGGGGTCCGGCATTTCCCTTCGGCATTGGAAAGCAGCACTGCGAAGGCGCTGGCGCGGCAATCCCATGGTTTCCCGCGGGCCTCGAGCGAGTGGTTGCGCCGTCGGGCTGCTCGCTGACGGCGACGCGCACGGCAGTTACATTCGCCCGCGGCTTTGGGTTTCGCCTTTGGGGTCGCCCCCCCGCTGAAGCGATTGCAATCATCGACGCAGCCGCCTTCGGCGCGAGCTTCGGACGGCTGGAGGGGGAGCGCGAGGGGGTGGGTCTGGCACCCCCTCGCTACGATGCGCGCGCATGGCTGCGGCAGCACCTCCATGGCAGAGCCCGTGGAATGCCTTGGGGGGGCCCTCTGGCAGCGCTGGGAGAGCGCCTGGAGCTTCCCCCAAGAGCCCTGGGATCTTCTGGAACCGCCTGGGCACGCTTGGGAGCGCGCGGGAGCGCATGGGAGCGCCGCGTGGCGCCTTGAAGCGGTTGTGGGTGCTCAAGAGCGCGTGGGAATGCTTGGGCGATTGGGAGCACCTGGGAACGCCGGGGAGCGTTTAGGAGCGCTTCGGGGTTGTGGCAGCGCTGGGATCGCTGGGGAGCGCCTGCGAACGCTTGGGAGCGCGCCAGGAGCGTGCCAGGAGCGCTTGGGAGCGCCTGCGAGCGCCTGGGAGCGCCGGGGGGCGTGCCGGGAGCTCCTGGGAGCGCCTGGGAGCGCAGCCAACGCGCGCCTGGGAACGCACCTGGGAGCGTGCCGGGAGCGCCCAGGAGCGCTTGGGAGCGCTGTGGACCGCCTGGGAGCGCCTGGGAGCGTGCCGAGAGCGCCTGGGAGCGTGCCGGGAGCGCCTGAAGCGCCGTAGAGCGCTTGGGAGCGTGCCGGGAGCGCCTGGGGAAGCTTGGAAGCGCCTGGGAGCGCTTGGGGGCGCTTGGGAGCGCCTGGGAGCGCCTGGGAGCGCTGGGGAGCGCCTGGGAACGCTTGGGAGCGCTTGGGAGCGTGCCGGGAGCGCTTGGAGAGTCCTTGGGGGCGCCTGGAGCGTTTGGAAGCGCCTGGAGCGCCGCATGCTGTAATTTCATACGTTTGGAGCACCCAGGGGGCACCGCATGCTGTATTTTCATAGGTTTGGAGCCCCAGGGGATGTAGCGGACCGTGGCGGGGCCGCTTGCTAGGGCTGAGGGTTAGGGGTTCCTTCTCTTAGGAGAACACCACGGGGATGCAACGCGCGGCGTGCGAATTCCTCCTCAGCGGCTATCGCCGCTTCGTCGGTGCGGCGCACGCTGTATGGGCAGGCTCGCTGAGCGCTCGGCCAGGCGCCACGGGCTTCTGACGATGCACCGCCCGTGGCTTGCAGTTTAGGGTTTAGGGTTTAGGGTTTAGGGCTTCTCTTAGCGCAGCGGCCGACAGTCCAGGCAATGCTGCCCCCCCTTCGGCAAGCTTGATTGGGGGGGCGGTTAGCCGACCCGAGCAAGCTTGGCGAAGGGAGCAGGAGTTGCAACATCTTCCCACCCCCGGCCGCATGGCCGGCGACCTCCCAAACTACAGCCTTTTAGGGTTTAGGGCCGCTGGCCCCTAAATTCCCAAATGGCTCCAAGCGCTCCCAGGCGCTCCCTGGCGCTCCCAAGCGCTCCCAGGCGCTCCCAGGCGCTCCCCGGCGCTCCCAGGCGCTCCCAAGCGCTCCCAGGCGCTTCCAAACGTTCCCGCGCGTTCCCAGGCGTTCCCAAGCGTTCCCCGGCGCTTTCGGCAGGCTCCCAAGCGCTCCCAAGCGCTCCCAGGCGCATGGCGCTCCCAGGCGCTCTCAGGCGCTGCCGGCACGCCCCCAGGCGCTCCCAGGCGCTCCCTGGCGCTCCCAAGCGCTCCCTGGTACTCCCAAGCGCTCCCAGGCGCATCCAGGCGCTCCCAGGCGCTCCCCGGCGCTCCTCGGCGCTCCCCTGCGCTCCCCGGCGCTCCCCGGCGCTCCCCGGCGCTCCCCGGCGCGTCTCGGCGCTCCCGGGCGCTCCCAGGCGCTCCCAGGCGCTCCCAAGCGCTCCCCGGCGCTCCCAAGCGCTCCCAGGCGCTCCCAAGCGCTCTCAGGCGCTTCCCGCACGCTCGCAGGCGCTTTCAGGCGCTCCCAGGCGCTCCCAGGCGCTCCCAGACGCTCCCAGGTGCTCCCATGCGCTCACAAGTGCGCCCAGAAGCGCTATAGAGTCTCACACGTGTTTTTACGTGTCGGAAACATGTAGAGCCCCACCCGAGGACGAAAGCCACCGGGTTTAGGGTGTTGTATTCTTCGAAGATCAAGCATGGTTTATCTTTGCATCGTAGATCCTCAAGCGTGGGGTTAGGTAGCCCTAGGCTACCAGGACGACCCAGTCGGGCAACCAGCTGAAGCATCTCAGAGAAGCCCTGTCTCTCGTAGACGGCGACGGTGATGCGCGGTGGGGTGGGCAGAAGCACAACGATTTGCTTGGGAATTTAAGGTTTAGGGTTTAGGGTTTAGGGTTTAGGGTTTAGGGTTTAGGGTTTAGGGTTTAGGGTTTAGGGTTTAGGGTTTAGGGTCCACTAGCTCAACTCGAAGCCTTCTGGATGTATCCCACCCACCCATGACCCAATACATACAGAACTCAATTCATCGGCGACGCGGAGTCGATGCGCAATCATGCGATCAGGATGACGGCGACGCGCGCCGGCCCGCGCCAGGACGTAGGCGAAAACCGATTCCCTGGAGCCCGTTTGGGTATTGGTTCGCCCTCTTGCGCCCCGTCCATTTTTGGGGACGGAAACTCGGGCTCCGTGTGCAGCGCCAGGACGTAAGCGAGAACCGATTCCCTGGAGCTCGTTTGAATACTATTTCGCCCTGTTGCACCCCGTCCATTTTTGGGGACGGAAATTCGGGCTCCGAGTGCAGCGCCAGGACGTAAGCGAGAACCGACGCCCTGGGGCATGTTTGAAATTGTTTCGCCCTCTTGCGCCTCCGCGCCTCGATTTTTAGGAACGGAGATTCGGGATCCGCGGGAGAAGCAGAATCCGTGCGAGGGCGCCCATGGGATGGGAGTTTAGGAATGGGCCGCCATGCGAGAGGGGCACGATCCGTGTGCCTGCACGCATGGAGTGCGGGCTTAGGAATTAGCCGCCATGCGGGAGGGGCACGATCCGTGTGCCTGCACGCATGCGATGGGGGTTTAGGAATTAGCCGCAATGCGGGAGGGGCATTATCTGTGTGCCTGCACGCATGCGATGGGGGTTTAGGAATTAGCCGCCTTGCGGGAGGGGCACGATCCGTGTGCCTGCACGCATGGAATGCGGGTTTAGGAATTAGCCGCCATGCGGGAGGAGCACGATCCGTGTGCCTGCACGCATGCGATGGGGGTTTAGGAATTAGCCGCCATGCGGGAAGGGCACGATCTGTGTGCCTGCACGCATGCGATGGGGGTTTAGGAATTAGCCGCCAGGCGGGAGGGGCACGATCCGTGTGCCTGCACGCATGGAATGAGGGTTTAGGAATTAGGGCGCTTCAAGGGCCGCTCAAGGGGTTTTAGGGTTTAAATATTTATAGGTTCTTAGTTCTTAGGGTTTAGGGCCTGCATTGGCGCAAGCGCGCGCTGGCTGCGACCCCCCCCACATCAAGGTTGTTGGGGGGGGTCGCTGCCCAAGCCGCGCGCGCCACGGTTAGTCGCATTCCCGCCCCAGACCACCCAGAGTGAAGCCTTTTAGGGTTTAGGGTTTCTCCCCCCACCCCCCCTATCACGGGGGGCTGTCGAAGTGGCGCGCGCAGGCGATCGCCGACGCGGCCGTGGCATTGCGCATCCACTCGAGTATGCGCGCAGGGCGCGTGACGTAGGCGCGTCGGCTCGTCGCCCCGTCGAAGAGGCAGCCTTTGGCGATTTTGGCGTTGCGCTTCGCCGTTGGGCTGCCGCTGGCGCAGCATGTCCATGCGTTGCCGCCTTTGCCTTCGGCACTGGGTTGTGACACTGGGCTGTGAATGCTGGGATGCGCGCGTGCGGCCGCGGCCGTAGCAATGCGCGCCGATGCGAGCACGCGCGCAGGGTGCATGGCGCTGGCGCGTCAGGTCGCCTCGTCGATGAGGCAGCCGTTTGCAGCACCTTCGGCGAGGAGCTTCGCCGGCGGGCTGCCGCTGGCGCAGCAGTTCCACAGGGGTCTGGCATTTGCCGTCGGCATTGGAAAGCAGCACTGCGAAGACGCTGGCGCGGCAATCCCATGGTTCCCCGTGGGCCTGGAGCGAGTGGTTGCGCCGTCGGGCTCCTCGCTGACGGCGACGCGCACGGCAGTTACATTCGCCCGCGGCTTTGGGTTTCGCCTTTGGGGTCGCCCCCCCGCTGAAGCGATTGCAATCATCGACGCAGCCGCCTTCGGCGCGAGCTTCGGACGGCTGGAGGGGGAGCGCGAGGGGGTGGGGTCTGGCACCCCCTCGCTACGATGCGCGCGCATGGCTGCGGCAGCACCTCCATGGCAGAGCCCGTGGAATGCCTTGGGGGGGCCCTCTGGCAGCGCTGGGAGAGCGCCTGGAGCTTCCCCCAGGAGCCCTGGGATCGCCTGGAACCGCCTGGGCACGCTTGGGGGCGCGCGGGAGCGCATGGCAGCGCAGCGTGGCGCCTTGGAGCGCATGTGGGTGCTTAAGAGCGCGTGGGAATGCTTGGGCGCCTGGGAGCACCTGGGAGCGCCGGGGAGCGCTTCGGAGCGCTTCGGAAAGGTGGCAGCGCTGGGAACGCGCCGGAGCGCTTGGGGGCGCGCCAGGAGCGTGCCGGGAGCGCTTGGGAGCGCCTGCGAGCGCCTGGGAGCGCCTGGGAGCGTGCCGGGAGCGCTTGGGAGCGCCTGGGAGCGCCTGGGAGCGCCTGGGAGCGCAGCCAGCGTGCGCCTGGGAACGCGCTTGGGGGCGTGCCGGAAGCGCCCAGGAGCGCTTGGGAGCGCTTGGGAACGCTTGGGAGCGCCTGCAGGGAGCGCCTGGGAGCGTGCTGAGAGCGCCTGTCAGCGCTTGGGCGCGCCTGAAGCGCCGTGGAGCGCTTGGGAGCGTGCCGGGAGCGCCTGGGAAAGCTTGGGGGCGCCTGGGAGCGCCTGCGAGCGCTTGGCAGCGCTTGGAAGCGCTTGGGAGTCCCTGGGAGCGCATGGAGCGTTCGGAAGCGCTTGGAGCGCCGCATGCGGTAATTTCATAGGTTTGGAGCACCCAAGGAGCGCCGCATGGTGTATTTTCATAGGTTTGGAGCCTCAGGGGAAGCATCGACGCAACGGGAACCCGCTTGCTAGGGCTGAGGGTTAGGGGTTCCTTTTCTTGGGAGAACACCACGGGGATGCACCGCGCGGCGTGCGAATTCCTCCTCAGCGGCTATCGCCGCTTCGTCGGTGCGGCGCACGCTGTATGGGCAGGCTCGCTGAGCGCTCGGCCAGGCGCCACGGGCTTCTGACGATGCACCGCCCGTGGCTTGCAGTTTAGGGTTTAGGGTTTAGGGTTTAGGGTTTAGGGTTTAGGGTTTAGGGTTTAGGGTTTAGGGTTTAGGGTTTAGGGCCTGCATTGGCGCAAGCGCGCGCTGGCTGCGATCCCCCCCATCAAGGTTGTTGGGGGGGATCGCTGCCCAAGCCGCGCGCGCCACGGTTAGTCGCACTCCCGCCCCAGACCACCCAGAGTGAAGCCTTTTAGGGTTTAGGGTTTCTCCCCCCAACCCCCCTATCACGGGGGGCTGTCGAAGTGTTGCGCGCAGGCGATCGCCGACGCGGCCGTGGCGCTGCGCATCCACGTGAGCACGCGCGCAGGGCGCGTGGCGTAGGCGGCGCTTCGGCTCGTTGTCCCGTCGAAGAGGCAGCCGTTGGCGATGGCGGCGATTAGCTTCGCCGTTGGGCTGCCGCTGGCGCAGCATGCCCATGTGTTGTCGCTTTTGCTGTCGGCGCTGGGTTGTGACACTGGGCTGCGAATGCTGGGAAGCGCGCGCGCGGCCGCGGCCGTGGCAATGCGCGCCCATGCGAACACGCGCGCAGTGTGCATGGCGCTGGCGCGCCAGCTCGCCTCGTCGATGAGGCAGCCGTTTGCGCCTTCTGTGTGGAGCTTCGCCGTTGGGCTGCCGCTGGCGCAGCAGATCCACAGGGGCCCGGCATTTGCCGTCGGCATTGGAAAGCAGCACTGCAAGGGCGCTGGCGTGACAATACTATGGGTTCCCCTGCGCCTCAAGCGAGTGGCTGCGCCGTCGGGCTCCTCGCTGACGGCGAAGCGCACGGCAGTTACATTCGCCCGCGGCTTGGGGTTTCGCCTTTGGGGTCGCCCCCCCGCTGAAGCGATTGCAATCATCGACGCAGCCGCCTTCGGCGCGAGCTTCGGACGGCTGGAGGGGGAGCGCGAGGGGGTGGGTCTGGCACCCCCTCGCTACGATGCGCGCGCATGGCTGCGGCCGCACCTCCATGGCAGAGCCCATAGAATGCCTTGGGAGGGCCCTCTGGCATCGCTGGGAGAGCGCCTGGAGCTTGCCCCCAAAGCCCTGGGACCGCCTGGAACCGCCTGGGCACGCTTGGGAGCGCGCGGGAGCGCAGGGGAGCGCCGTGTGGCGCCTTGGAGCGCTTGTGGGTGCTTAAGAGCACATGGGAATGCTTGGGCGCCTGGGAGCGCCGGGGGGCGCTTAGAAGCGCTTCTGAGTTGTGGCAGCGCTGGGGGCGCTGGGGAGCGCTTGCGAGCGCCTGGGAGCGCGCCAGGAGCGTGCCGGGAGCGCTTGGGAGCGCCTGGGAGCACCTGGGGGCGTGCCGGGAGCCCTTGGGAGCGCCTGGGAGCGCCTGGGAGCGCAGCCAGCGCGCGCCTGGGAACGCGCCTGGGAGCGTGCCGGGAGCGCCCAGGAACGCTTGGGAGCGCTGGGGAGCGCTTGGGAGCCCCTGGGAGCGCCTGGGAGCGTGCCGAACGCTTGGGAGCGTGCCGGGAGCGCTTGAAGCGCCGTAGAGCGCTTGGGAGCGTGCCGGGAGCGCCCAGGAGCGCTTGGGATCGCTTGGTAGCACCTGGGAACGCCTGGGAACGCCTGGGAGCGCCTGGGAGCGCCTGGGAACGCCTGGGAGCGCCTGGGAGCGCGCCGGGGATCGCCTGGTAGCGCCTGGGAGCGCTTGGGAACGCCTGGGAGCGCCTGGGAGCGAGCGCCTGGGAACGCCTGGGAGCGCTTGGGAGCGTGCCGGGAGCGCTTGGACAGTCCTTGGGAGCGCCTGGAGCGTTTGGAAGCGCTTGGAGCGCCGCACGCGGTAATTTCATAGGTTTGGAGCACCCAGGGAGCGTCGCATGCTGTATTTTCATAGGTTTGGAGCCCCCAGGGATACATCGGCGCAACGGGGACCCGCTTGCTAGGGCCGAGGGTTAGGGGTTCCTTTTCTTAGGAGAACACCACGGGGATGCACCGCGCGGCGTGCGAATTCCTCCTCAGCGGCTATCGCCGCTTCGTCGGTGCAGCGCACGCTGTATGGGCAGGCTCGCTGAGCGCTCGGCCAACGCCACGTGCTACGGATACGTTGCACCGCCCGTGGCTTTGCAGTTTAGGTTTTAGGGGTTTAGGGTTAGGTTTAGGGTTTAGGGTTCCACTAGCTCACTCGAAAAACAAAAAAAAAAAAAATAAAACAGAAAAAAAAAACAAAAAAAAAAAAAAAAAGCCTTCTGGATGTATCCCACCCACCCATGACCCAATACATACAGAACTCAAGTCATCGGCGACGCGGAGTCGATGCGCAATCATGCGATCAGGATGACGGCGACGCGCGCCGGCCCGCGCCAGGACGTAGGCGAAAACCGATTCCCTGGAGCCCGTTTGGGTATTGGTTCGCCCTCTTGCGCCCCGTCCATTTTTGGGGACGGAAACTCGGGCTCCGTGTGCAGCGCCAGGACGTAAGCGAGAACCGATTCCCTGGAGCTCGTTTGAATACTATTTCGCCCTGTTGCACCCAGTCCATTTTTGGGGACGGAAATTCGGGCTCCGAGTGCAGCGCCAGGACGTAAGCGAGAACCGACGCCCTGGGGCATGTTTGAAATTGTTTCGCCCTCTTGCGCCTCCGCGCCTCGATTTTTAGGAGCGGAGATTCGGGATCCGCGGGAGAAGCAGAATCCGTGCGAGGGCGCCCATGGGATGGGAGTTTAGGAATGGGCCGCCATGCGAGAGGGGCACGATTCGTGTGCCTGCACGCATGGAGTGCGGGCTTAGGAATTAGCCGCCATGCGGGAGGGGCACGATCCGTGTGCCTGCACGCATGCGATGGGGGTTTAGGAATTAGCCGCAATGCGGGAGGGGCATTATCTGTGTGCCTGCACGCATGCGATGGGGGTTTAGGAATTAGCCGCCTTGCGGGAGGGGCACGATCCGTGTGCCTGCACGCATGGAGTGCGGGTTTAGGAATTAGCCGCCATGCGGGAGGAGCACGATCCGTGTGCCTGCTCGCATGCGATGGGGGTTTAGGAATTAGCCGCCATGCGGGAAGGCACGATCTGTGTGCCTGCGCGGCATGCCGCTGTTGGGTTTTATACAACGCCGCCATGCGGGATGGGCACGATTCCGTGTGCCGCACGCATGATGAGGGTTTAGGACTTAGGGGAGGGCGCTTCAAGGGCCGCTCAAGGGTGTTTTAGTGTTTAATATTTATATGTTCTTAGCTCTTAGGTTTAGGGTTTAGTTTAGGGCTTGTCTCTTAGCGCAGCGGGCCGACAGTCCAGGCAATGCTGCCCCCCCTTCGGCAAGCTTGATTGGGGGGGCGGTTAGCCGACCCGAGCAAGCTTGGCGAAGGGGGCAGGAGGTGCAACATCTTCCCACCCCCGGCCGCATGGCCGGCAACCTCCCAAACTAAAACCTTTTAGGGTTTAGGGCCGTTGGCCCCTAAATTCCCAAATGCGTTCCAAGCGCTCCCAGGCGCTCCCTGACGCTCCCAGGCGCTCCCTGGCGCTCGCAAGCGCTCTCAGGCGCTCCCAGGCGCTCCCCGGCGCTCCCACGCGCTCCCGGCGCGTTCCGAAGCGCTCCCAAGCGCTCCCAGGAGCTCCCTGGCGATCCCAGGCGCTCCCAAGCGCTCCCAGGAGCTCCCTGGCGATCCCAGGCGCTCCCAGGCGCTCCCAGGCGCTCCCGAGCGCTCCCAGGCGCTCCCCGGCGCTCCCCGGCGTTCCCCGGCGTTCCCAGGCGCTCCTAGGTGCTCCCAGGCGCTCCACGGCGCTCCCCGGCGCTCCCAAGCGCTCCCCGGCGCTCCCAAGCGCTTCCCAAGCGCTCCCAGGCGCTCCCAGGCGCTCCCAGGCGCTCCCAAGCGCTCCCAAGCGCTCCCAGGCGCTCCCAAGTGCGCCCAGAAGCGCTTAGAGCGCTCCACACGTGTTTTTACGTGTCGGAGACATGTAGAGCGACATCAGAGGACGAAAGGTCCCCGGGTTTAGGGTGTTGTACTCTTCGAAGATCAAGCATGGTTTATCTTTGCATCGTAGATCCCCAAGCGTGGGGCTAGGTAGCCCTAGGCTACCAGGACGACCCAGTCGGGCAACCAGCTGAAGCATCTCAGAGAAGCCCTGTCTCTCGTAGACGGCGACGGTGATGCGCGGTGGGGTGGGCAGAAGCACAACAAGGTGCTTGGGAATTTAGGGTTTAGGGTTTAGGGTTTAGGGTTTAGGGTTTAGGGTTTAGGGTTTAGGGTTTAGGGCCTGCATGGGCGCATGCGCGCGCTGGCTGCGATCCCCCCCCGCATCAAGGTTGTCGGGGGGGGATCGCTGCCCAAGCCGCGCGCGCTATGAACTTGCACTCCCGCCCCAGACCACCCACAGTAAAGCCCTTTAGGGTTTAGGGTTTCTCCCCCCAGCCCCCCTATCACGGGGGGCTGTCGAAGTGGCGCGCGCAGGCGATCGCCGACGCGGCCGTGGCGTGCGCATCCACGTGAGCCCGCGCGCAAGTTGCTGCCTCTAGTGGCCCCTGCGCAGCTGTCCGTGCGTTCCGCCTTTGCCTTCGGCACTGGGTTGTGACACTGGGGTGCGGATGCTGGGAAGCGCCCGCGCGGTCGCGGCCGTGGCAATGCGCGCCCATGCTGGCACGCGCGCAGGGTGCATGGCGCTGGCGCGTCAGCTCGCCTTGTCGATGAGGCAGCTGTTGCGCCTTCGGCAGGGGGCTTCGCCGTTGGGCTGCCGCTGGCGCAGCAGATCCACAGGGGTCCGCATTTGCCTTCGGCGTTGGAAAGCAGCACTGCGAGGGCGCTGGCGCGGCAATCCCATGGGCCCCCGTGGGCCTCGAGCGAGTAGCCGCGCCGTCTGGCTCCTCGCTGAAGGCGACCCCGCTGCGGCCGCGCCCACGCCAGGCGTGCCTCGGGCGCTCGTCAGCGCTATATCCGAGCTATCTTTGAAGGGCGCCACAGTCGGCGCTTTCGCTGTAGCCTTTGCGCCCGCTGCGGCCGCCGCCCACGCCAGGCGTGCCGCGGGCGCTCGTGAGCGCTATCTCCGAGCTATCTTTGAAGGACGCCACAGTCGGCGCCTTCGCTGTATCCTTTGCGCCCGCTGCGGCCGCGGCCCACGCCAGGCGTGGGTTTTGGGTTTAGGGTTTAGGGCCTGCATTGGCGCAAGCGCGCGCTGGCTGCGATCCCCCCCCCATCAAGGTTGTCGGGGGGGATCGCTGCCCAAGCCGCGCGCGCCACGGTTAGTCGCACTCCCGCCCCAGACCACCCAGAGTGAAGCCTTTTAGGGTTTAGGGTTTCTCCCCCCAACCCCCCTATCACGGGGGGCTATCGAAGTGGCGCGCGCAAGCGATCGCCGACGCGGCCGTGGCATTGCGCATCCACGTGAGCACGCGCGCAGGGCTGCCCCTGGCGCAGCATGTCCGTGCGTTGCCGTTTTGCCTTCGGCACTGGGTTGTGACACTGGGGTGCGAATGCTGGGAAGCGCGCGAGCGGTCGCGGCCGTGGCAATGCGCGCCCATGCGGGCACGCGCGCAGGGTGCATGGCGCTGGCGCGTCAGCTCGCCTCGTCGATGAGGCAGCTGTTGCGCCTTCGGCAGGGGGCTTCGCCGCTGGGCTGCCGCTGGCGCAGCAGATCCACAGGGGTCCGCATTTGCCTTCGGCGGTGGAAAGCAGCACTGCGAGGGCGCTGGCGCGGCAATCCCATGGGCCCCCGTGGGCCTCGAGCGAGTAGCCGCGCCGTCGGGCTCCTCGCTGACGGCGACCCCGCTGCGGCCGCGGCCCACGCCAGGCGCGCCCCGGGCGCTCGTGAGCGCTATCTCCGAGCTATCTTTGAAGGACGCCACAGTCGGCGCCTTCGCTGTAGCCTTTGCGCCCGCTGCGGCCGCAACCCACGCCAGGCGTGCCTCGGGCGCTCGTGAGCGCTATCTCCGAGCTATTTTTGAAGGACGCCACCGTCGGCGCCTTCGCTGTAGCCTTTGCGCCCGCTGCGGCCGCCGCCCACGCCAGGCGTGCCTCGGGCGCTCGTGAGCGCTATCTCCGAGCTATCTTTGAAGGACGCCACAGTCGGCGCCTTCGCTGTAGTTTTTGCGCCCGCTGCGGCCGCCGCCCACGCCAGGCGTGCCTCGGGCGCTCGTGAGCGCTATCTCCGAGCTATCTTTGGAGGACGCCACAGTCGGCGCCTTCGCTGTAGCCTGGAACTTGGGAGCGCTTGGGAGCGCCTGGGAGCGCTTGGGAACGCTTGGAAGCGCCTGGGAGCGCCTGGGAGCGCCTGGGAGCGCCTGAGAGCGCCTTGGAGCGCTTGGGAGCGCCTGGGACGTGCGCCAGCCGAAAGGACGCCGCATGGTGTATTTTCATATGGTTTGCGGCCCCACGGACGGCCGAAAGGGCGCCGCATAATGTATTTTCATAAGTTTGGAGCCCCAGGGGATGGGACCAATCGTAGCGAAGCCAACGGCTGCGCCTAGGGTTAAGGGTTCTATTCATCTCTCAGAACTCACGAGGCATCCCCGCGGGGGAGCGCATCCTCCTCAGCGCTACGCGCTTCGTCGGTGCGGCGTGCGCGCATGGGCGGACTCGCTGATCGCTCGGCCAGGCGCCACGGGCTTCTGACGATGCACCGCCCGTGGCTTGCAGCCACGAGCTGGAGTGAAGCCACGGTCTCGACACCCCTGGAGTTTCTCGACACCGTAGAGACACGTAGAGATTGTCTGACCGTAGAGACCGTAGAGCTCGTCCCTCGAGCCAGTGTCTCGACACGTAGAGATTGTCTGACGTTCTCGACACCCCTGGAGTTTCGAAACGGCGGGGAGGGGGAGCGCGAGGGGGCGGGTCTGGCGCCCCCTCGTACATGGCCACGAAAGGCGTCGTGTGATGCCCCTCGCGGCGGACTGCGCAGTGCGAGAGGGCGCCGGGCGCGTGCCCCGCGCGCTCCCCCCCGCGAAACCCCGTGGGACTTGAAAAACGGGCCCCTGGAACTCCTCGGGGCTTGCCCTACGAGGTCTTGGGCGAATCACTTGGGTCCGCGGAGCCGTTCGGCGCATCTGCGTCGCTTTTTTTTTTCGCGTCGCGGTTGTCTGCTAGATGCACCAGCAAGGCACCAAAGCATAGCCGAAGAAGCCGCCGCAGGCATAACGTTCTGCATGGCACACCGAGCCGAAGGAGCCGCAGTATTTCCACGTGCGTTACGCTCCCCAGCACAGCCAGAGAGGCCGCCGTAGGCGTGTTGTCACGTGTAAGGCAGTCCCCAGGGGATGGGACCTACCTGGAAGCGCTTGGGAGCGCCAGGGAGCGCCGGGGAGCGCCTGGGAGCTTGCCGAGAGCGCCTGAGAGCGCCTGGGAGCGCCATGCGCCTGGGTGCATTGGGAGCGCTTTGGAGAATGCCGAAAGCGCCGGGGAGCGCTTGGGAGCGCCTGGGAACGCTTGGGAGCGCTGGGGAGCGCCTGGGAACGCTTGGGAGCACTTGGGAGCGCCTGGGAGCGCTTGGGCGCGCTTGGGAGCGCTTGGGAGCGCTTGGGAGCGCCTGGGCGCGCCTGGGAGCGCCTGGGAGCGCTTGGGGGCGCCTGGGACGTGCGCCTGAGCAGGCTGAGCAGGCTGGGAGCGCCTGGGAGCGTGCAGGGAGCGCTTGGGAGTACCGGGGATCGCTTGGGAGCGCCAGGAAGCGCCTGGGAGCGCCTGGGAGCGTGCCGGGAGCGCCTGAGAGCGCCTGGGAGCGCCATGCGCCTGGGAGCGCTTGGAAGCGCTTGGGAGCTTGCCGAAAGCGCCGGGGAGCGCTTGGGAACGCCTGGGAACGCTTGGGAGCGTTGGGGAGTGCCTGGGAACGCTTGAAACGCTTGGGAGCGCTTGGGAGCGCTTGGGAGCGCTTGGGAGCGCCTGGGAGCGCCTGGGAGCGCTTGGGAGCGCCTGGGAGCGCCTGGGAGCGCTTGGGAGCGCCTGGGGGCGCCTGGGAGCGCCTGGGAGCGCTTAGGAGCGCCTGGGACCTGCGCCAGCCGAAAGGACGCCGCATGCTGTATTTTCACATGGTTTGCGGCCCCACGGACGGCCGAAAGGGCGCCGCATGCTGTATTTTCACAGGTTTGGAGCCCCAGGGGATGGAACCAATCGTAGGGGACCCAACGGCTGGGTTTTGGGTTAAGGGTTCTATTCATCTCTCGGAGCACTCACGAGGCATCCCCGCGGGGGAGCGCATCCTCCTCAGCGCTACGCGCTTCGTCGGTGCGGCGTGCTCGCATGGGCGGACTCGCTGATCGCTCGGCCAGGCGCCACGGGCTTCTGACGATGCACCGCCCGTGGCTTGCAGTTTAGGGTTTAGGGTTTAGGGTTTAGGGTTTAGGGTTTGGGTTTAGGGTTTAGGGTTTAGGGTTTAGGGTTTAGGGTTTAGGGTTTAGGGTTTAGGGTTATAGGTTTAGGGCCTGCTGGGCGCAAGCGCGCGGGCTGCGATCCCCCCCGCTCCCAAGGTTGTTTGGGGGATCGCTGCCTCAGGCCGCGCGCGCCCGGTTTAGTTCGCATTCCCGGCCCCGGACCAACCCGGTGAAGCCTTTTAGGTTTAGGGTTTCTCCCCCAACCCCCCTATCACGGGGGGCTGTCGAAGTGTTGCGCGCAGGCGATCGCCGACGCGGCCGTGGCACTGCGCATCCACTTGAGCATGCGCGCAGGGCGCGTGACGTAGGCGGCGCTTCGGCTCGTCGCCCCGTCGAAGAGACAGCCTTTGGCGATTTCGGCGTTGAGCTTCGCCGTTGGGCTGCCGCTGGCGCAGCATGTCCATGCGTTGCCGCCTGTGCCTTCGGCTCTGGGTTGTGACACTGGGCTGTGAATGTTGGGATGCGCGCGTGCGGGCCGCCGCCGTAGCAATGCGCGCCGGTGCGAGCACGCCTGCAGGGTGAATGGCGCTGGCGCGTCAGGTCGCTTCGTCGATGAGGCAGCCGTTTGCACCTTCGGCGTGGAGCTTCGCCGGAGGGCTGCCGCTGGCGCAGCAGTTCCACAGGGGTCTGGCATTTGCCTTCGGCATTGGAAAGCAGCACTGCGAAGGCGCTGGCGCGGCAATCCCATGGTTTCCCGTGGGCCTGGAGCGAGTGGCTGCGCCGTCGGGCTCCTCGCTGACGGCGACGCGCACGGCAGTTGCATTCGCCCGCGGCTTTGGGTTTCGCCTTTGGGGTCGCCCCCCCGCTGAAGCGATTGCAATCATCGACGCAGCCGCCTTCGGCGCGAGCTTCGGACGGCTGGAGGGGGAGCGCGAGGGGGTGGGTCTGGCCCCCCCTCGCTACGATGCGCGCGCATGGCTGCGGCAGCACCTCCATGGCAGAGCCCGTGGAATGCCTTGGGGGGGCCCTCTGGCAGCGCTGGGAGAGCGCCTGGAGCTTCCCCCTGGGGCCGCCTGGAACCGCCTGGGCACGCTTGGGAGCGCGCGGGAGCGCATGGGAGCGCCGCGTGGCGCCTTGGAGCGCTTGTGGGTGCTTAAGAGCGCGTGGGAATGCTTGGGCGCTTGGGAGCACCTGGGAACGCCGGGGAGCGTTTAGGAGCGCTTCGGGGTTGTGGCAGCGCTGGGAACGCTGGGGAGCGCCTGCGAACGCTCGGGAGCGCGCCAGGAGCGTGCCGGGAGCGCTTGGGGGCGCCTGCGAGCGCCTGGGAGCGCCTGGGGGCGTGCCGGGAGCTCCTGGGAGCGCCTGGGAGCGCAGCCAGCGCGCGCCTGGGAACGCGCCTGGGAGCGTGCCGGGAGCGCCCAGGAGCGCTTGGGAGCGCTTGGGAGCGCTTGGGAGCGCCTGGGAGCGCCTGGGAGCGCTTGGGAGCGTGCCGAGAGCGCCTGGGAGCGTGCCGGGAGCGCCTGAAGCGCCGTGGAGCGCTTGGGAGCGTGCCGGGAGCGCTTGGGAAAGCTTGGAAGCGCCTGGGAGCGCTTGGGAGCGCTTGGGAGCGCCTGGGAGCGCCTGGGAGCGCCTGGGAGCGCCTGGGAGCGCCTGGGAGCGTGCCGGAAGCGCTTGGAGAGTCCTTGGGAGCGCCTGGAGCGTTTGGAAGCGCTTGGAGCGCCGCATGCTGTAATTTCATACGTTTGGAGCACCCAGAGAGCACCGCATGCTGTATTTTCATAGGTTTGGAGCCTCAGGGGATGTAGCGACTCGTAGGGGACCCGCTTGCTAGGGCTGAGGGTTAGGGGTTCCTTTTCTTAGGAGAACACCACGGGTATGCACCGCGCGGCGTGCGAATTCCTCCTCAGCGGCTATCGCCGCTTCGTCGGTGCGGCGCACGCCGTATGGGCAGGCTCGCTGAGCGCTCGGCCAGGCGCCACGGGCTTCTGACGATGCACCGCCCGTGGCTTGCAGTTTAGGGTTTAGGGTTTAGGGTTTAGGGTTTAGGGTTTAGGGCCTGCATGGGCGCATGCGCGCGATGGCTGCGATCCCCCCCTCATCAAGATTGTTGGGGGGGATCGCTGCCCAAGCCGCGCGCGCCACGGTTAGTCGCACTCCCGCCCCAGACCACCCACAGTAAAGCCTTTTAGGGTTTAGGGTTTTCTACCCCCCAACCCCCCTATCAAGGGGGGCTTCGGAGTGTCGCGCGCAGGCGATCGCCGACGCGGCCGTGGCACTGCGCATCCACGTGAGCACGCGCGTTGGGCTGTCCCTGGCGCAGCATGTCCTTGCGTTGCCGCCTTTGCCTTCGGCACTGGGTTGTGACACTGAGGAGAATGCTGGGAAGCGCGCGTGCGGTCGCGGCCGTGGCCATACGCGCCGATGCGAGCACGCGCGCAGGGTGCATGGCGCTGGCGCGTCAGCTCGCCACGTCGATGAGGCAGCTGTTGCGCCTTCGGCAGGGGGTTTCGCCATTGGGCTGCCGCTGGCGCAGCAGATCCACAGGGGTCTGGCATTTGCCTTCGGCGTTGGAAAGCAGCACTGCGAGGGCGCTGGCGCGGCAATCCCATGGGCCCCCGTGGGCCTCGAGCGAGCGGCCGCGCCGTCGGGCTCCTCGCTGACGGCGACGCGCACGGAGGTTCGCCCGCGGCTTTGGGTGTCGCCTTTGAGGTCGCCCCCGCTGAAGCGATTGCAATCATCGACGCAGACGCTGTCGGCGCGAGCTTCGGAAGGGGGGTGGGGGCGCGAGGGGGTGGGTCTGGCACCCCCCTCGCTACGATGCGCGCGCATGGCTGTGGCAGCACGCCCATGGCAAACCCCTTGGAATGCCTTGGGGGAGCTCTCTGGGAGCGCTGGGGGAGCGCCTCGACCTTTCCCCAGGATGGAAGCACGTGGGAGCGTCTGGGAGCGTGACAGGACACGCAGAGTGCACCGCGAGTGCGAGCCGTGAATTGTCCGTTGGGTTCGACCGTTGGCGTCGCCCCCGCTGCGCTGAAGCGATTGCAGTGTCGACGCAGCCGCCTTCGGCGCGAATTTCGCATGGCTGGAGGGGGAGCGCGAGGGGGTGGGTCTGGCACCCCCTCGCTACGATGCGCGCGCATGGCTGCGGCAGCACCTGCATGGCGGGGGAGCGCCGGGCAGCGCCGCCAGGGAGCGCTGCCGAGTGCTTGCGAATGCATGGAAACGCTCGGGAGCGCCATGGGACCGCTCGGACTGCTGAAACGCACTTGGGAGCGCCAGGGAACGCTTGAGAGCACCTGTGGGAGCTTCGGAGCGCCTGGGAACACATGGGAACACTTGGGAGCGTTGGGGAGCGTGCTGGGAGCGTGCCGGGAGCGCCTGGGAGCGTGCCGGTGCGCCTGGGAGTGCTTGGGAGCGCCCCGGAGCGCTCGGAGGCGCCAGGGAGCGCTTGGGAGCGCGCAGGGAGCGCTTGAGCATGCTCGAGCGCCTGGGAGCGTGCCGGGAGCGCTTGGGAATACCTGGGAGCGCCTGGGAGCGCTTGGGAGCGCTTGGGAGCGCGTGGAAGCATGCGAAGCGCGCCAGGGAGCG
>CAUYUJ010002969.1:0-70000 GCA_963575745.1 Prorocentrum cordatum
AAGAAGAATAATAATAATAATAAGAATAATAAGAATAAGAAGAATAATACGAATAATAATACTAATACTAAGAGTACTAAGAATAAGAATAATACTAATAAGAATAATAATAAGAATAATAAGAAGAAGACGAACAAGAAGAATACTACTAAGAATAATAATAAGAGGAGGAGGCGGAGGGGGAGGAGGAGGAGGAGGAGGAGGAGGAGGAGGGAGAAGGGAGGAGGGGGAGGAGGAGGAGGAGGAGGGGAGGAGGAGGAGCGAGGAGGAGTAGAGGAGGAGAGGAGGAGGAGGGGGGGGTCGAGCGGGGGCGAGTTGGGAGGAGTAGGAGGAGGAGGAGGAGGAGGAGGAGGAGGAGGAGAGGAGGGAGGAAGATGAAGATGATGATGATGATGATGATGATGCATGATGATGATGTGATGATCGATGGTGATGATGAGATGATGATGATGGATGATGATGATGATGATGATGATGATGATGATGATGGATGAGGATGATGATGATGATGATGATGAATGTGGATGATGTGATGATGATGATGATGAGGATGATGATGATGATGATGATGATGATGATGTGATGATGATGATGATGATGATGATGATGATGATGATGATGATGATAATGATGATGATGATGATGATGATGATGATGATGATGATGATGATGATGTGTGATTGAATGACGATGATGATGATGCTGATGATGATGATGATGATGATGATGATGATGAGAGCTGATGATGAGGAGGAGGAGGAGTGAGGAGGAGGAGGAGGAGGAGGAGGGGGAGGGGTGAGGAAGAGGAGGAGGAGGAGGAGGAGAGGAGAGAGGAGGAGCGAGGAGGAGGAGGAGGAGGAGGAGGAGTAAGGGGAGTTGGGGAGGAGGGGGGGGAGGAGGGAGGAGGAAGAAGAAGAGGAGGAGGAGGAGTGGGAGGAGGAGGAGGAGGAGGAGGAGGGGATGGGAGAGGGAGGAGGAGGAGGAGGCGAATGGAGGGGGAGGGGGAGGAGGCCGGAGGGCTACGACGCGGGCGAGCAGCGACGACCACGACGAGAGCCTACGACGGGCGAAGCGGTATTCGGGCTAAGTGGTGTGTTCACTTCGTGATCTATGTCTCGCGCGAGGTCTATTGCGCGCCGCCTTCTTGGGGCAGTTTGTGTCGGAGTGATGAATGTCAGCCCCGTGCAGACGTGGGTGGGGGGAGGGGGAGGGCTTCTCTGAAGCACCCCTACTTCTTTGAAGGCGCAGTCCTTATCTACTGATAGATGGAAGGCCGGTGCCTTCTATGAAACAGCCTCTTTCTGAGAGGCCCTCCCCCTGTCTCCGCCCCCTTGTGCAAGCCGCCAAGACGGGCGATTAGTTTTCAACGTGGGGCTGTTTCCGGACATTTTTAGAAATGCACGACTCTGCCTCTTCGCATCTTCTGTTTCAGAAGGACAGAGAAAGGTTCTTTTACAATAAGGGGTTTTCCCGTGGAACAAGGCGCGCTGTTCCTCTGGTGGAGGGGGGGCGCTTCCCATAGTTGTGCAGATCTTCAGGGGCTTACGCAGGGTGGGGGGCGGCTGCTTATGACGAGAGCATGCCATTATTACAGCATATGTGATGCACCTTGGGTATTGGGATTACTCTAGTCCTCTTCTTCCTTCTTCTCCTCTCGTCTTTCTCCTCTCCTTCCCTCCTCCTCCGGCCCTTCATCCCCATGTTGGTCCTATGTGCTCCAGCTTGTTATTCTCATTCTTCTCCTCTCCGTCGTTCTATCCTGCTGCTGCTCCTCCTCTTGTGCCTTTCGTCCGTCTCCCTCTCTTTTTATCATCATCATCATCATCATCATCATCATCATCATCATCATCATCATCATCATCATCATCATCATCATCATCATCATCATCATCATCATCATCATCCTCATCCTCATCCTCATCCTCCTCCCCCGCTCTCCTCCTACGTACCTCTGTTCCCCCCTCTGCCTCATTCTGTAGACTTCTCTTGCCTCCCCCATCCCTTCTCCCCGGTGTCGTCGTCGTCGTCGTCCTCCTCCTCCTCCTCCTCCTCCTCCTCGTTCTCTTCCTTCTCCTTGTCCTCCTTCCTCTTCTGCTTCTCCTCCTCCTACTCCTCCTCCTCCTCCTCCTCCTCCTGCTTGTCCGTTCCCTATTCGTTCTCAGTCAGTTCGCCAGTTGGAGTAGGGTTACGTTCCTCACCCGAGTCCCGAATCAAACATCCACTTCTTTCTCCTCCTCATCCTCCCCTTTAGAGGCGCTTTGGCGCTTTCGCCACCTGGGAGGGAGGGAGGGGGGAGGGAGGGAGGAGGGAGGGAGGAAGGAGGAGAAACTGTCTCAGAGGGAGGGAGGGAAGGGGGAGGGGGGAGGGAGGGAGGGAGGGAGGGAGGGAGGGGGGTGGGAGGGAGGGCGGGAGGGAGGAGGAGGAGGAGGAGGAGGAGGAGGAACTGTCTCAGACAGCCTTGTCTCAGACAGCCGGCCACCCCGGGGGGGGAGGGGCAGTAGAAGTGCGCGCCGGCTCCCAGTCATTATTGTGCTCGGGAGGCGGGAGAGGCCCGCGCGCGCCGGGAGGAGGAGGAGGAGGAAGAGGAGGAGGAGGAGGCGGAGGAGGAGGAGGCGGAGGAGGCGGAGGAGGAGGAGAAGGAGGAGGAGGCTTACGCTCCAGGTGTGTGTGTGTGTGTGTGTGCCTCGCAGCTTGCCTAAGAAGAAGGAGGAGGAGGACCATGATAAACCCAATATGCATCAACCGATGCTGCAGTAAACCCTCCCATCCCAAGTCCCTTCATCCTAAATCTATGCAAGCCTGAAGAGATAGCGCCTGCCCCTGCCCGCCGTATGTCAGCCATTTCGGCACCCGTCACGCGTTTCGTGGCCCCATACGGAGCTCCACCGCTCCACCGAAGGCCCTGGTGGCTACGTTCGCATGTGGGTGGCACGCCCGTTCTGGCACAGCCCTCACACGTTTCGTGGCCCACAAGGGCCGCGATGACACAAGCGCCGCGATGACACAGTACTATCGCGGCATCTACCACCCAATTCGACATGCCTCTCACGTGTTTCCTGGCCCCACAGGGTATTTGTGCGTCTGTATCCTGTGCCCAGAGGCTCTTCGGGGCCAGGGGATGGGTTCGATGTTGAAGATCAGCATGTTCGCACCGAGTGCAGTTCTGTACATAAAATGGTGAAAGCTGGGTCGGATTGATGTGCACCGGTGTAATTTGTTTCAACATTGGTTGGTGTGGGTTGGGTCGAATAGATGTGCACCGAATGGTATCTTTTATCCTCGGGCGATAATATGATAAGGGGTGGGCCGTATGGATGTACACCAAATTCGGTTTTGCATGGAATGGTGAGGGTTGGATCGTATGGATGTGCGCCGGTGCATCTTTTATGTAGGTTGGTGAGATTTGGGTCATGCTGATGTGGACAGATTTGAATAATCTTGCGAAGGATGTCGGATGGATGTGCACCGAAAAGTGTGATTTTGCACAAGATGGTTTGGGTTGGGTCGAATGGATGTGCGCGGCGCCAAGGCGAGAGCCAAGTTTTGACAATTAGCTTGGCGAAGGACCCAACCAATCTGCAGTTGTGAGTAACTCAGGTGTGACCATTTTCTTCGGTGGAGATCCTTATGTGGCCACGAAACATGTGGGGCGTATGTGCCGAAAGGGGTGCCAGGGACGCATGCTAACGGTGCCACTGGGACATTCGGTGGAGCTCCCTACGGGGCCACGAAAAGTCTGAGGGGTGCGCCGAAATGGGTGGTGGGAACGCGTGCGGAAGGTGCCCCTGGGATCTTCGGCGGAGTTCCCATGGGGCTACGAAACGTGTGAGGGGTGCACAGAAATCGAAGTGCAACTGCATGCGGACCCTGCCACTTCGGTGGAGCACCCTATCGGGCCACAAAACGTTTGTGGGGTGCGCCGAAATCGAAGTGAAACTGCATGCAGACCCTGCCACTGGGGCCGTCAGTGTAGCACCCTGTGGGGCTGCGAGACGTTTCAGGGGTGCGCCGGAATGGAAGTGGAACTACATGTGGACCTTGCCACTGGGGCCGTCGGTGGAGCACCCTATGTGGCCACGAAGCGTGTGAGGGTGCGCCGGAATGGGCGTGGAGCACCCTATGGGGCCACGAAACGTGTGAGGGGTGCGCCGAAATCGAAGTGGAACTGCATGCGGACCCTGCCATTTGGGCCTTCTGTGGAGCACCCTATGGGGCCACGAAGCGTGTGAGGAGTGCGCCGAAATCGGGGCGGAACTGCATGCGGACCCTGCCACTGGAGCTTTCGGTCAAGTTAAGTGAACCGTGCCTAGACGACACATCGGTTGCAGATCGCATGCGTGAGTGTATGTACAACAGCACTCCAATGTCGACAAGGCGAGGAGCAAGGCACAACCACCCGTCGCCGGCTCTGGCTCCATGGACGGGGATGCTCTGGAAATCTGCGCTAACATGCCCGACATCGCCAAAAAGCCCATGCGGTGGACGACCCTGACCCAGGAGAGCAGCGGCAGCAGGAGGTAGAGGAGGGAACGACACCCGGGGTCCAGGACGAGCCTGGAGCCGGGGGAGAGAGGAGAGCGAGCGACAATGGACGACGCTGGAGGGATGAGAGGAGGCGAAGCCCGGGCGACCGCCCGAGGGACGAGCAGGAGAGAGAGTTAGCAGGCAGAGGAGCGACGCAGGACGGCGGAAGAGGGGACGACGACGCCACCTGGAGGGCAGGCGGGCAGGGGAATCCGGGGCACAATTCAGAACTATATGTTCCCTCCCTAAAACATGCGATACCAATCATACATTATGACGCCCGGCTGGTTTAATGCCAATTCAAGAAATACCTCAACACTGTTTCTTTCCATGCGCGTTGATTGAAGGTGCTCTGCCCGATCGTTCGTCGGATGGCCTCTTCCTGACTCAGGGCCCCGCCGTGCATGCACGTTGCTAGTGTCTGCGCGTGCGCGTGCATGACCAAAGCCCACTGTAATCTGGGACGCCCTCTGCGGCGTCTCCTGGGGTCGAGGGGACGAGAATTCCTTCTCTGGAAAGCATAATGGCGAGGCGAAGATTCGTTCGGCAGGGTGGGCAGCTCTCCATAGTAGAACAGTTGCCTGGCGAGCACAAGCTAGCTTAAGCATTACTGGTTGGCTTTGCAGTGTACCTCTGCATTGCTAACAAGCGAGATCATATAATGTGCAATGTTGAAAGTCTTACGCAGACGCTGCGCCTGAAAAGCGGTGATTTTGACTCGGTCTGCCGTGTGCTAACATAATGCTTCGAGGCTGTACTTGAGCTCTGACACATCACACGCACGAAACAATCGGACATTTCTTGCCCTAATGATGTTGGCACGCCTCCAAACAGCTTGCGCTGCATCGAAAGACGCGCGTGTTTCACCGACACGTCGGGCAACTGAGGCCCATGTTTTTCCGTCGGCCCGGAGGAGGCTGCCCAGGTAAACCGTCGAGGTGGCCGTCTTGAGCGGCATGCCCTGCGGCGTGTGGAAGTCCACGTTGTGCCAGCTGCGCAAGTGCACGGTTTTGTCCCAAGTGGGCCCCAGCCCGTACATGTGAGCCCTGAAGATCAGCCTGTCAAAGAAGAGCTGCAACCTTGCGACATCCCTCGACACCAGCGCCGTGTCGTCAGCGTACGCCACGACACGTGTGACGGGTGCGTCGAAATCGAAGTGAAATTGCATGCGGACCCTGCCAATAGGGCCGTCAGTGGAGCACCCTATGGGGCCACGAAAAGTCTGAGGGGTGCGCCGAAATCGAAGTGGAACTGCATGCGGGCCCTGCCACTGGGGCCGTCGGTGGAGCACCCTATGGGGCTGCAAAACGTGTGAGGGGTGCGCCGAAATTGGGGTGGAACTGCATGTGGACCCTGCCACTGGGGCCTTCGGAAAGGGCATCCTATGTGGCCATGAAGCGTGTGAGGGGTGCGCCAGAATGAAGGTGAAACTGCATGCACCCATATGACGACGACAAGGACATGCGGAGGGCAGAGGCAAGGGATGGGAGGAGGGAGGAGGAGGAGGAGGAGGAGGAGGAGGAGGAGGAGGAGGAGGAGGAGGAGGAGGAGGAGGAGGAGGAGGAGGAGGAGGAGGATATGGATATGGATATGGCTCTAACGCGGTGCGTATGAAAGAAAGGAAAGGACTCCTCAGGAGCCTTTCGCACGCTTGGAAGGATACTTGGGACATTGCCCTTCCTCCACTCTGCGGAGATAAGCCGCCCCAGTGGGGGTGAGGGTGCCGAGGCAAGACTGGGCCAAGGAGGCCCGAAGCTGCTCGACACCGAAACTCCCACAGGAACTACAAATCCACACATTATTCTTGGCTTGATAAACCATTTTGTGAGTCTCGTGAACCCAGCCCCCCCCGATATGTACCGAGCGTCCCCTCGGCACCTGGAAAAGGGCGGAGTCGACAGACTGCAGATTATAGCACTGACTCCTGCGCCAAGCCGTGGCAGCTGCTGCCGAGGCCGAGCTCCGACAAACAAGGCAGGCACGGCCACTCTCGGACAGGGTGTGCTCGGACTCGAACACGGACACAACACTGGGCGCTGGCGGCCTGGGTGCCTTGGTTTGATCACGAGCACGAGGAGCGGACGGGGACGCGGCCATGGCCTCGAGAGTGGATCGGAGCAACCTTTTTCGGACGAGCCCTGCTTCCAACTCAACCGTCCCAATTCTTGTCCTGGTATGCTGGTTGACACGTACCATACTGGCAGCAACTCCAGCAAGAGTGTCAGCAACTTGGTTCCCGATGAACATCCACATCGGCAACTTGGAATCAACATGTTGCTCAGCCTCGAGGTGAGAGGGAACCTGCAAAACGGTAACCTGTGATACATCACGCCCTTCGAGAGCTAGGCCAATGAGCTTCCAAATGCTAGCGTTGGGCCCCGATGGGGCTGCATATTTCTTCTGAAACCACCCGTTGACGACCCCGCTATTGTCGGACACGTAAACCAAGGACCCCACGGTGTGCCTGATCGCCAGTAGGAGGCCCCAGAGCTCCCCCCGAGGGACAGTCTGAGAGCCTCCAGGAAGTCCTCCAAATACACATGCTGCAACCGTAGGGTCGCCGTAGTCGCTGAGAGAGACAGCCGAGACACCGACACGCCGAAGTCGAGAATCACGGCTATCTTCACCCCCGCTGCCGTCCCCGAAGACAATGATGGGCTCCTCGGGGGTGCCCATGCCGAGCCCTCCAGTAGCTGGGAAACTGTCATGCTGAGCATGGTACATGTGCCACTGCTCGCTGTCTGGCGGAGGCTCCACTAAGGTCCACCGCGCAGGGATGAGGCCCCGCGACCAGAAGCATGCTGCTGCGTCGTGCTCGGCAACAGCACGCGGAACAAGATGAGCAGAGGAAGAATACATTGCATGGTCCTTGTTAAAACTGCACAGCCAGCCTCGGTGAAGAGGTGTCTCCTTGCTCTCTCCACACCGAGGACAGAGGCCGTCGCACTGCGCATTCGTCTCATCCGCCACCCTTCCCTTAGGCCATGTCCCTCCCACTGCAATAGCGAACATGGTCTCACATAACTGAGTGCCGTGCGGTACGGACGAGAGCGCTGCAAGAACTTGCCGAAGAGAATGGTAATCTACCCCGTGCTGGACCCCTTCCCCGCAAAAATGTGACGCCGCTGACTTCCAAAGCTTGAGACGGGCCCTTTTCTCGAACTCGGACACCAACCCACTAAAATCCTCCGACCAAGAAACGACCTCATCGGGGAACGTCCAAATCGCTCCAGGATCGTCATCGCTAGCTGGTGTGTGCCACTCGCTCGGTGATGCTGGGTCCCAACCGAACTCCAGAAGATACGCGACCATGGCTGAGATGGGACCCCGCACTGCTTGTGAAACCTGCCGTGGCTCCATCTGCCGAAACTGAGCAACTACGCGTGGCCAAGCCGCGCGAACAGCGGGCCGGAGCGACGGATCCTGGAACCAAGTGCGTAACCATAACTGAAAACATTCCCTCGGAAGTTTGTGCCCAGGATCATGTCCGTCGGCCCGTAGATCGAGAACCGTAGTTAAACACCGACCACGTGTGGCCGAGGAAAGCGTGTGACCGAGGCGACGTCTGCACTGCAGGCGAAAGGTACCGAAAGCCCCCACAATCTGGTGCCCGTAGCTGCCTGCAGCTTGCGCCCCGACACGTTCAAGTAAACCAGTCCTGAGATACTTCCTGGACGCCCGACCGAACTTACAAATCCTAAAATTCATGCCCTTCGCCTTAGCCACCCGTTTGGTCCGAGAAGCCCGTGCTACGCGACCAGCCCCGAGATCAGCCCCGAGGAGAGTGGTTTGAAGAGCATGCTGCAGATGAAAACCCCGACGCCGAAGGCGTTGGACAACACTTTTGCTGTCAGAGGCGTTGGTGCACATGATGACGCTCTTGGGTGACACAGGCAAGCCGTGCGCCGCATGCGACCGACACGTGTCGAGCACGCCTTGATATAACTTCTCTCGAACTGCTTTCCGAGAGCCAGCGACATGTTCATTGATATCATCAACCCAAACTCGAACAGACATAGACGGATGAGCCACTGTAATCTTACTCATGATGAAATAGATCATACATCGCCCAAAACGTGTCCCCGACCTGAGCCCCTGAATGATGCTCTGGACGACCTGGAAGGCCTCGGAGTAGGACCCCAACTGAGAGACCGTGCGAGGTGCAGCACACATCTGTAGTTCCAAGAAGAGAACCTCAGGAGGGAACCCAAGCCTGAGAGCGGCCCGAGCCAGAGGACCCCACTGCATCTCATCATAGAACCCCTTGATGTCAACGAGGCCCTCCCCGAAAGCGATCCCCAAGTTGTGCATGGCCTCGTCCTTCAAAGCGCGGACGAAGGCCTCGCGGAGCGCCGAGTTCCCCGCCGCTGCGGCGTCCCACGCGGGCTCGGAGTCCTGAGACCAAGAACGGACGTCGTCCTCCCGAGCGCGGGACCAAGTCCTGGTAAACATAGACATGAGACCAATAACGCGGTCAGAACCCGATTTTTTCCCTAAAAGCTTCCCAACGACCAGGAGAACCTGCCAGGGCCAGGAGAGACATTCCTCGCAGGCGTTGTAAAGCCCAGCGAGCTCCGAAACTCCAGCAAAAGGCAAACGCTCCATATCTAACGGGGTGAGTTTGTCAACCCCGAGTCCTGTCTTGGCTCGCATGGAATGTAGCGCTTGACGGACTCTGTCGTGGGAAAGTGGCTCGAGGCGTTCGTGCCGAGCAACTTCGCGAATTTCTTGGAATACTTCCTGGACATCGTGCAAGTCGGGTTCCCTTGGGCCCCAGAGCTGTTTCCACGTACTGGCTTTGCTATCAACGATGTCCAGGGGATGATACATAACCTGGCCGTCGACTACGAGCTCATCGGGGACAGGGGGGGTCTTCTTAAGAGCCTTGTGGAGGATCCCAGGAGCCTCCGAGGTCGAAATCCAAGCACTAAACTCCTTAAGAGACGCCCCCAAAGCCCGTCGACGAGCTCGACCTGTGATGCGCTTGGCCGTGACAGCCATCTCGTGCAGGCTGGCATCAGGCATGTCGGCGACCGTTAGTAGCCGAGCTTGCCACTCGCTCCACGAGGCCACGGTCGGGTCGGCAAAGGAAGCGAGTGGTACGTGTACGCTGTCTGGCTGGTCCCCTGCCAAGGCCGCACACGCCTCCACGAGCTGCTGCTGCTGTATGGGTCCGTTGCCACGAGAACGATGCAAGCTGAGCTTGGTCAGTACTGTGGTAACCCTGCCCCACCAAGACGACACCTGATCATGAAGAGGCTGTTCCCGAACTTTGGACGGAGCTCTAACCTCGGTGACGGTGTACTTGGGCCCTGAGTCCCTGGAAGGCCCCGCTAGATTCGTCCCATGGTGAATACAGACGGTACGCTCCAAAGCTTTGACCCAAGATCCATAAAGAGCTCCCAGACGAAGAATATGTGGTCCCCCAACCGCAAACGCCGCAGAGTTGGCAATGGCAGGAAGAACCTCCGAGGTGCCAGTGGAGTCCGTGTAGCCCACTTGTGCCCTGCAGGAGTCCCAGAGGTCAGAGGGGGGGAAAAAGGCAGGCAAGGCACCGCCATGGGTGCTCGAGGGGACCTCGGGGGAGGCAGAACAACTGGGTGGGTCCCGAGACTCGTGGGGTGCGGTAAGCACACTCGATATGTCGTGAGACGGAGCCGCGCCCTCGGCCCCTTCGGGCCTGGGCGTGGCTGGAGGCGCAGCGGCCGCTGGGCTGCCAGCCTCGGGTTCAAAGAAACCTGGGGGCACGTAGTCGCCCTCGCCGTCCGACTCAGGCCAGTCGGCGGCAAGGGGACTGGCCTGCGCACTGGGCTCGCCCTCAGAGGAAGAAGCCGTCGCTGATGTAGACGCCGTCGCACCACCAGCAGAGCAGAGGTCTCCGAACATCTCATCCGTCGCCGTCGCCATCCTGTCCTGGGCCGCCCGTCGTGCCAGGGCGCGCTCCCCTCGGGCCATGGGCGACTTGGAGCCCTCCTGCGGCTGGGTGGTAGGTCGAGGTACTTGTGGGAGTTGAGCTGCAAGCACCAGCTGCCGACACAGCAGTTGAGACCCCGAACTTCTCAGCCGAAGTTGAAGCCCGCAATGCGGTCGCCAAGGCACTGACAAAACTGCACTCAAACCCACGATGTACGGTAACGCCGAGTAACTGGCCACCACATAGTCCAGCGTGCTGCCCTTGCCCATGCCGCCCACGCAGGTGAACTCCGTGTCGGCAGCGGTGAGGACGTTGGCACCCACACGATCTAAGAACCCAGCGTCGGCCAGGACAGACGGTGGCAGGTTGAAGTCGCCTATGCAAATCCACGGCAGCTTCAGCTGCGAGACGAGGGCCCCCAGCTTGGCGAAACGTACCAAGTTCCTGCCGTGGAGGCCCTCGGAGCAGTAGCCGTAGAAAGCGATCAGCACGATGGAATACCCTTGCTGGTTGAGGATCGCCACCGTGAACCCGTCCAGGGCGGCGCTGCCTTCGGCCCTGAGGTCGCGGCACACGGAGTCGGTGTCGTGGACCCTGTGGAACTGTAAATGCTGCCTCCCAAGGATCCACTCGCCGCCCTCATTGGCCCTGTCCTTGGTGGCCTCAGACTGCTCGCGGCCCGTCCCACGAGCTGGATTGTCTATCAACTTGAGATGCGACTTGCGTGCCTGGCCCTTCCAGTGCTGCAAGTCGCTGGCGGACTCGATGTGAGTCTCAACTAACAGGAAGTAGTGATACGGAGTCGAAGCAGGCCCAGTGACGTAGTCCCAGGCCTGCTTCCCCATGGCAGTGACGTTAGAGAAAAATATGAATGTGTCACTCTGGCTCTTGGAGGTCGTGGCGACCTCAGTACCCCTAGGCAGGTCAGTCTGCGACGCAGACTCTCCCCGAGCGGTCTTCGACGTGGCTGCCTGCACACCCGCGCCGCCGCTCCTGCCCGTTCGTCTCTTGCTGCTGCCGGCGGCCGCCGCCCCAGCGCCGCCAGCCGCCTCCTTCTTGGCCGCCTCGGATGCCTGCATGGCGGCAGCCTTGGAAGCGCTGATCTTGGCCGCAGCCTGCTGGATGCGGGCCTCGCGCGCCTCCCGAGCGGCTCTGGCTGCCTCTGGGTCGGCCGCGGCGGGGGCGGCGGCTGGGGGGGCGGCCGCCGCCGCACTGCCTGCGGCCGCGCCCGCTGCCGCGGCGGCGGTGGGTGGGGCGCTAGCAGCTGCAGCCGCCTGCGCACCGCCACCTGCTGCCCCGACTGCTGAGGAGCCACTGTCGCCCTTGCGCTTCTTGGCCATCCTGTCGGTGAGCTGGCTCTGGAGCTCCTTGGCCCGCTGCAACCAGTCGCCCACCTGCGTGTTCTTGGTGGCCAGCTGGTCCTTCACTGCTTTGAGATCGGACTCCAGCTTCCGCAGCTCCTGAACTTCGGACTGCTCGGCCTCCATGCTGTCAAGGTTGCGAAAGAAATCCTCGTCCCATGTAATCTGGAAAAACGTCTTGCTCTCGGCGCAGCCTTCACCTTCCTGGACCGTGACGCCCAGCTTGGCGGCGAGGGCCTGCGCGGCGAGCTTCTTCGAGTCCTCGGCTTGGGCGAGGACAAGTGCGGCCTGTCGCTCCTTCTCTTGAGCTTCCTCCAGAGCATCTCGACACTTGAGAAGTCGCGCCATGGCCTGGTCGTGCTTGGCGGACGCGTCGCGGACGGCGCCGTCTGCCAGTCGTAGTGCGTCCTCTGGAGGGACAGCAGACTGCCGAGCCCGCTTGTGCCTGAGGTCGTCGATCTGCGACTGGATCATCCTGCGAAGGGCGGGATCCTCCGTGCAGCTGAGCGCAGACTCCAGGGTCAAGATGGCCTTGTCCTCCGCCGAGAGAGAGTCGCTGGGCCCCTTCCCGACGACGGGGACCTTGCCCGCCTTGCCGTCCTTGGAGCTGCCCCCCTTGGCGGCGTAGAGGTCGACCTTTGCCCCGCAGCGACTGCACCTGCAGGCCTGCTTCTGCAGGACCCCGTTCCACTCGTGCGCGCCGCAGCCCTTGCAGGTAGACCACGGCGCTGAAACTCGCTGCTGCTTCCCAGGCATCCTGGGAGGGGTGCTGCCGTGGTGGTCCAGCAGACGAAGGAAGTCCCTCTCGCGCTGGAGCCGAGCTCTGGATGCCGCCCTCTGGCGCCGCGCCCTGCGGTGCCACACCGGTGAGCGGGACCGCCCAGCAATGGCGGCCGTCGTGCCCACTCCTGAGGCGAGAGAGAGAAAGTCGCCCCGCGGGGCTGGGGTCGTGGTCTGTCTGTCGGGCCGCTAGCCCAAAATGGGGCGCCTCGGACCACAACGCCTAGGAGGAGGAGGAGGAGGAGGAGGAGGAGGAGGAGGAGGAGGAGGAGGAGGAGGAGGAGGAGGAGGAGGAGGAGGAGGAGGAGGAGGAGGAGGAGAAGGAGACAAACCCCTGTGGCTCAGGCGTCTGCCTGAGGAGGGGCCATCGGCTTGCACTTGCAGGTTTCTGTCTCCCCCCTTGCCCCTCCGCGCCGCCATGGTCTCGGCAGCCAGGCTCCATTGGATCATCCAGGAGCTGGAGAACGGCCGTCAAGGCGTCGTCAAGATGTGCACGCACACGGACAAGCTCATCGTGCAGGTCTGTCTGTTCCCCGCCTGGGCGCCGACTATGTGGAACAGCCTCATGACCAGCTTGATCCAGATGATGTACATGGATATCGACAACGCTGTCGTTGTGGACCACGGGAAACAGAATTCCAAAGGCGAGTCCCACATCCGCTTTGTCGTGAAACCCTCCCCGGTCCGCTTCGAGGGTTTCTCCGCTTCGCCGCGGGCCGCGCGCCCTGCGACGGAGGAAGGCCCTGATCGCCAGATGCACGCCGAGTCCGTCGGAGCAGTCCTGGCGAACGAGGGGGGGGAGTCGTCCAGCGAGCAGCCGCCTGGCGAAGGTGGCGCCGCTGGCTTGTGCTTTTTGGAGATGGAGAGCGAGCGCTGTGCCAAGGAAGAGACCAATGTTGACGTGGTGCAGCCCCAGCGGCGCGGAGAGGCCGACGAGTTCCAGCAGCGCGGCGAGAAGCACAAATTCGCTCCGGGCATGGCCGCGCGCCTTGTCGGCCTCAAGGCCAGGCCAATGCTGAACGGGCGCGAAGGTACCCTGGGCTTCTACGACGATGCCGCTGGCCGCTGGGCCTTCAAGATGGGTGCTGAGGCCATTCGCGTCAAGGCAGATTGTCTCGAGCCCATTGGCTCCCACGCAAAGAAGTCTCTCGGCATTGCGTTCCAGACGGCTGCCTTCGAGTACCAACATCGGGACCCAGTTGCCGATGACCAGGTGTTCCAGCTGTTGTACGACCTTGCTGCCAAAGAAGGGCAGCCCGGGGTAGCCGCCTTTTTCCTGCCTCTCTTCACAGACAAGACCGCCTTCGACAAGATGTGCTGCTACATGGCCGCCAGGAGCCCTGAGATCGCATACCAGTGAATGGCGCTCAGTAGCTGTCTCTTGGCTTGCCCAATGCATCAATTCTTGTGCCTTTCGAATGCCGTTCCCATTGCGCCCCCACGCCCGTTGGGGTTGCGCTTCATGTCATGACTGCACATGTGTCTCATTTTGTCACTCGATCCTTCGGGCGAGTGTTATTGTTTCCAGATCCTGCGGGCGAGATTCGGTTGCGCTCTCTATGCATGACGTGGGCGCTTCAGACGTTCGTCTTCAGGGCTGTAGGAAGAAGGAAGAAGAAGGAGGAGGAGAAGTGAGAAAAGGGGGAAGAAAAGGAGGAGGAGGGGGAGGAGGAGGAGAATGACGAGGAGGAGGACGAGGAGGAGGAGGAGGAGGAGGAGGACGAGGAGGAGAGGAGGAGGAGGAGGAGGAGGAGGAGGAGGAGAGGGGAGGAGAGGGGAGGAGAGGAGAGGAGGACGCGGGGCGCTGTTCCTCCAAAGCGAGGACCCAACACCACAGGATGCTTCGGGCAAAAGCGGCCCACATCCTCGAAGCTGCTGCAAGGCGTTGAGAGGAGCGTGCGCGGTGCCGAGGCGAGATCCACACTTTGGAAACGAACCAGCCTCCATCCTCGAAGACGAGTTCGCGCGGCGCTACGGCGAGAGCCACATGTTGAAAACCACCAGGGTTCTATCTCTGATGCTGCAGCAATGTCAAGCTTCAGGATCAAAGTTGGCGGCGAAGTCTCGGGCGAAGCCCTCGGCCCGGCATGCGTACACGTCCCGTGGTGCGACAGAGAGGTTGCGTATGAGGAAATGGAAGAGTAGCGGGAGGAGTAGGAGGAGGAGGAGGAGTAGGAGGAGGAGGAGGAGTAGGAGGAGGAGGAGGAGCAGGAGGAGGAGGAGGAGGAGGAGGAGGAAACAGGGCTGGAAAAGGAGCTGCCTTCTGCATAGGCGGAGCTACTCGGGGACTTGGGGAGGCTCCTGGGCGGGCTGTGCTCGCAGCTGGACACCCTGGACAGGCCCTTCCTCGCTGCCCCGCCAGCGCGCCGAGGAGGAGGAGGGGGAGGGAGGAAGGGGAAGGAGAAGGAGGAGAAGGATGATGATGATGATGATGATGATGATGATGATGATGATGCTGATGATGACGATGATGATGATGATGATGATGATGATGGTGGTGGTGGTGGTGGTGGTGGTGATGATGGTGGTGATGATGATGATGATGATGATGATGATGATGATGATGATGATGATGATGATGATGATGATGATGTGGCTGATGCTGATGCTGCTGCTGATGATGATGATGAGGAGGATGATGATGATGACGAGGAGGAGGAGGAGGAGGGGAAGGAGGAGCATGAGGAGAAGGAGGGGACTGCTCAGTAGCACCGCCACCAACTGGCCAGTCAGTGCCGCCCGAACGTGTCAGTAGCTAGTTCATTCCATAGTTGACGTCCTCTCTCGATTATGCCACTTCTTACCCTTCTGTATGCTCAGATCCATATCATCTCCATCACCCCACGGCAAGGTAAGCGTATAGTCTGTACCTTCGGAGGCTTATTGTTGTGCTATTATCTCAGTCGCCCATCTTCTGTCTGCTGCGCTCACCTGTGTTAAAGTGGTTGGCCACAGCGCATGGATCGGCCCTTTTCTCTTTCAATACAAGGGCACAGCAGCTGTACAGCTTATGCCCGCTCGACGTTGAAAGGAAGAGTGATGATGAGGAGGACACGGATGAATATGACCATGTGGCAGGGCCAGAAGCCGAACCAACCTACCTGAATTACGCCAGCTTGCATCGGGAAACTCGCTCTGTTTTGCTCATGGCCTTCGGCCAGAGCCCACCATGTGTACGACGAATCTGCTCAGCTCGGTTTGGATAAGGCCTGTGCTCACAAGCTTGGTCAACGTCTAAAGCTGGGCGTGCCCATGGCACCCACAACCCGTACAATATCAGAGCTTACCCCGCCTGAGCTGAAATCTAGTGGTTGGGGTAGACGACCCCTCCAGCAACTGAGTTCCACTTGGGTGGTCTCTCTACATTACGTCACCAGTATAACTAAGCGGCTGGGAGCAGGGTGACCATCGCCAGGCGGTGGCTTTCGCCTGGGCGGCTGTTCCTCCGCATCGCATGCACCTCCGGCCAGTGTCGCCCGCAGTGGGCCGAGCAGAGGAGGGAGACCGATGCAGCAGAAAGGTGGACACCGACATGTGCGGGCGACTGTTCCTCCCCGGGCTCCTTGTCCTCCGCAGCAGTGTCGTCGAGGGTGGCCCGCGGCAGTCTCGTGCGGACCAGCCCGGCCCGACGGTCGTGCATCAGGACAGTGTGCTGGAGCGCCTCGGGCCGTCTGGCTGGCCTCGGCCGCCGCCAGGCCTGCCATCTCGGTGGCGACCAGGCTCCCCGCCGCCGTCCAACGGGCAGCACGATCGTGCACCGCCGCGATGGCGATGAGGTGCGACTTCACGAACACGACCGTGGTGGCACCTGTTCCTTGTCGTTGCACGACCTCGCCGAGTTGGGCCCCAAGATCGGTGTCCTCGCCGCTGGGCTCCGGGGACTTCCTAGCGTACCAGCCCTGGGCCGCAGACTCGCAGTCGACCAGGTAGAGGATGGACCTGGTCGTCTTCCACACGGTCAGGATCAGGGCTGGTCATTCCCTTCTGGCGACTACTTGCCTCGAGCCTGTCAGTGGTCCGCGGGCTGTAGCAGCTAGCTGGTGCAGCTCCATGGTACTGAGCGTGGCCACCGCCATGCCGACGCGGCGGAACAGCTTGCTTCGAGTGTCGGCTCGACGCGTCTCCTTCCGCAGGGTTCACGGTGAGGGAGCGGGACGTCCCATGCGGCTGCCTCGGGGACTCCCCACCTCGCTTTGGCCTTTAGCAGGTGAAGGATAACCGCCGAGACTGGCTCACGAACGTGCCGTGAGCGTTCCCCTGGAGGTACCGCCTCCGTGTGAGACGCCACGTTTCGCCTCGCCTGTCAGACGCCATCTCGAAGCTCAAGATGCGCTCGCAATGTGCGCAGCCACCGATCGAGAGTCCGAGTGGGCATCTTGATCGCTGGGTCGAGGTCGCCTGTTTGCAGCTCTGGGAGGGTGGTCAGGCATCGTCCTCAGGCGGGGGCCTCGCATGCCATCTCAAGCCGGCGTCTGTGCTGTGGCATCTTGCCGCCGGTGGTGCCGTAAAATTGGTTTCCGGAAGCGAATGCAAATCTCTGCAACTTGGCGTTTATGGCGTTCAGCTTTTCGTCGTGCTTGACTCGGGTCATCTTGGCCTGACGCGATCCACGCGACAGATCCACGCCAAAGCCGCCAAAGTGTCCTGCTTGCAGCTTCGGGCGGATCGTGAAACCAGCGCGACGGACGGCCGCTGCTACCCATTTGGCGGCACAAGTCACTCAGCAGAGTACCGCGGACTTGGGCGACACTAGGAGCTTCCTGGCCATTCCGTCGAATCGTGCACGGGCTGGATGTCCACTGGCGCCTCGCCACAAGATACCCCGAGATGATGTGAGCCGGCTCCTGCCAGACAGCTCGGACGAAGACCTCTCGCAAATTTGGGTTGCCTGATACTGCAGCGTGCCACGATGCTTCTGCTTCATAGGGCGTCGTCTTTTAATCATTGTCTTGTGGAGTCTGGTAATCTTCTTTTGGCTGTCGTTGGCTGTCTACGTGCAACCAGGAAGCGGAACGTGAGCTCGTCAGATCGTTGTGGGCCGCTCCTGGAGCCGTCTTGGGGGCTTCTTTAGGCTCACGAAACAACAGCCGTCAGGATATCTTGGCGCGTTCCAGCCGAAACTTCGAGGGACATCGAGCCGTGCCGAAGATGTCGATCTAGAGTCCCAAATGACAACGATTGTCAGGAAGAACCTCGCACCCCCCCCCCGACCCGATCCTCGATCCAGAGGTCTCTGGAGATTCCTGGAGGTCTCCGCCGCGGAAGTTCCTAGAGGTACGCGTTTTTAAACACACTTTTACACACCCCCTGTAAACGTTCAGATAGCCGCCTCAACTGCAAATTCGGAGGAGGAGTAGCGCAGTCTCTCTCGTGCTTGTCCCTCCTCTCCTGGCGCAAAGTTTCGGCTCGAGGCGTGGGTTTCGCGGGCGAGGCCCGCACTCGAGCCTTCAGAGAGGGGTAGCTTCCAGCCCCAGCTCGCCCCGAGCCCGCCAGGCTCGGGCGCCGCCACGACGCCGGCCATCGGGCGCCCCGGCTGGCTGCTGGTGACCGCGCTCGCCCTCTGCGAGCTGGACGGGGTGCTGGAGGTCTTCGGCGGGCGCCAGCAGGAGGCCGAGGAGATCCTCATCGAGCCCCTCGACCTCGGAGGAGGCGCCGAGTGGCGGGGGTCACCAGCGGGTTTCATGGCGCCGTGGAGCAGGTGGAACCGCGTCTACGTCCAGACGCAGGGAAGGAACACGGGGGTGGTGATGCTGCTGGTCAGTCGAGTCGGTCCAGGGACCTCGTTGGTTTGGACCGCGATCGACCCCGCGAAGCGGGTGCAGATCATCAACCTGCGGGACAAGGCGAGGATGCTGCCGCGCCCGAAGAAGGGAGTGACCTGGACCGAGCACCCGGGGTTGAATGAGAAGGAGAGAGAGCAGGCGATCATCGCCGCGGAGCGGCTCATTGTGCGACATGAGCTGGGACAGGCTGGTGCTGAGAGTGCCAAGGCCAACCTGACGAAGGGCAAGAAGGCGAGCTCGAAGGCCAAGGTGGCGTCCTGGTTCGGCAAGGGCCTCGTGACCACCGTGGTGACGGCGTGGGCCCACAAGACGTGGGGTGGTGCTGCAGCGGTGTTCTTTGTGGGCTGGAGGTTGTGGCGTTGGCTGCATCTCGGGTCCTTCTTCGCCGCGGGGTACCACACCGTCTCGGCGGGGATGCAGGCGATCGAGGACCTGGACAACTTCCGCGAGTTCCTGGGGGAGCTGTACGAATCGGGCGACCTCGAGCTGTGCGCGGCATACCTGGGCTGCGTTCTCATCGTGATCTACGGGATCTGGACATACGGATGCTCTTGCCGAAAGGAGGTCGACTCGGACAGCGACTCGGGTTCGGACTCGGACGGCGGGTCGGTGCACGCTGGTGATGACGTGAGTGACGTGAGTGGCGACGAGCGGGACACCAAGACCCTGTTCGCGGAGTTGGCTCGCGGTCAGTCTGACCTGGCCGACGCTGTGGGCATGCTGAAGTCGAGGCTGGATGTTGGGGGCGGAGCGGGGGCAGGACCTGCCTGCGGCAGTGGGGCTCTGGCGTCGGAGCCAGGCCCGCCTCCCCCGCCCCCCGCGGGGCCGCCGCCGACCAGAGGAGACGACCCCAGCTCGGCCGAGGTGGATGCGTTCATCAAGAAGCTGACGGAGCACGAGGAGCTGGTGCAGCGGGACTCGGGCATGAGCACCCGAGCGCAGGCAGGGTCGCCCACGCCGAGCTCGAGTGCAGCGTCCTGGGAGAAGGTTGGAGACCTGGGCGAGCTCGAGGACCCCCTGAAGGACCAGATCGTGCAGCTGAAGGAGGAGTCGAAGAACCCGAAGGAGAGCTTGCTGGCGACTTTGGAGAAGTATCGCCGCGTGGCGGGCTCCCCCGTGGGGGGGATCAGGGCCCGCGTGGCGCCGACAGTGCTGGCGAGGCTCTACAAGGGCGGACGGAGCGCACGCGTGGAGACGCAGGAGTGGCTCCGCTCCAAGGAGCTGCAGGGCGCGGGCATCGCGCAGGAGCTGAACATGCTGGCCCTGGTCCTTGACAGGATGATGAGCCAGGGGCAGTACGACGAGCTGATCAACTCGCAGGCCGCGGAGGTGACCTGCCTGCGCCTGTACTCGATCTGGAAGGCCTACGAGCGGGTGCAGTGCAAGAGCGACTGGCTGAGGCCCAAGGCGCAGCACGGCGGCAAGTGGCGCTCCAAGGTCGACTGGAGTCTGGCGGAGGAGTACCTGCGCCTCGACGGGGACCCCAACAGCGAGAACAGGGGGGCCGATGACGAGGTCCTGGAGAAGCTCAGGCGGCGGGCGATCCTCAGCAAGCACCTGGGTGAGGTGCGCTCGGGGCAGCCTGCCGGCGAGGACGAATAGGTTGCGGCCGGAGCTATCGTGGTGTGCTCTGGCCAAGGCCTGAGGGGTCAATCCCCTCTACCACGGCCGCGGCGGCGAGCCGCTTTCGTGCCGAGCTTCTTGCTGGACACGTCTTTCGGGTGGTGGTGCTACATCGGGCTGGTGAGCTTCCTGGCGATCGGCTGTGGGGTCTTCCACGGCGGCGTCGGAGCGTCGAGGCCTTTCTTGTACTTGGGGCCTCGCGCCGTTCTGTGGCGAGCAGGTTTTCCCGTGCGTCGGAGCGCAGGTCGCTCGGTGGTCCCAGATGCCTACTGGGGAGAAGGATTTGAGAGAGAGGGATCCCTTGAGGAGTCTGCCTGGGCTCCCATTCCCACTACAGTCGAGGAGGTCGAGTTCGAGCCTGTCCGAGAAGGAGCTGAGGACAACCTGGCATCGGACTTCGAGGACGATAGCGGCGAGCAGGAGTATGGCGACGGGCTGTTCGAATGGTTGGATACATCCATCGACCCTGACGGACAAGCAGACGTGCCAGACGGACTGGAGTGCGAGTACGCCGCTACAGAAAAGACTGGTGACGGAAGCCTGGGACCTTCACGCCGCGAGGGCGAAGTGGGGGACCATCAACGACGGCAGGGCGGCATTGAGCCGCTTGGCAGGAGGAAGCCCGACGGAGTATTTTGCGAAGGGAGCGAGGCCTACGACGTCGACGGCATCGAAGGCTTCACCGCAGTTGAGGAAGGGCGACCTGTGCCCTCTGAGGGCGGAGCAGGTGTCTCTCCCAGCGCCGGGGGCCCAGAGTTTGGAGGTGGCGGCGATCTCGAGTCTCGCTGGGCGGTACCTCACAGAGGCCGGCCAGCTGATGATCAAGGGCTCGGGGGAAGTCGACTGGGAGAAGTACGAGGCGACAAAGAGCTACTCGGACCCGGCGTGGCGGAGCAAGAAGGAGCGCTTGGCACTTGCCCTGCGGATGGCGCAGGCTGGAATGATAACATATGTGACGAAGGTACGCGAACATGTCGGGCTGTTCACGGTGGCGAAGGACTTCGACCCCAAGACTGGTGGCATTGTGAAGTCGCGGCTGATCTGGGACTGCCGAAGAGTCAACCTGCTCTTCGTGGATCCCCCGTGGGTGCCTTTGGGCAGCCCCGCGGGCCTCGCGCTCCTAGAGCTGGACGAGGCGGTGCTGCGTGGACGGCGGCTCTTCTCCTTCCAGGGCGACGTACCGGACTGGTTCTATCGGTTGCACTGGGGTTCGTTTTTGGCGGAGTATTTTGTGGTGGAGGATGTCTCGCCGCAGGAGCTGTACCAGTACGGGATGGAGCAGGGTGTGGCTTTGCCGAAGCCGCGCGAGGAGGACGTTGGTATTGGGGCTTCGAGTTTGGTCATGGGCTCAGCGTGGGCGGTGTTCTTGGCCCACAGCTGCCTGGAGGCAAGCTTCGAGTCCCTGAAGGCCCCCAGCTTGACTTACGGCAAGCCCACCCCGTCGTTTGGCCTATCGGAGGAGGAGGCGATCAGGTTCCTGCTGATGTTGTACATCGACGACTACATCGGCTTCACCCTCGAGGGCGAGGACGGCGAGCAGAAGATCCTGGAGGACAAGGAGATGATCAAGGAGCTTCTGAACGGCAAGGGGCTCGCAGTGCACAAGGAGGCCTGGGGCGAAGGGATGGAGAACGGCCTGGGCCTGTGCATCGCCGCCACGAGGCCCTACACGCTGAGGATCCAGCCGAAGAAGATGGAGCAGGTCGTGCTGGCTACCGAGGCGGCGGTGTTGGAAGTGGCTCTCAGACCTTCGGCGGTGGCTTCTCTGGTCGGGCACTGGACCTGGACCATGATGGTCTTCCGCCCCTCGTTTGCGATCCTGGACGCGACCTACAGGTGGCTGAGGGAGTTCGACGAGGAGGAGAGTGTTGTGCCGCACCGCTTGCCCGAGGAGGTCAGGAGCGAGTTGAGGGCCGTCGCGTCCCTCTCGGTCTACATGGAGTCGAACCTGGAGATGGGCTGGTGGCCGAGAGCATACATGACGGATGCGTCCAACGAAGGCTTCGGCGCCCTGGCCTGCGACTGCACGGAGGAGGACGTCCGACGAGAAGCTGCCCGTGGAGATGGGGGAGCTTGGGGACCCCTGACCGAGCAGAGCTACACCGAGATCGAGCGAGCGCAGGAGGCGATCGGCGAGGAGGAGGACCTCCCGGCCGCTCCCACTACGGGGCGACCTGGGGTGTGGGAGCTCTTCGCTGGGAGCTCTCGCTTGCTGGAGTCGATCAGGGAGATGACCGACTCGTGGGGCGAGGCCTGGGACATCCAGCGGGGCGTGGAGTTCGACGTACTGGTCACAGAGAACTTGGAGCTGTTGTTACGGAGAGTGAGGACTGGCTGGTTCTGGTGGGTGCATGTTGCCCCCCCGTGCGCGACGTTTTCGAAAGCAAGGCAGCCGCCGCTGAGGTCGAGCGATCACCCGTGGGGGCTGCCGGACTGCACGGAGACGGACCAGGCCAAGATAGACGAAGGGAACGCTTTGGCTTTGATAGCAGTAGAGGTGGTCAAGATCTGCCTACGCCTTGGCATTGGATTCACCCTCGAGAACCCCAGGACCAGCATGATATGGGCGTTCGCGCCAATGACCGCGCTCTTGGATCTCGAGGGGGTGTTCCGTGCGGAGGTGGATTACTGCATGTGTGGCGAAGAATGGAGGAAGCCAACTACGTTCATCACCAACGTGAAGAAGATGGCGACGCTACAGCGGGTGTGCTTGTGCCCCGCGAGCCGATGCAGTCGGACTGGCCGTGCTCACCGAGAACTACGAGGACGATCACCAGGTGGACTACGGTGGACTCAGGTGGCATGTGCTTACCCGCTGGAGCTGTGCAGGGCATACGCGTCCACTCTGCAGGAGCTCGAGCCGCACTGGGACTCGATACCAGCGGGGGCCCGGCTTCGCCTGCAGGGCGATCGCGGGCGCGTCGTGCGAGCGACTGGGCCGGCCCTGCCTCTGCTGGGCCATTGGCTGGAGAAGAAGTGGCACGTGCTGTTTCAGGGACGTTGGTCTCACGCAGAGCACAACAATGTCTTGGAGCTGCGTACGGTGGTGGCGGTGCTCCGACACCTCAGTCGCACGTCCCAGAGCTGGAATCACCGCGTGCTGTTCTTCACCGACTCGTTGGTGAGCTTGGGCGTTCTCAAGAAGGGGCGCTCGTCTGCCAAGGACCTCTTGCACCTGGCGAGGATCGGCGGCATCATCCAGATGGTTTGCAGGATCCGCGGGTACTTCAGGTGGGTGCCGAGCGAGCTCAACCTGGCAGACGGCCCCTCGAGAGGTCAAGGCATAGGCGCGGCGGAGGACACCGTGGCGGGCCACGTGGGCCGTGGGGTGCCGAAGGAGCTACTTCAGCGGCTGCAAGATCGGGCCCGACGAGGGCCGCCTGGAGCTTCGCATTTGTGATGGCCATGAGCGGGCTGACGCTGTGCGAAGCGATGCCGCGGCGTGGGGTGGACGGCCCCGCTGCGACCTCTGCAAAGCCCCCCCCTCTGGCCAAGAGGGGCGCTCGGGCCTGGGAGCAGGCCCCGAGTGACAAGCTGCACCACAATGTGAGGCTCGTGGTGCACGCAGTGGACGACGCCACGAATCAGATCTACGAGAAGGAAGTGAGGACCTTCCTCCTGGACGTGAAGCGGCACGGGCTCCCCTTCTCCACTTACGAGGAGAGGGATGCGGCGCTTGGCGGGTACATCTCGGACATGTGCTACGTGATGCAGTTGCCCTTCGGCAGGGCGTCGGCGTTGTTCAATGGTTTCATGCACATCTTCGAGGACCACCGCAATCGGCTCCCCGTCGCGGCCAGGGCGCTGAAGGCCTGGTCTAGGATGGGCTTCCAGAAGGAGGGGGCGCCGGTGCCGTTCGAGGCGGTGGGGTGCGTGCTCTACGACCTCTTTGAGCACGGCCAGCTGTGCGAGGGGGCCGCGGTGCTGCTGCAGCTGGACGGCTGGCTGAGGGAGCAGGACTGGGGCCTCCTCAGGAAGACGGACGTGGCGGTGGGCCCCGACGGGGAGGTCGGGCTCACCTTGGGCCGCAGAGAGCGGGGCGAGAAGGCGAAGACGGGAGCGAACCAGGGCGTCGTGGTCTCGTGGCAGGTGACGAAGGCCATCCTACGGGCGATTGGCAAGGGCGCAGCACCACGGGACCTCCTCTTCCCGATCTCGCAGGACAAGTACAGGAAGGCGTGGAGGCAGGCCTTCGACAGGGCGGGCCTGGCGGACTTCGGCCCCCCGCACTCGCTGAGGCACGCGGGGGCAGCGGCCTACATCGCCGCTGGCGGCTCGCTGGAGGCGGCGCGCCGGAAGGGCCGCTGGCAGACCACGTCGGCCCTTCAGCGCTACACGAAAGTGCACGTGCTGATCGAGCAGCGGAGCCGGCTCACCCCCGCACAGCTTGAGCGGGGGAGGGCCTTCTGGCGCAGGCCCGCCCATCAGATCTCAGAGGCCATCTACCGTTCCGACGCTGTGCTGGCCCCGCTGGCGCGGGACATGGTGCACGAGCTCGGGGCAGCCAAGAACGACGAGGTCGTGCTGCCGCAGCTGGAGAGTATGGCGGACGGAGGCGCGGAGCCCACCAGCCGCCCATCCACTGCTGGCCGTAGCAGGGCCAGACGGCAATGAGCAGGCCAGCCTTTTGCGGCCCCCACTCTCATTTCAGGCCCCGCCTTTTGCGGGGGCCATATCTTTTGATATGAATGCAGGAGCCTCGAGATTTGGGCGCGTGCACCCTGTCCTCCACTTGTCTTCCTTGAACATTTGATAGATATGGGGAAAATATAAAGCAGGTTTTTTGGTGGGTGAGAGCGACACAAATTATCTCCCTTTCCCCCCCTCCCGAATGTGTGCCGCGCTCGTGTCTAGCTGTGGCTGGAAGCGTGAAGGCACAAGTGCCAGTCTAGTGATGACGGGACTGGGGGTTTCGCCGCGAGGCTTTTTGGCCCGACCGTGGGCCGAGGCACGGTCAGGTACCTCTCGGCCTTTTATGTTTCGGGCCTCACACGGGGCCCCGCCGCTGCGAACAGATACTTTCGGAGGGTGCCCCCTCCTCTCGAGCCGCTCGCTGTCCTGTGGGGTTGTCTCTCCCGCTGCTGCGTCGGATATTCTGTGGGGCCTCTTTTGATTAGGGTTGTCGCTCTACCCCCGCCTGCCCCCAGCACTCTAAAATCAAGATTTTATGGTATAGGCACGCTCCGAGTTAACATACATTCAAGCCTGGCTCTCGAGTGTGGGTGCTGTGTAAATACGCGTTTTTAAACACACTTTTACACACCCCCTGTAAACGTTCAGATAGCCGCCTCAACTGCAAATTAGGAGGAGGAGTAGCGCAGTCTCTCTCGTGCTTGTCCCTCCTCTCCTGGCGCAAAGTTTCGGCTCCCAACCCTGCCCACCCTTGGGCTTGCATGAGCTCGGGGGTTTCGCCGCGAGGCTTTTTGGCCCGACCGTGGGCCGAGGCACGGTCAGGTACCTCTCGGCCTTTTATGTTTCGGGCCTCACACGGGGCCCCGCCGCTGCGAACAGATACTTTCGGAGGGTGCCCCCTCCTCTCGAGCCGCTCGCTGTCCTGTGGGGTTGTCTCTCCCGCTGCTGCGTCGGATATTCTGTGGGGCCTCTTTTGATTAGGGTTGTCGCTCTACCCCCGCCTGCCCCCAGCACTCTAAAATCAAGATTTAATGGTATAGGCACGCTCCGAGTTAACATACATTCAAGCCTGGCTCTCGAGTGTGGGTGCTGTGTAAATACGCGTTTTTAAACACACTTTTACACACCCCCTGTAAACGTTCAGATAGCCGCCTCAACTGCAAATTAGGAGGAGGAGTAGCGCAGTCTCTCTCGTGCTTGTCCCTCCTCTCCTGGCGCAAAGTTTCGGCTCCCAACCCTGCCCACCCTTGGGCTTGTATGAGCTCGGGGGTTTCGCCGCGAGGCTTTTTGGCCCGACCGTGGGCCGAGGCACGGTCAGGTACCTCTCGGCCTTTTATGTTTCGGGCCTCACACGGGGCCCCGCCGCTGCGAACAGATACTTTCGGAGGGTGCCCCCTCCTCTCGAGCCGCTCGCTGTCCTGTGGGGTTGTCTCTCCCGCTGCTGCGTCGGATATTCTGTGGGGCCTCTTTTGATTAGGGTTGTCGCTCTACCCCCGCCTGCCCCCAGCACTCTAAAATCAAGATTTTATGGTATAGGCACGCTCCGAGTTAACATACATTCAAGCCTGGCTCTCGAGTGTGGGTGCTGTGTAAATACGCGTTTTTAAACACACTTTTACACACCCCCTGTAAACGTTCAGATAGCCGCCTCAACTGCAAATTAGGAGGAGGAGTAGCGCAGTCTCTCTCGTGCTTGTCCCTCCTCTCCTGGCGCAAAGTTTCGGCTCCCAACCCTGCCCACCCTTGGGCTTGTATGAGCTCGGGGGTTTCGCCGCGAGGCTTTTTGGCCCGACCGTGGGCCGAGGCACGGTCAGGTACCTCTCGGCCTTTTATGTTTCGGGCCTCACACGGGGCCCCGCCGCTGCGAACAGATACTTTCGGAGGGTGCCCCCTCCTCTCGAGCCGCTCGCTGTCCTGTGGGGTTGTCTCTCCCGCTGCTGCGTCGGATATTCTGTGGGGCCTCTTTTGATTAGGGTTGTCGCTCTACCCCCGCCTGCCCCCAGCACTCTAAAATCAAGATTTTATGGTATAGGCACGCTCCGAGTTAACATACATTCAAGCCTGGCTCTCGAGTGTGGGTGCTGTGTAAATACGCGTTTTTAAACACACTTTTACACACCCCCTGTAAACGTTCAGATAGCCGCCTCAACTGCAAATTAGGAGGAGGAGTAGCGCAGTCTCTCTCGTGCTTGTCCCTCCTCTCCTGGCGCAAAGTTTCGGCTCCCAACCCTGCCCACCCTTGGGCTTGTATGAGCTCGGGGGTTTCGCCGCGAGGCTTTTTGGCCCGACCGTGGGCCGAGGCACGGTCAGGTACCTCTCGGCCTTTTATGTTTCGGGCCTCACACGGGGCCCCGCCGCTGCGAACAGATACTTTCGGAGGGTGCCCCCTCCTCTCGAGCCGCTCGCTGTCCTGTGGGGTTGTCTCTCCCGCTGCTGCGTCGGATATTCTGTGGGGCCTCTTTTGATTAGGGTTGTCGCTCTACCCCCGCCTGCCCCCAGCACTCTAAAATCAAGATTTTATGGTATAGGCACGCTCCGAGTTAACATACATTCAAGCCTGGCTCTCGAGTGTGGGTGCTGTGTAAATACGCGTTTTTAAACACACTTTTACACACCCCCTGTAAACGTTCAGATAGCCGCCGGACATCGAGCCGTGCCGAAGATGTCGATCTAGAGTCCCAAATGACAACGATTGTCAGGAAGAACCTCGCACCCCCTCCCCCGACCCGATCCTCGATCCAGAGGTCTCTGGAGATTCCTGGAGGTCTCCGCCGCGGAAGTTCCTAGAGGCGTCCAGAGGCTCCTCCCTCTCGATCCTCGTCCTCGTCGTGCCTCTTCACTGTTGTATGTGTTCTTGCGCGGCTCCGCGGTGTCTACCGCTGCCCCGCTGCAGGCCCGCCCCGCGAGACCGTTGGGACCTCTCTCCTTTCCTCCTCTTCGACGGTGGCGCTCCTCCTCCTCCTCCTCCTCCTCCTCCTCCTCCACTTCCTCCTCCTCCTCCTCCTCCTCCCCATCCTGCTCGATCCTCGACCTCCCGGGGGGGGCGCGTGCGCCCGCCGCGCAGAGGCTCTGTGCGGAGATGGGGCGCGCCAGGCGCCGCATCCGCGCCGGCGCGGCCCCCGCTGCGTCGGCGCAGGCGTCGGCGCCGCACGGGCCCTCAGCGTCCCCAGGGCTGTGCTCCGCGCGGTGGTTGTGATGGTAGCGATGGTGCTGATGGCGGTGGTGGTGACGGTGGGAGGCTTCCCGAGGGGGTGAGGTAGGCGCCCGCCCCTCAGGGCCCGTGCGCTCACCACTTCGGTGGCTTCCGGGATCAGCTCTGGCAAGCGCAATAGATCGTGCATCAGTTCGTCCACTCTGGGCATTGGGCATCGCCTGCGACAGGTCGATGGTTCTAGGACACCCTTCGGAGAAATCTGGGGCGGAACAGCCCACAGGGAACACCTTCTCGGCGTCCCAAACCAGGAGGGGGTGGGGGGCTTCAAACCTTCCCCCCCCTCTCTTCGGATTCCACAAAAGTAGGGGGGGAGGGGAGAGTTTCAAAACCCTCTCTCCCCCCCACCCGCCCACACGTCGCAGGCAAATGACAACGGCGACCGTCGAAGCCAAACGACGGCGAAGACGACCAGTGCCGGCGCCGAACGGCAGGTTCGAACCAGCCCACTCCCTCTCGCGGAGTGCAACATGTACTGCAACTGCAATGCAAATGCAACGCAGTGCAAAGCAATACAACGCAATGGGATGCAATACAACGCAAAGCAACGCAACGCAACGCAACGCAATGCAATGCAACGCAATGCAACGCAACGCTATGCAATGCAATACAATGCAAGCGCCGCGGGGGCTGAAACACATAGACTCCGCTCAGTTCGCCACGCGGCACCGCCTGGGAGGGGGGGGAAAACATACCATTCCACAACAGTCGCCACGTGGCAATGCCGCTTGGGGCCGAACCAATGCCCACTCCACTTGCCACGTGGCAGCGCCGCGGGGCCCGAGACAACAAACTATTCCACTACACTCGTCACGTGGCAGCGCCGTGGGGGCCGAAAGGAATACTGTGCCACTCCGCTCGCCACGCGGCAACGCCTGCAGGCGCGACAAATCGTATTCCATGATGGTCGGCACGTGGCAGCGCCGCGGGAGCCAAAACAAGCACTATGCCACGAGGACGGCGGCCAGGACGACGACGAGAACGACGACGACGATGATGACGACGACGACGACGATGACGAGGGCCAGGGAGGCGAACCAGTGTACGCGGCGCCAAAGCGATAGCCACATTTTGAAAACGACCCGCCCTCCATGTGTGAAACTGCTGTCGATCTTCAAGCTTCAGGGTCAGAAGTGGTGAGGAAGTCTCAGGCGAACCGCCCGGCCCGCCCTCCCGACCGGCCTCGGGGTGCGACAGGGAGGAGCTGTCTGGAAGGAGGAAGGAATGCAGGAGGACCCCTCCCCGGGGGCCGGCGGGCGGACCCCTCCCCGGGGGAATGGGGGGCGGGCGCCTCCCGCAACGCGTCGGGCGTCACCCTCCAGACCCTCGGCCGCGGGGAGGGCACGCAGGCCGGGCGCTAGGGGGCCCGCCTGCGGGTAGGTGCCCGCGCCGGGCGGCCCGGCCGGGCGCGCGGTCCCGACACTGCGGGCCGCGTCAAGCCGAGCGGAAGGAGGGAAGGAGCAGGGGGAGCAGGAGGAGGAGGAGGCCCGTGGGGGCGCCCAAGGCCCGCCCAGCGGACCCCGCACCGCCGCGGCGCCGCGCGCCGCGCGGCGCCTGGCGCGTCCGGCGCACGGCGGCCACGGCGCCGCCCCGCCGCCGCGGGGTCCAGCGGCGCCTCGGCCGCCCAGGCCGTCGCCGCCGACCGTCGCCGCTGGCCGTCGCCGTCGGCCGTCGCCGCCGTCGTTCTCGTCGCTGTCGCCGCCGTCGTGCTCGGCGTCGCGCGCGGCAGGTGTGGGGAGGATCAGAAGAGGAGGAGGTGCCGATATCGCATATCGCTACCCTTCCCTCGTCGCCACGGCTGGATTCGCCTCGAAATCCTGGTCAGAACGCACCCCTGGAGAGGTCCGGGGAGTAGTGGTGTCGCTATCTTTCTGCTCCCCACAGAAGAGGTGGATGGGGAGGAGGAGGGGGGAGGAGAGGAGAGGAGGAGGAGGAGGGGGGAAGCAGGGTCGGCCCGACAGGGGTGATTTTTCTGGATTGATACACAGACAACCCGCATTGTAAGGATGAGCAACTTAGGTTGCCCTTGCACCCTTGTCCCTTCGGCCCATCCTTGGCCGCTTTCGCTGGCCGCGCCCCGCTCGAACAGTGTGGACATGGGCTTCCAAGGCCCTGGCATCCTTCTCGCGCGTCCTTCTGACACGGGTCGACTATAGCTCCAAGGTGAAGCCGAAGCCGCAGTCGACACTGCTTCCCATTTAGCGCCGTAGGGGCAAGGGGCGCGACAGGGGAATAGTAGGAGGAAACGATGGAGCGCTTCGGGGAGAAGGAGGCGGGACAGAGAGCAAAAGCGCGATTGCAAGTGGGCCGGGAAGCGTTCTGCTACGTGCACGTGAGCTGGTGCCGCCGGTGCCGCATCATCATATCATTCAGTGGTCAGTGCAGGCATCGTGGTGTGATGGCGTTCGCACCGCCGTCGTAGACCTTAATTTGCGGACGGCGTGTCTGTGCCTCGCGAGCCCTGGGGCGTCCTGAGCGCTCTACCTTGGCACCTGGCCAACTGCGATTTCCATCCGGGTCACCATGGGCACGGACAGGATCGATAGTGCCGGCGTTCTTGTTTCGAAGCTCCAGAAGCCCACCAAGCATCACCGATCTGATCTTAGACGCGGCCGAGAGCGTCGGCATGCAAAGGAGCCACCTGAGCGCAGGTGTGATCGAGGTCGTAGGGCCACGGGCCACCCACAGTCGTCGGTTCGTGGGGGGCAGGCTGCAGATGCTATTTGCGGGCCTTGTCATCATGGTTGCACGTCTGGTCTGTTTCGCTTCGACGTTGCATTTACAGGCGAAGCGCCGCGTGCAGGGTTATCAAGGCGCCAAGCCGTTCGCTTGCAGTTGAGCGCAAGAGTCCAGGCAATGACTCGGCCAATGCATGCACGCAAGCGAGTGTCATGAACGTCCCGATTTCTAGAGGCTGTTCGCATGATGAGGTCGGCTTTCTCTTGGGCGAGCAAGTTCCTGCGGGCCAGGCCTGTGCGGCACCCTGGGGGCGCGGGCCCCGGACCTCCTGGGGTGGGGACCGTTGAGGCGTGAGGGGCCCCGGGTAACACCTGGAGGATGAGATGTGTGCCACGGAGCCCACTGCAAAGATCTGCTCGTGCTTCCCGAGCAGCCAGGTCGGGTCCAGTAACACAGGGAACGGGAGGTTCCGCATCTCGTGCCTCCTCCGCGGACCCACCTCTTCCCTTCTCAGATTCTCTCCTTTATTCCCCCCTTGTCCTTCCACCTCCCATCTCCTTCTGTAGGGTGCCTTGGACCGCCTAGGCCTTCGCTGACTTCAGACTTCACGCCCGCCTTGAACTGAGCAGCGAACTGCCCGAAACTACGTGCGATCAGCACCATCGTTACTAGCATCGCCAGTGTCATCGTTGCCATCATCACCGTTGTCATCATCATCGTAATCGTCCTTGTCTTCGCCTGTTTATCAACGCCACCAGCATCACGTTCATTTTCGCTCGACTGCACAAGTCATGGAATTGAATGAGAATGGCCCTCGCGTCGCTACGCCAAGTCAGTCTTGCTGAAAATTTCCGGGGGGGTTGTTAGGATGATTTCTCGGGATTAAGAATTGTCCATCTGCTGCATTTTCAGAATGCGTGTACCTTTACATTTGGATTTCCCCCTCCCAAGCCCGACTTAACTGCACCTCCCGGCGATTTAAAAACAAACTAGCAAGTTTGTCCATCCCCAAATATCGAGTTGCAGCATGCCAGGGGGGCCTATCTCCTGCAACAAATATTATGCGGTCCGCAGGCGTTGATATGTTTCCCAACCATCCTGTGGTGCCAGGTCCACGTTTTGAAGAGACAGCGCCCCGTGTCACTCACCTCACTTCCTTCCTCCCCCTCCTCCTTCCTCCCATCCTTACTTCTGCTCTCCGCATTTCAACCTGGTCGGCACACCCCTCGCACGTTTCGTGTGCCCATCGGGAGCTTCACCGAAGGCCCCAGTGGCGGGGTCCACATGCGGCTCCCCCACCCAGTACAGCGTTTCGTGGCCTCATAGGGAGCTCTACCGAAGGCCCCAGTGGCAGCGTCCACATGCAGCTCCCTCACCCAGTACAACGTTTGGTGGCCAATTGGGAGCTCCGCCGACGGCCCCAGTTGCAGGGCCCTCATGCGTCCTCCCAGTACAGCGTTTGGTGGCCCATAGGGAGCTCCACCGAAGGTTCCAGCGACATCGTCGTCATCATCTCCACTGCCGTTATCATCATTACCGTCGATGTCTTCGCCATCGTCGAGTTTATGCGCGCGCGTTCTTCTTCATCATCCTGACTGGCACCATCGTCATCATCTTTGCCAGCGCCATCAGTGCCACCGTCACCATCACCATCAGCTTCATCACAATCACCATCTTCGACGTCGACATCACCCCCCCGTTCGTCATCACTATCAGCATTGTCATCGTCATCGTCGGTGCCGCCGCCCAGTCGGGTTTGCCAACAAGTTGTGGGTGGGCGGGCGAGCCTCGTACATGGTCACTCGTGGGTGCGGTCAACATTTGCACCGCATCTACTGCATTCCGCAGCCTGCACCACACAGAGCGCACGTCGATGGTACGATCACCCGCTGTTTAGGGACTCTCGCTGGCACGTCTATGATCCTGCACCATCGGGTTCCTTATCGCTGCAAAGCTGCAAGGCTTTTTTTGTGTTCTTGTCTGTGGTTGTTGTCGAACTGGGGGGTTTCGCCCGAATAGCAGACCCACGCGGCGTTCGTCTTCCAAGGCTCCGCTCCCTGTAGCAAGCAACTCATGCAGTGTCCCGCGAGGTGAGGAGCTGGAACTGGAGGGCGTGTGGCAGCATCCTTGGTGCATCCTGTGTTGACCCTGGTCATGCTCCTCCTCCTCCTCCTCCTCCTCCTCCTCCTCCTCCTCCTCCTCCTCGTCATTCTCCTCCTCCTCCCCCTCCTCCTCCTCCTCCTCCTCCTCCTCCTCCTCCTCCTCCTCCTCTCACGCCGCTTGGGTCCACACCAGTTTGGCAGGAGCCCGAGCTTCGACCCCGTCGCGCGGGGGCTTTGGGGGGGCACGTCGTCGCTCACCGCGCTCGAGGCAGACTCGGCAGCCTCTGTGATGGATCGGCTCGGCCAAGTCGAGGATGCTGGATACGGCAGAGGTATAGAGCAAGGGCTCCCTCGAGGGCGCGAAGTTATTCGCGCTTCGCGCTTCGCGGTCCTCGCTCCTCCTCCCCCTCCTCCTCGTCCTCCTATTCTCCCTTTGGGGGGGCGGCGCGAGAGCGCGAAGTTATTCGCGCTTCGCGCTTCGCGGAGCGCGAAGCGCGAAGTTGGGAGCCCTAGTATAGAGCAAGTGTGGTACTTGCGGACGTTGTGCATACAACACGCGCCTCATCCAGCGGGGCAAGAGGTGTCGCTGCGGCAGACAGGTGAAGCTGCTCAAGCCAAAGAGGGCCGCCGACTCGGACACCACCCAGCTTAACGAGCTGAAGGATGTCAGCGGGAGGCCGAATAACAAGGGCGTGGCCGTCGGAGGCCGCGCCACTCCAGGTTCAGACTGCCTCGCGCTGATGCAGCGGACGACGGAGGCCACGCAGGATCCATGATCCGCTGCTCAGGAAGTTGCTTGGCGATGAATTCGGCTAGCTCAAGTTGAAGGTGAAGCCGCAGCAGCACCAGGAGGAGGCGCTGCGGCGCGTTTCAGGAGCCTGGCAAGACGCCGTGCTCCGCCATGACCAGGCTGTGGCCACAGTGTTCAAGGCGCTGGACAACCTCGCCACAGCGCAGGTGCTTGAGCGCGATGCGGCCCTGGTGCCCGCGAAGGCAGAGGCGGCCAGGCGTCTGACAGCCAAGTGCATGGCAGCGGTGATGGGCTTCAGCGGGCCCGAGAAGCACAAGGAGGTCGTGAAGGAGGTCCTCGTCAAAACGAAGATAGACGGCGACTTCTACAAGTCGGTGGATGAGCTGGACATCGAAGAAGCAGATCGCCAGAATCTGAAGAATCTCGAGGCCCTCGAGCACGAGCCTCGAGGCGCCCAGGCGCTCCTGCAGGTCAAAGCACCCCGAGGCCCAGGACTGGGGAAGCAGAGGGTGGCAGACACCCGGGGCCGAAGATCGACGAGAGGCTCGCCAGGAAGCGGCGCGCCGACGGCGACGGCGCTTCCCCGCACGGCCAGTGGAGGGAGAGGGCCAGCGGCGACCGCGCCCGAGGCAGCTGCCACGGGGGCCGCCGGCGCAGCGGCCGCCGACGAGGAGGAGGAGGAGGAGGAGGAGGAGGAGGAGGAGGAGAAAAAGGAGGAGGAGGAGCGCGCGAGGGAGGCGGCCGAGCGCATCGGCGCAGCCAAATCGGCGGCGGCGCACGCGGCCAAGCGGGCGCAGGTGGCTCAGGCGCAGGCGGCGGCCGCCGCGGCGGCGGCGAGTCCGAGCCAGAAATGATTGCAGGAGCCCCCTCGTCGCCCACGCCGAGTCCGTCGACTGGCGCGCGATGAGCAAGGGCGGCAGGGAGGCGCGTTCACGAGGGGGGCGCCTTGAGTGAGGATAATTCAGACAGGGCCTTCTTCCTCGCAAGCGTCACGTGCATTGGCAATTAGGCTTGGCATTTCTCGCCCGTCCAGCCCTGCCACTGCGCGGGCTCCAACCGCGCGGGCGCCGGCGGCCCCGCCGAGTGGGGCGGCAAGGCCAGGGAGGCGAAGGCGAGGCTGCTCGCCAAACCCGCCAGGCCCTCGGGGCGCGGCGCGGCCTCGTCAAGCCATGCTCGCAGGGCCAGCGAGGCGGGCGAGTGGCTGCTGGCCCAGGGCCACTGCGGCGTTAGAAGCTTGGCAGAGTCGCGGCGTGTTCTAAAATCAGAAGGCCATGGCGCACTCGACGGGCTGCAAGCTTCAGTAATTGATGCGCGCGGATTCTCGTTCGTCGCCATTCGCTTTTATTTTTTCGGCGAAGGCTGGTCAGAGCTCGGAGCTTGCCTGATCAGTCTCCAGTTGCCGTCGGTAGTTTTCGCTGACTGTTACATGTCGGCTTCTAGTTTGGAGTCCCACCGTTTCATGTCCACGGCCCAGGTCTCGATGGTTTCGAACCTCTCGGCCACTTGCTGCAGGAGCCCAAGGGTCCGAAGGTGGACTATGCCCTGCCAAGCTCGAGCTTCGATCCGTGCTTCCTGTCCATGGAGGCGGCCATGGACGCGCCATGGAAGACGCGTTGCGGGCTGTTGGTGCTTTGCAGAGGCGCCGCCGCGCATCTTTCCGCGCGTTTGCTGGACTTGCCAGCTACGTTGTCGCGAACTCATCGCACCCCCCCTCCTGCCCAGGCCCCCCAAGGGCGCAGGAGGTTGCTTTGGCCAGAGGGGTCGAGGAGGCGGCTTCCATTTGGGGGCGTTCATGGCGAGCCAGGGTCCAGCGCTCAGGGCGTACTGCCCGCTTCGCGTCGTCATTCAATATGCACGTCGAATGTAAACTCTGGAAGCTAATCTCGATATAGGTCTAGGAGCCCGGGGTGAAAAAGGCTTCAACGGCGCGGAGTGACGGCGGGGGCGCCCCTGCAGCCCAGTTCCCCAGGGTCGACGCGGGCGCAGGGCGGCGCGCCAGAGCTCCCCGGCGCATGCGAGTGAGCCAGGCGATCGCCGCGCACGGTCGCACCGCTCGCATCGCCGCGGCCAGTCGCCGCGACAGACCGACGGCGAAGCTGGAGGTGGCGGGCGCGCAGCCCACGGGCCACTAACCTGACGCCGAGTCCACGGCGCCCACGGCGCGGCCATGCTGAATGCGAGGAGACGTCTGGGCCACGTGGCCAGCACTTCTCGTCGAGGGCGCCGTCTCGCGCGACAGGCCTGGGCCCGCGGTGCGCCGGCCAGGGCCTGGGGCGCCGCCCCCCGCGCGAGAGCTGGAAGCTGCGGCCGCGAACCTGGTGCGAAGCCCCAGGGCCGAGGGCGGGCGTCGAGCCGTCGCGGCCCGCCGTCCGCAGCGACGCAAGTCAGGGGCATGGGGGCTCTCTTTGTGCAGGCGCGACGCGAGCGGGCCGATCATGCGCACTACGGACGGGGCCTTGTCTCTGCCGCGGAGCGGGGGGCGTTGCCGGCGGGCGCGGATGGCCGAGAGGCTTTTACCTTCGAGGGGGCTGTTGGCACGGACGCAGATTTGAGTGATTTGGTTTGTGAGTTCGAGGCTGCGGCGAAGAGGGGGCTGCGGCAAGCTGCCGCGCCCCATTTTTGCGGTGGTGGCCTCGTGCAGGGGGCCCGCAATTTTGTCTTGCAAGAGGTAAGTTCAGTTTCTGGATCGCGATCGCAAGGGGCATCAGCTCGCAGAGGTCATTCTTTGCGTCGCTGCAGGAGGCACCAGGCCACTGCAGAATATTGCTGACGAGGTAGGAGGTCTCGACAGCACTCTGTGCCCGCGCTGCAAGCAGGGGCCCGAGATCCAGTTTCACCGGTGATGGGCCTGTCCGAAGAATACAGCCCCCCCCTCCCCCCGCCTGCTCAGCATCGGAGTCGTTGGTACGTCGGTATTGCAGGCCAACGGCCAACGCGAATCCGAACCTTGTTTTCGGTTGCGCGGCATTTTGCCAGCGGAGTGGGCGCCCCCTCCCGCCCCGCCCCCCAGTCGGCGAGCCAGAGTAGCTAGCGCGTGGGGTGGAAGGGCCGCTGCGCGTATGCTCTCTGGGCACGGGCTCAGAGGAACACCCGTTTTTTATATTTATTTATATGCGTATCATTATTGTTCGTATTATAGTATTATTATAAAGAATCTAATCTTCGTGGGTGCCAGCGAAGCTCCCGACTCTACAAACCTCGTCCAAAATAAACAGAAGACTTCTGAATTCGGTGATTGTGGGGTGGGTCAGCGCTACTTCAATGCTGACGGACGTCTGTTGACTTGGACGCGGCGTTGTCCAAAAACCGACCCCGCCCTCTCGGCATTGAAGAACGCGCTTTCTGACGAGTGCCCGAAAGCATCGTGTCCCAGGATTTCAACTTCCTTTTCTGGAAGTGTTTGACGAAGCTTGTAGGGGCGACGGCCTGCGTCGGGTCGGCCTCGGAAAAGGCGGTATATCAAATTCCATTCCGCGCTCGATCGACGCTTCGATCCGAGGTCCGTTCGCAGGACGCCGGCAGACTGTGCCTATGGGGCGAGTAGTGAGAACTAGTGTTGGCACCTTGATGTATGTTACAGTTAACGAAGCGGCGATGAGAGCCCGGCACCAGCAGGGGCACGCCCACCCAGGGGGAGATGGCTCGGACCCGTGGGGCCAGCTCGGCAAACTTCGTCAGCAGCGAGATTTTTCGAGTGCGTCACTGCGCTGCAGGTTTCATCGCACCAGCCTGCTTTTGCCATGGCTCGCTCGGGGAATCTCCAGTGGATGGCGCCGGGGGACACTTTGGCGGACGAGCTCGCGGGCCAAGCTGCACTCGAGGCTCGTTTACCTTTTTTTTTTCAGGCGCAACGTTTCACGGGCTGAGAAGGCGGCCAGTCTTGTCCGTCGCCGCTTGTTCAGGTCTCTTTGAGGCCATCCAGGAGGACTCACGTTTCGGTTCGCTCCTGGTGGAAAACAGGTCCCGCTCCCCCCCTCTGCTGCTGCTGTTGCTCTTGCCACGTCCTCCCACTCGCTGTCCGAGGATGGAACAGTTGCAGCAGTTGCCGGAGGTGTCGTGGATGTGCGTCTCACGCGTCATTGACGCAGCGAAGAGACAGTCCGTAATTTCAGTTATTTGAGCAGGGCCTATATTTCCCCGGGTCGCCGAAGGGTCAGCATGTGCACATTGGAGGAGCTTGGACGCATCCGACCCACGCCCCCTTGTTTAGTCATAGGCTTAATTTCTCGTGTTGTAGGTCGTGCGATTTTTATGGCAGCCAACGTCTGCTAGGTTTACTTACCGAGTGTCCAGCGTATCCCAGCCTTTTCCAGATAAATGTGTTCAGACCACGCTGGCTCGGATGATTCAATTTACGAGAACATGCCATGGTAAACTCCCGAAGTACAAGTAGCCCAGGTCAACCTGAGCCATGGCTCGGGTGGTGGTCGGGTCACGCCACCTCGCTTAGCGATCGGTCCTGTCCTGTCCTATCCGGTCGGACCCAAGCGTAACCTATCCTATCATATCCTATCCTATCCTGTCCTATCCGATCTTGTCTTTTACTATCATGTCATGGTATATGTCAAATTCAATACAATCCAATCCGACACACACTATATATATGTATATATATATATATCCTAATCCTCCTCTTGTTCCTGCTCCTTTTGCTCCTCCTCCTCCTCCTCCTCCTCCTCCTCCTCCTGCTCCTCCTCCTCCTCGCTGCCCCCCGCAGCCCTTTTGGCCGAACCGCTTCTGCCACCGCCGCACTGTGGCGGTCTGCCCCGCTCCAGCGCCGCGCCGTCGGCAGCCCCCTCCCCAGATGGGCCGCGCGAGCCGGACGGGGGCCCCCAGGCCTGCCCCTGCGGGCGGCCGCAGCCTGCCGCCTGCTGCGCAGGCGCCCAGCACGATGGCCCCCACTCTGCTGCAGCGCAGGTGCGCGCCAGGCGGGCGCGGAGAGGCGAGCGGGTTCCGGCCCGACAAGGCGCTGGCCGCGCGCCCGCCGCGAGGCTGCACAGATGCCGCGGCTGCGGGCGGCAAGGGCGCCATTTCCCTGCTCCAGGAGTTCGTCCAGTGCACGCAGGCCTGCAGTGCCCCGCAGGATCGCCCAGTGCTGCAGTGGAGCTTCGATCGGCGCGCCACCGCCGGGGCATCCGAGTTCTGCGCGACGGCGGCCCTCGTGCTCGACGGGGTCCCACACCACGTGGTGGGCGCGTGGCATGCGTCGAAGAAGGCCGCGCAGCGCGACGCGGCGGACCGCGCACTCGGCTACTTTGTGCGCTCCTGGGGCGAGGCGCTGCTGTGGCCAGCGCCCGACGCGGGCGGGCCCCCTGTCGCGCTGGCGACGCGGGCCAGCGGCGGCCTCACGGCTGCCGGCGGAGAGCGACGGGTGTTGGAGCTCAGAGGAGGAAGATGTACCGACACCGCCACCCTTCCCTTCGAGAGTGTTTTTTATTTCGCCCTCTGGGCCACAACGCGTGATATGCCTCCCCTCTCCCCCCAGTGCATCTCCGGCACTGCCGCAGTGGTTTGGCACCACAGTCCGTGGTGCCAGGCCCACACGGTGGGGGGAGCGGGGCGTTATGTCCCCCTCCCGCCCCCGCTTTTCCCGCACAACGCATGACGCCCGTTATCGCCGCGCATGAGAATACTCTTCTCTTTTCCGATTTTTCGGGCCTCGTCGCCGCGGCTGGATCCGCCGCGGCGTTCTGGCCAGGGCGCACCCAGGGAGAGGTCCGGGGAGCGTCGGCATCGGCGGCGCCTTCTGACCTTCTGCTTTCCCCAGGAGCAGTTCTGCTCCTCCGAGCGCGCGTGCGGCGGCAAGCCGCCCGGCTGGAGCTGCAGGCCTCCCCCGAAGTTCGGACGCCGACCCCGCCGCCGCAAGGGGCAGGTGTGGCGTGGAGGCCCCCCCCCCCCTGGTGGCACGCGAGAGGCGGTCCGCCGATCGTCTTCGGGGAGGCCGTTGGCGCTCCGTGGTCGAGACGTCGCGACTGGAGCTCTCGACGCCGTCGCTCCGCCCTTGGTGCGTAGGGCTTCGGGTGGCACGCAGGCGGCCGCCCCAGGCAGTCCGGGCCGGCCTCGGCGGGCCCCCCCGAGGAGTTCCAGCTGGCCCCCGCAGGCCCCCCGAGTGCTCCGGGGCGGCCTCAGCGCCCCGACCGCGGAGCGTCCCAGGGGCCCCGAGGCGGCGCCGGGCTGTCGAGGCGGCCCTGGGCTTCTCGGGGGGCCTGTCGAGGCCGGCTGGGGCTGCCTTGCCTGGGGGGGGGGGCCTCACTGCTTTCGCCTCGCGCTTTTCAAGCCGCGCCGAGCCGCGACGGCCCCGGGGCCCGAAACGGGGCCAAGGTTTCGGCTGCCACTTTTTCATGGCCCCTGTGATCTGGGAGGGGAGACGGGAAGGTGAAGAGGGTGTCCAAGGATTCCTGTCTGGGGCAGCAGGTGGGACGGCGGCCAGTGCATCGCCACCGCTGAGCTGGAGATCCTCGGCGTGAGGCACAGTTTGGCTGGCGTGCCTCGCGGCAACGAGCAGGAGGCTATCGCAGCGGCGTCCCTCCGCATCCTGTGGTATCTCCAGTGCCCTGGCTACGAGAACGCCTTCGACTCAGAAGCGAAGCGGAGGAGAGGATGACTAGGAGGACCAGCGTAATTCTGAGATGCATCAGCGATTCTGCAATGAACCCTCCCGTCCCAAGTCTCCTCCTCATAAGTCCCTGCACTTATTGCTTTCCACTGCGGAAATCGTCCCCTCTTGACATCCGATGATCGCCCCGTGTGCCAGGCACTCAGGCGAGACCCTGTTTTTTTGAAGAACCCTCATTCTTCCAGTCATACGACATTCAAATCAGTATGACCCGATATTTTCTTGCGGAGGTGTCCAGTGGTAGCTTCTTTTTGAACTTCTTGTTATGATACTCCAACTTGCAAGAGCCATGGTGGAAACGTCTACTTTCTGAATGGGCTGCGCTCCATCCGTGTATCTGCTTCAGAATTTTGAAGTCTGGGTCATACAGTTACAAGAAGTCGCAGGCGGAAGCCCCCTTGAAATCGAGCCGCCCTCCATAGCCTAGTTTGAATACGATATGTGTTCCGTCCTTGTAATTGTTGTTGTGTGATGCCAGTGCGCGCGGCGCCGAGGCGATAGTCACACTGGAAGACTACCCGCCCTCCATCCTTGTAGCTGTCGGACATAGTGTAGACGAGTGTGCGCGGCACCAAAGCGAGAGCTGCACTCTGGAAGCCGCTTGTGCTCCATCCGTGCAGTTGTTGGAAGTTCTAAGCTTCGAGCTCAGAAGCTGCGAAGAAGATTCAGGGGAACCGCCTTGCCCGCCCTACCGACACGTCTGGTGGTGCGACAGAGATGAGGAGGAGTTATGAGTAAAAGGGATGGTGCAAAATGAGCCTAAGATGCATCAGCGATGCTGCACTACACGCTCACGTTCTAAGTCTCTTCCCCTTGATTTAGTCATTACAAGCCTTCTCGCTGCAAGAAGCGCCATCTTCACAGGTCAGCCTCCCCCCCTGGGCCTGCCTTTCAGGCGAGGGTCTTGTTTTGAACAGGAACTGCCTCACATCCTTCTAGCGACGAATAATTCAAAACAAGAAAATCGACTGCGACGAGGTGTGAGCATACAGATCAATGAGGTGTCCAGGGGGACTTTCGCTTTGAAGAGGGCTGCCTTCCATCCGTGCAGTTGCTGCACAAGCGTGCACTGTTTGGCATGAACGTTCGGGGAGAGGTTTCAAGCGAGGGCCCCATGTTGGAAAGAAAATGCCCTCAATCCGTCCAGCTGATATGGTCAAGGTGTTGGTTTGTAGATACAAAAATGGTCGAGCAAGAGCAATGTTTCAAACGAGCCGTCATCCATCCTTATGATTCTTGGAATTGTTTAAGATGGAGTTGCAAGGTGCGAAGGCGGGACATTTAGTTAAGAAGGTACCACCCTCCATCCTTGAAGTGGTTGCCAGCACTTCCGACGACTTTCCGCGGCCCTCAGGCCAGGACCGCATTTTGAAAAGGAGCCGCCCTCCACCATTCCTTAAGCAGCTGCAGACTTTTAAAACGAATGTGCGAGGCGCGAATGCGAGAGCCGCGTTTTGAAAACGACCCCTTCACATTTGCAACTGTTGCACTCTTTGATACGATCGTGCGCGGCGTTCAGGCCACAACCCCATTCGGACCCCGCCATCCATCCTTTAAGCTGTCGCAGCCTTTCAAGACGAATGTGCGCGGCGCTAATGCACGAGCCGCATGTTGGACCCTCTTCATCCTTGGTGCTGTTGCGAACTTTTACGACGAATGTGCGTGGCGGTAGGGCGGGAGCCCCATCATGAAGAACCCCTCCTCCATCTTTGAAGCTGCTATGATTTTTTAAGACGACTGTGCGCGGCGGTAAGGCGAGAGCCCCATGTGGGAAACCATCCCCCATCCATCCGTGTGATTGTTGCAAATGTCAACTTCATGGTTTGAAATGGTGAGGAAGGCTCAAGCGAACCGCCTGGCCCGCCATGCCGACACGACGGGGGATATGACACGGGGGAGGTATTCCCCTAAACAGTGTTTGCTTTTGGGGTTCCTATTTGGTTTTAAGACGGGACTGGGCTGGTGTGTCGGTCTGGCCAGCATGCAGCCGCCCGTCTTCGCCGCCAGTCTGGGCCTGTGTGTCGGTCCTGCCGGCATGTAGCCGCCCATCGCCGCCCGTCGCGGCCGCGGGTCGCCGTCGCATGTTGGTGGCATGTTTGCTTGCGCGAACCTCGTAAAGTTCAGTTTGCCACGTATGTTGCACCACGTAGATGGCACAATCTAGCTTACACCACGTTGATTGGACCATATAGGTGTCACCACATCGATTGCACCACATACATTGTTTCACATAGTGTGCACCACGTAGCTTTGCTCCGCATATATTGCACCACGCAGGTGGCGCAACATAGATCCCACCACATATATTGCACCACGCAGCTTGTACCAGCTAGATTGCACCACGTATGTTGCACCACATAAATTGCACAACGCAGCTTGCACCTCGTAGATTCTCCTTTCTAAAAGAGGAGATAGGTTCTACCACCCTACCCCCTGGGAGTTATCGATTCCCCGGGAACCGATGCAAAACACATATGATTCTGACCCAAAGTCCATCCTCCTGTGAACTCATACTATCCCAGCCAGGCCGTTATTGGTACCCCCGCCATCCTGTGCAAAAAACGCTATGCGCGCACACTCGTTTATCAAGTTCATAAGTTTTCAATATTCCCTGGCAAAAACGGGACGAAGTGCGCACGCGCGCGTCGTCGGGCGCGCATGCCGAAATTCTGCAACAACTTTCGGTTTCGGAACGATTTCAAAATCGAGTGTCCAAACAACACTTAAAACACATTCTATGTCGCAACACCACGGCATTTCAGCTAAAGCGTGCGGGCGCGCTCTTGCGAATTCTTATGCAAACCATAAGTTTTAAAACTTTCAAACAATGCTACCCAGCGGGCTTCGCGCGCGCATGTTGAAATCGTTTGAACGCCCTTGCGCGCGTGCTGGGGTGGCACGACCCGTGTCAAATAATATCATGCGAGCCAGTCGCGCGTCTGCCGCGCGCGCATGTCGAATTCTATCCAAAAACATTCATCACCGACGCGAAGACGCCGTCATCGTCGTCGGCGTGATCAGCATCGGCGCCGTCACTGGCTGCCCCGTCGTCGCTGCCAGCATCGTCACCAGCATCGCTACTTTCATCATCGTGTCTACAGTTGTCGACGTTGCCATGATACCGCGCCCGCCCAAGTCGCCGACTCGCGCTGAAGTGTCCGCTGGGATGTGCCGAGCGGTCAGCGCCACCGCGTTCGCGTTGGTCGCGCCAAACTAGCTGGCCGCTGCGCGCGCGAGCATGCGCGGGCTAGCGCGGCCGCAGAGATGCACCAGCCAACCCCCAGCACTCATCGCAATCGCTCCCGCATGGTTTTGCAAACCAATTTGCAGCTTGGTGGGTGGGATGACTGCGCGAGCAGTAGAATTGGCAATTTCGAGTTCTGCAAGTGAATTGCACCACGTAGGTTGCACCACGCATAGTGGGGCATTCATTGCAACCTCTCATTCGTACCACATGTATTGCACAACAAATATGGAACCACGTCGATTGCAATACATCACATATAGTGAACCGCGCTGCTTGCATTACATCGTTCACGCCACGTTTATTGCACCACATGGGTTGCAATACGTGGCTGACGCCACATAGATGGCACCACGTAGTTTGCACCAAATAGTTTGCATCACGCTGAGTGCTCCACAGATAAGGAACCACAGCGACTGCGCCACGCTGTTCGCACCACATAGATTGCACGACGCAGTTTACACCACATGTAGCGCACCATGTGGATAGCACCGCATCTATTGCATTACGTTTATTGGTCAGCATATATTGTATCGCCTGGTTTACCTCACATATGTTGCACCACGTAGGTTGCACCACGTAATCTGCTAGAACGCATTGTTTGGGGTCCACGATCGCTAACATGTATCAAAAAAGGTGCAGGAGGACGAGGAGGACGAAACCGTGTTCGTTTTCCTTCGCTTCCTCAGCCCCCCCCGTCGTTCCTTCCTCCTAACGCGATCCCTTTTTCTTTCCAACTCAGAGCAGCTTTCCCCCCCGTCCGCCCGGAGCTGACTAGGTGGAGGCGCCGGGGCGGCGCCAGGAGACGCGAGAGCCCCCACCCGCAAGGCCATCAAGAGGAGGAAGCCGTGATCCGTCGATCAGCACTCGGTCGGGCCGCCAATCCAGCCGATCGGCACAGACCCAGGCGCAGGGTCGGGCCAGCCTTGGCGGCGCGAGGGGGGGGGCCTTTCGAGAGGGGCTGGGGCCCTATTGGAGGGCGGCGGCCTTGTGAGGAGGGCCCAGGGGCTGCTGAAAGGGCTTGTTTCGGAAGCCTCCAGGCCCTTTTTCTAAGCAACCCCCTGCCTTCCCAGAAGCCTTCCGCCCTCTCGGGAGCTCTTGTTTGGCGCCGGAGTCCGAGCCGCCCAGGCGGGGTCACGCGACACTCGGGAGAGTTGCGGTGGGGTCGCCCGGGAGGGGTCTCGAACGCGGCTCTTCCAGAAGGGCCGTTGCCGCGCCCAGACGGGGCCGACGACCGTGTTCGAATCGTCCCCTCCGCGCCACCCCCTCGCGCGCCTCCAAATCCGGGCGGGGCGCCTCCGAGGCCCTCGAGCTGGACCCCGCGGCGCCGGCGGCGACCGCGCGGGACATCCCCGCCGCGCCCGCCGAATGGCTCGAGGGCAGGTAGCTGGCAGCTCGATGGCTCTCGGGCCGTGGCGCGAGGCACCCCCGCCGCGCCCTCCAGGCGGCATCCTTCGAGAAACACATAGGTGCCGCCAGGGGGCTCCAGCGCTGATCCGAGAAATTCGCGCGGATCTCCGAATGTTTGTGTTTGTGCCATTCTTTGTCCGGCGACTCCGGCGTCGCACCTGGCGCGCTCCGCACTCCAGGGAAGGGGGTCCAGCACCGATCCACGAAATCAGCGCGGGCCTCCGAACTTCTGTGTTCATGCCGTTGCTTATTTTCCGATTCCCGGGACAGGCAGCGCTGGTGGCTCCCGCCCGCGGGGGCCGCCGCGGCCGACCGACGCGCAGGCCAGCTCATGATCGCGCGGGGGCCGCGTCGACCACTGTGGCGTGCGGTGTGAGGCCCGTCGTCTTCTGAGGCGCGGAGTGTCACGTTTTCTGCGTCCGCAGGGGGCCTCTGCACACCCACGCCGTGCCTGGCCAGGGCCATCCGGGGCCCTGGTCGGGATGGTGGATGCCCCTTCCCGGCCTCGGCCAGGAGGGTGCATGCACCATGCCAGGGACCAGGATTGCCCTGGCGAGGCATGGCGGTTGTGTAGGTGCCTTTGCGTATGGCCAGCAAGGCCAGCCATAACCGGAGTTGTTGTGTTTCTTGTCCCTCTTGGGGGCATGTAGGCGTCGCCCCCCTTTCTAGAGATCGTCGATATAATGGGCTCCCCCAAGGGAAGCGCCACAGCTTCCTCAGTTATGGCTGCCCAGCTCGTCGCCAGAGCTTTCACCGGTCACCGTGTTCTGCATGCAGAGGTATACTTTGATGTCGATCTGCCACATGGTTTCCCGTGTGGCTCCTGTGTGCACGAGCATGGTGCTCGGCGAGTGTGCTTCCCCTTTGCCCTCCTCTGCTCCCCAGGTTTCTTGCGTTTTCTTTCTCTTTATATCTCACGCACCCATCTTCGGCGCCGCGCTTGTACGAGACATGTAAAGTGGACTCTCGACATCCATTGCCGTTGTGGTATCCGCTCACGCTTCTCATCTTTCGAAGTTGTGCTGATAAGCAGCAGCACGTTGTTTATGCCGGGCGTTGTGAGAACGACACGGACGCGTGAAAGGAGCAACGGGCTTAGATGATAAATAGCAGTCAACTCCTGCGTCTCGTTGTCGAAAACGACATGAGGACGGTGCACTGAAAACATGCGCCAATTTTGAGGCTGCATTGTAGCTTTTCTGTGCGGCACAAGCCCGCAGCGTGTCGTCCGTTACACTTAGCTTTCACACGTGGGGGTCTTTCCTTGCGCCGCTCGCTTCCGCCAGCCCCCTCCGCTCACTACCTATCCAACTATCCCTCCGCCCTGTGACCCTGCGCGGTCTCGCTTTGGCTGCTGCTGCTGGCTGCCGCTCCTCCCTCCCTCCCCTCCTCCCTCCTCCCTCCCTCCCCTCCTCCTCGCTCCCCTCCTCCCTCCCTCCTCCCTCCCTCCCCTCCTCGCTGTGCGCTCCGCCGTTCCCTCCCCTGCCCTCCGAAGGCTTCCAGGGGTCACCGAGGGTCCCCTGGAGGTCTCCGGAGGTCCTGTGGAGGCCTCCAGCGGTCCCAGGAGGCCCGAGGCCCACAAAGACAGAGCACGCCCAACCATCCATACACCTTAGGCGATGCTTAAGAAAACATAAATTTTCGGCCAGAGTCTCGATTATTCTTAATGTTTCAATGTAAATCCTAAGTTCTGAATGGAAATTTTGGGTTTTTATTCAAGTTCTGAGACTATGAATTTCTTAACCCATGATTTTTTAAGCATTTCGCAGGGTGTACGCTAGATCTTCTACCCTCGACTCCCTCCTCGCCTCCTCTCACCCCTGCTGAATCCTGACAGTATCTGGCGACGGCGACGACGACGACAACCGCGGAGGCAGTGACAATCACGATGGCGACGGCGACAACGGCGACGACGGCGACGACGGCGGCGACGACGACCCCCCTTCCCGGCCATTTGTTCGGATGAGGCGGAGGAGGCGGAAGAGGAGGAGGGGGGGGAGAAGGATCATCAGCAGCAGGGGAACAATAGAGAGGGGGGAGGAGCAGTGTGAAAGGACATGGGTAGGACAAGGCGGAGGCGGTGGATGCTGATGATGCTGATGATGCTGATGGAATGATGATGATGATGCTGATGATGATGATGATGGTGATGAGGAGGAGGAGGAGGACGACAGCGACGACGATGGTGATGGTGATGATGATGCTGCTGATGATGGCGATTGTGATGGTGATTGTCATGGTTATGGCGATGATGTTGATGTCGAGGACAATGACGATGATGATGATGCTGATGATGATGACGACGATGATGGCGATGATGTTGATGATGATGATTCTGCTGATGATGATGTTGCTAAGGAGTATGAGAATGACGCTGATGTTGCTCATGCTGATGTTGTCGATGACAATGCTGATGATGCTGATGATGCTGATGATGATGTTGATGCTGATGCTGATGATGATGCTGATGATGATGATCTTGATTATGATGATGCTGCTGATGATGATGGTACTGATGATGATGATGATGATGATGCTGATGCTGATGCTGATGCTGATGCTGATGCTGATGATGATGATGATGATGATGATGATGATGATGATGATGATGATGATGGTGGTGATGATGATGATGATGATGATGATGATGATGATGATTCTTAGTATTATTGTTATTATTGTTATTATCAATATTATTATGATGATGATGAGGATGATGAGGATGATGAGGATTATGATGACGACAATGGTGCTGGTGATGGTGATGGTGATGATAATGGTGATGATAATGGATATGATAATGGTGATGATGGTCATGACGAGCAGGAGGAGGAGGAGGAGACCGCAGGAGTTCTATTAAGGAAGGAAGTCACTGTTTCCTCGCCGCCCGGGTTCCTCTCGAGTGTCGCTCGAGCCTCTGACCCCCCCCTGGGGGGCCCAGGGCGAGGGAGTTCTGCGTCCGATTCCGGTCGAGGCTTCTCGGCAGAGGGTGGTGCGTCCCCGCCATCAGCAAGAATCAAAGGGTGCTGGAGAAGAGGGGTCCTGGAGTTTGTGCTGCTCTGTTCGGACTTCCTCGGCCCTTCCCAGGCCTGTCGACCTGCACCCAGGCGGCAGCAGATCCTAAGCAGCAGAATCAGATAGTGAAGAGAGTCGTGCATGGTGCAGTGCACGCGTGAGGCCACGGGAGACAGTTCGGGAGAGCATACGGGAGACCGCACAGGAGATCACACGGGACGTGACCACGCGGGACGTTGCAGCCCAGGTGCGCGGTGTGGCATGCTGTTCCGTTGCCGCGACGCTGGTGCAGAGTGCTTTTGACGCTGTCGTCGCCCCTCACTGCTTTTCCGATTGTCGCCTGTTGTTTCCCCAGTGGTATCAGCATTGGGCCCGCGGTCCTGCCCCCCTCCTCTTGGCGAACACATCAGTATCTGTCGATTCCGGCGTTTTGTGGGATTGGCGGATCTCTGTTCATGTGCTTTTTGATTCGTATGTATTTTCTCGTTGCGTTTCCCTGAATGCCCAACAGATATGCACCCTTCCGCCGGGGCCAGTTTCGCGCCTCATTGCCAGATGTTTTGAGGATGGTTTTCTGGCCTGCGTTGTCTGGGCCCGCCCGTCTTTTCAGAGTCGCTTCACGTGAGGCGCCTTGTCACGTTTCTTGTCCCATCATATTTGTAAGACCCCCTACGCGGTGCAACGCACTTCGCCTTCGTTCTACCTCGCCGCGCCGTAGACGGCCCGCCCGCGCTGGCACCTTGAAAGCCGCAAGCCCGCATCAACGTGGCGTGTGCATTTCAGCACTGTTCCAGCGAAGCGCCTTCCCAGATATATTTTTCACCTTCCCATCAGCGGCCCCCGAGCAGCCCCCAGAGGCCCCCAAGAGGCACCCGAGACGATCCAAGGATCCACCAAGAGCCAGCACGAGGCCCCCAGGACGCTCCGAACAGGCCCCCCGCGCGGAGACCCCCGCTCTCTCCTCGGCCACGGTCCCCGGCCCCCGCGCGTCGGAGGTTGATGGACCTCCTACCCTGACGCGTCGATTCCGGCATTGGCCGTTCTCGGCTCGCGAGAGGGCGTCGCGACCGTCGTTTTTGCGGGTCCAGGGCTCCGTCGGTTTCGGTCCCAGGCCGTTTCCACTGAGGGGAGGTTCACTGAAGGGAGGTTTGTCCACCGCCGAACGCGCCCTGCCGCCCAACCCTCCCGCCCCTCTCCCCCGTCGGCGCCAGGCTTCCGGCAGGGCCGGGGCCGCCAGGGGCGCCGAGAGCTGCGGGACGCGCAGGGCGGCCAAGGCGGGCAGGGCGTCCGAGGCGGCCGCCAAGGCCGCCAGGGTGTCGGCGGCCAAGGCCGCCAAGGCGTCCAAGCTGGCCCAGGCCGCCGCCAAGGCTGCCAAGGCCGCGAGGGCGGCCAAGGTCGGCAGGGGGGGGGGGGGCGGATGCCGCGGGACAGGGCTCGCCTCTTCCTGGCGCCTCTCTCCATCTCTCTCTCGCCTCCGATGCTGCCGCTTTTCGTTCCCCTTCTCCTCGCCCTAGGCCCCCAGATGGGATCCGAGAAGATGGAGTCATAATTTCTCCACGCCGATGGCGCCGATGCATCGCCGACGTCGCCGATGCATCGGCGATGCGCCGCGATCCTCCGACCCCATCTGCTCGGACCCCATCTGGGATGCCTCTATTCTTCTTGCGCCCTTCCTTCGCCTTCTCTTTTTATCTCACGCTTACACTGGCCTGGCCTTTTACCGTCTAGGGATAGCGGGTTTTGGCGGGTGAGGGAGAGGGGGAGGGGCCTAGTAACGTCACGATGTGCGCCTGCGCCGTCTGGGAACTAGCTACCTTATTCGCTATCTGACGGCGCTGGCGCGAAGCGTGACATTACCAGAGGAGGACGTGGTTGCCATTCATCGCAAAGTCATACAACGTCAAATTCCAAGCCGTTCCTGAAACAATGTAGCGTGTGATCCCCGATCCGAATCTATGATCAGCGCCTTCTCATTTCAATAATAGGAGGCCTTATTTTGTCGAGGCGGGGGCGGGTCCAACCATTGTCCACCTTTGCCACATTTCTGTTTCATGCTTTTGCCTACTCCTTCCGAACTTCATGATCCACTATTGCCTCATTTTCTGAGCTGGTTGTTGCTTTTCATGCACCCTCCCGTCCGAGCAGCAGTGGCGCTGCGGGCCCCCAAACAGTGCTGTGAGGAGCTCGCCCGGGGTGCAGCACCCTCTGGCGGCCGCCCGAGCTCCCCTTCGGCGTCGCCCTGGCGTGCTGGCACTGCGTGTGCGCCCCCCCCCCGAGGGGGACGCGCTCGCTGGGCGCCCCCCCCGCGGAGAGCACGCCGCCGCCATCGCCAACCGCCCGGGGGCCCCGGGGGTGCTTCCCGCGCTTCGCGCCCGCCCCCCTCCACAGGGTCTTCTTGGTCGCACCGCCCAGAGGCCTTCTCCTGCGGTAGGTTTGCGTCGTGTCGACCAGCGGCGACCCCAGCGCGGGCGTTCCAGGTTGAACGCCGCTGGCGACCCAGAATCGATCGAGGTTGAACGATCGGACGTTGCGGCAGCGGCCGATCGTTCAAGGTTGAACGATCCCTGCGGTGTCAAAAACCAACGCTGGGGTCGGCACGACACGAACCTGCCGTACTCTCTTTCCGAAAAGTGTGTGTTTCAGCACTGCTCCCATACCGAGGCTGGATTGTCGGACCCATCCGCGTATTTTTCGTACTCGAGCGGTCGCTTCGCTCATTCTGCCGAAGGGGGGAGGACGAGGGGGGACGATGCTGATGATGATGCTGCTGATGATGCTGATGCTGATGCTGATGCTGATGCTGATGCTGATGATGATGATGCTGCTGATGATGATGTTGATGATGATGCTAATGATGGTGATGCTGATGGTGGTGTTGCTGCTGGTGCTGATGCTGCTGTTGTTGTTGATGGTGATGGCGAATGTGATGATGATGCTGATGATGATGCTGATGACGATGATGATGATGCTGCTGATGATGATGCTGATGATGATGATGATGATGATGATGATGATGATGATGATGAGGAGGAGGAGGAGGAGGAGGAGGAGGAGGAGGAGGAGGAGGAGGACGCATCTCAGTTTGTTTCTTGCCCTTGGGGCCAAGCGGGTCGTGTTTAATACGCTTTGGTGAAGGGGCTCCTTGGTGTCTTTCGGGAGGCGTCTCATAGCCCTCTTGGCGGCATTGTTGAGACTTCCTGAGGCCTCTTCGGCCAGTCTTGTGGGTCTCTGGGGACCTCTGGGGGGCCTCTTGGGAGCCTGCTGGTGGTCTCGGGGCCATGTTTCGAGGAAGGCTCGGCATGTCATGTCAGGTTCCCCCTTATGGAGCCCTCTTGGGAGGCGCTTGGACCGTTTTTGCCCCCTCTTGGGCCGACCTGTGGATGTCCAGGAGCCCGTTTCTTTATTGCTTGGGGCATGACGGGCGTCATGGCCCCCCCCCCCCGCCCCCCCCTATGACGTAACGCTCCCCCCCCCAGTGCGCTCCGGGCTTTGCCGCCGTGCGCATTGGGATCCGCATAGGTGTCCGCGTAGGAATCCGCGTAGGAGTCTGGTCCGTAGTCGTCGTCGCCGTCGTCGTCGTCGTCGTCGTCGTCGTCGTCGTCGTCGCTCGTGGCTCGTCGCTCGTCGCTCATCGTCGTCTTGCGCGCGGACGCGGCTGGAGCCTGCTTTTAATTCCGGGCCGATGACGGCAATCATCTGGGGGGGGGAGGGGGTCGATGACGTCACGTTTGGCGCTGGCGGCGTCTGGGGATACTTAAGAATGACGGAGGACGGGTAGCACCAGCATGTAGGTGGCGATTTGCGCCACAACTCCTGTGTACACCACAGTGCTTGCGTGCACCACAGCGCCTGTGTACACCACACCACCTGTGTACACCATAGCAGCCGCGTGACACACATGGCCAGTTTGTGCCACCGTGCCTGCGGGCACAACAGTTCATGTGTACACCACAGCGCCTGTGTACACCACATCAGCCGTGTGCAACACAGCACCAGTGTACACCACAATGCCTGCGTGTATTGCAGTGCCTGTGTACACACGGCGCCTGTGTGCACCACAGCAACCGTGTGCAACACAGCACCACTCTCGTATATATATATATAAAAATATAATGTCAGAAGGAATCTTTCTGACAAAATGGAGCAATTGTGGATTCCACACAGAACAAGAGAAAGACATCCTTATGGACAAAGGAGCGCCGCTGGAATCTACGAGTCCTCCCGAGTCCGCCCGCATCACCCTAACTCCTCCCATTTGCGCCCAGGAGGCTCCAGCTAAATTGGCCGTCCGAGAACCAAGTGGACCGATTCAACCGACCATTCTGCGGTGCACGCAGAGATGCGCCCGTGCACTGTAGCGCCAACCCGCACGACAGGGGGTAAGGAGGAGGAGAAGGAGGAGGAGGAGGAGGAGGAGGAGGAGGAGGAGGTGGAGGTGGAGGTGGAGGTGGAGGTGGAGGAGGCAGGAGGAGGGAATAACGTCGCATTCGATTATCATCACTTTCCTGGCGTGGCGTTTATATGTCCGCAGCAGATCTTCACGTAAATGCTTCTTCCACCTGCCCTATGCACGCAGGCACTGTGGTGTACACCAGCGCCGCGTTGCACGTGGATGCTGTGGTGTAGACAGGCGCTGTGTTGCGTGCACAGGCGTTGCGGTACACGCAAGCATTGTGGTGTACAGAGGCGCTGTGTTGCACATGGTTGCTGCGGTATACACATGTGCACCGGCGCTGTGATGTACGCAAGCATTGTGGTGTACACAGGCGCTGCGTTGCACACGGTTGTTGCGGTGTACACAGGCGCTGTGGTGTGCACGCGCGCTGTGGTGCACGCGAGCGGTGTAGTGTACACAGGCGCAGTGGGGCAGATCGCCACGTACATGCTGGTCGCGTCGTCGTCGTCGTCGTCGTCGTGGTCGCTCGTCGCTCGTCGCGTCGTGCGCGCGGGCGCGGTTGTGGTGCGGGAGCCACGCGGCGGGGGGGGGGCGTTACGTCATACCCCCCCCAATCCCCCCCCAATGACGCTCGTCGTCGCCGAACATAAAGAAACGCGCTCCAGAGAACCTCTTGAGCTGACTTGGGGCGATCTTGGGGGCCTCTTGCGTCAGTCGAGGCCCTCTGTGGCCGTCTTGGGGCCAGCTTGAATGTCTATTGGGTCGTTTTGAGGCCGCGGACTCCCGAAAAGGCAAAAACCTGAACATCGTTGAAGCACCTAAGGCGAATCAGGGTGCTTTCCTTTCCTTCTTGGGGCCTTCTCATGCATCCTGTTCGGGGGCCTCTTGGCCTGCTTGAGGCGATATTGGGCTATTTGGGGATCCTCTGACGCCTAGCTGAGGCCATCTTCGGCCGCCTTGCAGCAGCATGGGACCTTACCGGCATCCTCTTGGGCCAGTTCCTAGAGCGCCCACCTAACTTGGAGCGCCCCTGGGAGTCCCGACGGCTACGCCCCAGAAAACACATCTTTGGTCCAGGACCAGCCGGTGTACTTTTCGCACGGGGATCCACAGGGGCAGCCCCGCGCGCACGAACTACACATATTCTCGAGCTCTAACCAGAGAGTTTAGCACGACTCCGTTCTGTTGGGCAGGCTAATTCCACACGAAGGTTTGTCCTAAATACCAACTACCAAAGAACATCGGACAACCCCATTCGGGCCCGTATCGACCCCCTGGAGATGGAGGAGCAGGATTAGCAGGAGGAGCAAGGGGGGGAGGGGCAGAAGTAAAATGGGTGAGTTGGGGGAGGAGGAGCAGCATCAGCTGGTATAGTGAGGGATGAGGCGCAAGAGAAGCAGGAGGAGGAGGAGGAGGAGGAGGGAAGGAACAGGAGGAGGAGGAGGAGAAGGAGGAGGAGGAGGAGGAGGGAGGAGGAGGAGGAGGATATGGAGGTGAAGCAAGAGGAGGGGGAGGGAGGAGTAGGGGGAGGACCAGAGTAAACCCAAGATGCGTCAACCGATGCTGCAATGCACCCTCCCGTCCCAAGTCCCCTCCTCAGAAGGCCACACAGGTCTTCCTTTCCACTGCGGGCGCCCCCCCTTGAATGATGAGCGGCTGGTCGGTCCGCCGGTCAGACGAGGGCGCTTGTTATAGAAGCTCCTCCCTCCACCTGAAGAACGCCCAGGGTAGCCCAATTTTGAATAGCACATGCCCTCCATCCGTCTAAGCGTTGCAGGATGTCAAAGTCGTGGACGTATGCCCCGCGGAAGTTCCACGCGAGAGCCTTTCGAGAAGGCCCAGGGACAGCTTCATTTTGAGAAGAGCGTTGCATTATCTTTAAATCGTGGACGTAAGCTTCGCGGAAATCTCAAGCGAAAGCCCCGTTTCGAAAGAGGAGCCCCCTCCATCCGTGTCAGTTGTTGCACAATATGAAACGCCAGGTCGTAGAGGCCGAGGGAGGGCCACTTGAGTGTAGATCATGGACTCTGTTTTCGAATGTGCGCGAGGCCACGGGGAGAGCCCAATATGGTGGGCGCGTTCGTTAAGGAATGTGCCCTGGAGGCTGCAGACGCTGGAGGATTCCTTATCTGATGAGGGGGGCGGTGATGTCCATGGCCGGTCCACGATTGGAGTCCCACCGGCTTCCAGACCCTGGATTTTTTTATCTGCCCCCACCGTGTTGGACATGACTCGCCGTTCACCGTCTCGGAAAGGACTCGCCGTCCACTCGCGCAGCTAAAGATAGCGTGCAAGCCGAGTGTGCACGACGCGCCAGGGCGATAGCCCCTTGTTGAAAAAGACCCACCTTCCGTTTGTTCTCTGGCTGTGTATAGCGGTGATGTGCGGCGCCGGCAACGCGAGAGCCCCATTGTGCAACACGCTTATGGTTCACGCGTCAACGCGATCGGAAATCATCTGTTCCTTGGAGCCTCCAGCGCCGCCGAGGACGATGAAGATGAAGATGTGGGTGCTGTTGCTGCTGGTGGCGACGGCGAGCCTGGGGGCGCTTGGGGAGGGATTGTCGCGTCTGGGAACGCCTGGGAGCGTCTTGGGGCCTCGGGGAACGCCTCGGGCAGCCTGGGGAGCGTTTGGGTTCAAAATAGGAGTCGGCGAGGGGTGCCCGATGCGTACCGGTCTTTCTATACTTGCCATCATATGTATTTCTTGCTTGTGCCTTTCGTGCCCGGGGGCTCTTCGCGGCAAATGGGGGAGATCAGCAGACGCGCGCTTGACATGATTTTTTACATCGATGGAGAGGGTTGGGCCAGATGGTTGTTCACGGGTTGATTTTCGGCATAGGACGGCGAGGGTTGGGTCGGATTGATGGTCACCGGCTACGATTGTTTACATAGGATGGTGGAGATTAGGTCGCGTGGACGTGCGCCGACTCGCTCCTTCTGCATGAGATGATGATGACGGCTGTGCCGAGCGCCGAATATTTTCGCATTTTATGGTGGTGGTGGTGCGGGGGGGTAGTACGTATGTGCGCCGAACGATCGTCTGTTTACATCGGGTGGTGGGGGGTGGGTCGCATGGGTGTAAGCAAATTTGTAGTTCGTTGCGCGGGATGGTAAGATTGGGTTGGACGGACGTGCGCCGAATCGTTTTTCGTACAGGATGGTGAGGGCTGGGTGGCTGGGTCGTATTGGTGTGCACGGCGCAAGGGCGAGAGCCGCATTGTGGAAACAAGCCGCCCTTCATTATTGACAAGGTTGCAAGTCTTAAGACACATGTGCGCGACGCCCAGGCGAGAGCCAATGTTTGATAAATGCGTGGCCGAGTTTTTACGCGAATGTGCGCGGGTTCGCGGCGAACACCATATTTAAGAACCACCCAGGCTCCATCCTTGAATCTGTCGCAAATGTCAGGCGTCGGGAACGTAGTTAGCGACGTAATCTCAAGCGGAACGCCCAGCCCAGCCTACGGTCACGTCCAGTGTCGCGGCAGGGAAGAGTTATTTAAAAGTAAAGATGATGGGGAAAGAGGACGAAGAGCAGGAGGAGAAAGCCAAGCAGGACAGTGAGGAGGAGGACGGGGAAAGGGAGGAGGAGGGGGGTGAGGAGGAGGAGGAGGAGGAAAAGGGGGTGGGGGAGGAGGAGGAGGAGGACCAGTGTCAATTCAAGACGCATTAACGATGTTGCAGCAAATCCTCTCTCCAAATTCCCTCTTCATAGGCCCCAGAACGGATTTATTGTTATGGCGGGTGCTGTTGAAGACAAGCGTATGGCAATCCTCAATCGTGCCATAACGCCGTTCCTGGGATTCCCACGCCGCGGATCAACATGATTGTTGCGGTCTAGCCTTTTTTTTATCGTGCCAGGACGCAGGCCCTAGGAATACAAAGCAGCGGATCAACGTCGCTGTTGTGCCCAGTCAATCCGAAAACATCGTGCCGAAACACGTTCCTAGGACTCCGACCGTACGAGTGTTTGGAACTGCTGCGAACTTTGAAGACGAATATGCGCGGCGCTAGATCGAGCCACAGTTATCAAGGAACCGCCCAATATTCTCGGAGCTGCTGCCAACTTTTAAGACACATGTGCGAAACAACGTGTTGAACAACCACCCGCATCCATCCGCGAAACCGCTACAAACTTTTAAGACGAACGTGCGCGGCGTTATGGCGAGATCAAACTTGTGATAACCACCTGCCCTCCATCCGTGGAAAGGCTGCAGGCCTTGACGGTGAATGCGCGCGGCGCTAAGGCAAGAACCACATTTTGGAAACCGCCCGCCCTCCAACCCTGAAGTTGCGGCAAACAGTGTTGGAAGCTTTTAAGACGAATGTGCGCGGCGCCGAGTGACATTTTGAAAACTACCCGCCCTCCATCCATGAACTTGCTGCCACTGTCAAGCTTCTGGATCATAGTTGGGGAGGAAGGCTCATGCGAAACGCCCGGCCAGGCCTACCGACACCCGACACGTCTGGGGGTGCGACGGGGAGGAATTATCTGTAAGAGAAGGATGGAGGAGGAGGCGGAGGAGGAGGAGGGAAGGGAGGTACGTAAATGGCCACCATGCTCGCACAACGACGCGACTCTGCCCCCCCTGCCGCAACCGCATTCTGGGGTCTGCCCGCCTGCACTGACCCTCCTCTCAGTGGCCCCCCCACCCTGGACCCGCTCTTGGCCTTGCCCCTCCCCCCCCTGCCCTGCCTGGGCTGTCCCCTCCCCGTGGCCCACCCCTAGCGCTGACACGATGACCACGGCCACGGCCGTGGCCACGGCCACGTCGCTGGCAACGACGGCACTTCCAGCACCGACGACAACGGCGGTGGCTTCGAGGACGGCGACGGCGACGGCGCAGCCACTCGAGCGCGCGCCGCGTGGCGTCGGGGAGGCCACGGGTGCGCAGGTGAGGGCCTGAGCGCAGGCCGCCCCGCCCTGGCCTTGACCACGTTCGTGTCAGAAAAAGAATTCATTTTCGGGTTGGGGGGATCGGGATGGGAGCAACGATCAGATCCATATGATCGAGTATGTAGGGGGTGTTTAGTACACACTCGCAACCTGTGTCTTCTTAACTCCTTCCTCCACACACGATGGTTGTCTTTCTCACCTTTGCCCGCGGTGGCCCTGCTCCCCCGCCCACCTCAGGGCCGACCCAGCGCTCGCGGTCGATCGACACACCCCCGCCCAGTGCAGGGCGCTGCTGCGGCGAGACCTTCGCGCGACCCGGCCCCCGCTGGGCTTGCCGCAGGGGCTCCTGGCAGGACGCGCGCCGCAGCGCGGCCGCGGCGCGGCGGTGGTGCCGCCGCCGGCGCTGCCGACGCCGCCCTCGTGCAAGCCGCCGCGGCCGTCGGTCTGCGCCGCGGCTCTGGCTGCGCCGCGCCGTCGCGCCGCTCTGGCTGGCGCCGCGGCTGCCGCCTGCATGCCGCCCGTCGTCGTCCCCGCGGAGCCGACGCCAGCTGACGCTGGCCGAGCGCCGCAGCGGAGCAGCGGAGCAGCGGAGCAGCGCGCCACCGCCTGGGCGAGGCCTGGCGCGAGGTCGTGGGTCCCGAGTCGTCCCGAGCCCCGGCGCAGCTCTGGGCTGCTTCGTCTCCCGAGGCCTTCCGTCCGCTCAGACGCGTGGGGCGCTCCAGAAAGGGCGCCGCCTTCCAGAGCCGAGAGGCTGACTGGTATGCTTCGGCAGGAGGCGGTGGAAGGGCGGCGGGCGCCGGCGGATGCAAAACGGCGGCGGGTCTGCCTGCAGAAGCTGGCGAAAGCAATGCTCGGGCATTGCATAATGGTGGGGCGATGAATGGGGGGGTGAAGAAATGTGCACCTTTTGTGCCCGCAAAGGGGCCCTACAGGGCCCCTTGGGGCCCCAAAGGGGCACGACATGTGCATGTTCCCCCCCCTCCCCATTCACCGCCCCCCATTGATTGCCACCGAAGTGCCAATGTGAATTCAGGGTTTCCGGAGCGGGCCCCTCGCATTCCAGGCTTCCTCAGGTGCGGCCAATGCGTCCCCCCCGGCGCAGTCGGACAGCATCAAGCCAGCGCTGCCGCCCTCTGCCTTCCGAGGCAGCGGTGCCTCGCGATTTGTTTAGTCGTGTTCGTCGTCGCCGCTTGCTGCCGCCGCCGCGTACAGGCTTGGAGCCAGCGTGGGGCCTCTTGGGGTGGCATCTCGTGGCCAGGGGGGGCGATCTTTTGGCGGAGGTCCCCCGTGAAGTTTTTGAAGGTCCCCAGAGGCCGTGCACCCCCACGTGGAAAGGGGTGAGCGATAGGAGGAGGAGGAGGAGGAGGAGGAGGAGGAGGAGGAGGAGGAGGAGGAGGAGGAGGAGGAGGAGGGAGGAGGAGGAGGAGGAGGAGGCGGAGGCGGAGGCGGAGGCGGAGGCGGAGGCGGAGGCGGAGGCGAGGAGGAGGAGGAGGAGGAGGAGGAGGAGGATGGAGAAGGAGGAGGAGGAGGAGAAAAGGAGGAGGAGGAGGAGGAGGAGGAGGAGGAGGAGGAGGAGGAGGAGGAGGAGAGGAGGAGGAGGAGGAGCAGGAGGAGGAGGAGGATGAGGAGGAGGAGGGGGAGTGGGAGGGGGAGACCGAGGAGGCGTGAAATGGGAGCCGATTTTCGATTGTGCATCCTTGTCCCCACCACAGGTGTCCTGAAGCCGTGTCCCTCAGCTCTAGCTCCTTGCGCTGCTGCAGCCTTCCAGGCTCAAGCTTCAAGCCTACCAGTCCTCTTCGCTCACAGTCTACGAACGTCCATGTTGGCATTTGTACGGCCGTGCCAGGAACGGCCCGCCCATGGTGCCAGTGTCCAGCAGGGTGCGTCCTCAGGAAAGCCGATCCTGGAGGGTTCGCAGGGGGATGAGTCAGAGGGAATTGGTGGCCCAATCATTTCTCCTCGATCCCAAAACAGGGGTTAGGGTAGGGGGCTGGACCAACTCCGTCTGCCTCCACTCCCTCCGAAGCCCTCCAGCAATCTCCTGCAGCTTCTCTCGAAGCTGCCGCCAAGAGCCAAGGACAAACGAAGCAGTGGAGCGCAGCGCTGCACACGCTCCAGGCCGCCCTGCGGTCGCGCATGCAGGTCAGTGCCGTCGCCTACAATGTCGCTCTCGGCGCATGTGGGAAGGGCAGGCAGTGGCAGAAGGCTTTGAGTCTGCTCAGCGAGCTGCAGGAAGCGGTGTTGAAGCCAGACGGAAGCAGCTACACCGCTGGAATCAGCGCCTGCCAAGCATCCGGGCAGTGGCAGCATGCGATGCTGTTGCTCGGAGAAATGTTGGAAGCAAAGCTGGAGCCAAATGTAATCACATACAGTGTCGGAATCAGCGCATACGGGAAAGGCGGGCAGTGGCAGCGCGCGCTGTCACTACTCAGCGAGTTCTCAGGAATCAGGCTTGAGCCAAATGTCATCAGCTACAATGCTGGAATCAGCGCGTGCGAGAGAGGTTTGCAGTGGCAGCAGGCGCTGGCAGTGCTGAGACATATGAAGGACTCGAGCGTGGATCCCGACCTCATAAGCTTCAGCGCTGGAATCAGCGCTTGCGAAAAGGGGGGACAGTGGCAACTAGCTCTGTCGCTGTTCATCGAACTGTTGGGGGAGAAGTTGGAGCCCGACGTCATCACCTTTAGTGCTGCAGCCAGCGCTTGCGAGAAAGGAGCGCGGTGGCAGGATGCGCTGTGGTTGCTCAGCGGTTTGGTGAGGGCGGGATTGAAGCCAGATGTCGTCAGCTACAGTGCTGGTATCAGCGCGTGCGAGAAAGCTGGGCAGTGGCAACATGTGCTGCTGTTGTTCAGGGAGTTAGGGGCTTCAACGTTAGAACATGATATCGTTTGCTATAGCGCTGGCATTCGCGCGTGCGGGGGAAGCGGACAGTGGCAGCACGCACAGGCATTGTTGAGGGAGGCGTCGGAGGTAACGCTGGAGCTGAACATCATCTGCTACAACGCTGGAATCAGCGCATATGAGGTGGCTGGGCAGTGGCAGCGTGCAGTATCGATGCTCAGCGAGGCGTGCCAGGCGAACTTGAAGCCAGACTTAATTAGCTGCAATGCTGGAATTAGTGCATGTGGAAAAGGCGGGTGCTGGGAGCAGGCGTTCTTAGTGCTCAGCGATTTGCGAGCGTGGAAGCTGGAGCCAGACGTCGTAAGCTACAACGCTGGAGTCAGTGCTTGCGAGAAGTGTGGGCAGTGGCAGCGCGCGCTGTCATTCATCGACATGTTTTCGGAGGTGAAGCTGGAGCGTGATGTCATCAGCTACAATGCTGGAATCAGCGCGTGCGAGAAAAGTGGACAATGGCAACATGCGCTGTCGTTGCTTCGGGATATGTGCAGGTCGACGCTACAGCCAGACGTGATCAGCTTCAACGCTGGTGTGAGCGCGTGCGAGAAAGGCAGGCAGTGGCAGCAGGCGCTGCTGCTGCTCAGCACGATGGCGGAGGTAAGACTGGAGCCGGACGTCATCAGCTGTAGCGCTGGAGTCAGCGCCTGTGAGAAGGATGGGAAATGGCAGCATGCTTTGTCACTGTTCTTTGCTTTCAGGGAGTCGGATACGATACCAAACTCAATCAGCTACAATGCTGCAATCAGTGCGTGTGATAGTGGGGGGCAGTGGCAGCACGCGTTGTCACTGCTCAGCGAGCTGAGTCTAGAGTCGGAGTGTGATCTCGTCAGCTACGTTGCCTGCATGAGCGCGTGCGGGAGAGGTGGACAGTGGCAGCATGCAATGCTTCTGCTTTGCATGCTGCGGGAGTCGAAGCTGGAGGCGAATACCATCTGCTACAATGCTGGTATCGCTGCTTGCGGGGAATCTTCGCCATGAGGAAAGCCGTTCTCAGGGAAACGGGGCTTACACTCCAGGGCTCTCCCAAGGAACAGCTCTTCATCCTGAGTCCTGGCTGGACGGTCCCGGGGCCCGTGGAGGGCCCCGGAAGTTTGAAGACGGCGAGAAATTTCCAGGGCCCGTTTCCCTCGGAGCCCGTCTTTTTCATGATCAAATGTTGGCGGTGGCAGCACGCATTCGGATTGCTCAGCGAGTTGCTGGAGGCGGAGCTCGAGCCAGACGTCATCAGCTACACGGCTGCCATCAGCGCGTGCGACCAAGGGGGGCAGTGGGAGTTGGCGTTGTCGCTGTTCCTGGAGATGTTGGACGTTGCATTAGAAGCAGACGTCATCAGCTACAGTGCCGCAGTCGGCGCGTGTCAGAAAAGCGGACGCTGGATGCAGGCGCTGCTGCTGCTCCACGGCATGCTTGATGCTAAGCTAATGCCGAACTCATTCACCTACGCGGCTGCGGTCAACGCATGTGATAATGGTGGACAGTGGCAACATGCTCTGCTGCTGCTGGGCGAGCTGGGGGAGTTGGATGTCACCACCTGCACATCCAGGATCAGCATGTGCGAGGAAAAGCGTCAGTGACAGGATGCGCTGTGGTTACTGAGCGAGCTGTGCGAGGGGAAAGTAGAAGCAGGCGTTGCCAGCTACCCTGCTGGAATCAGGGCGTTCGAGAAAGGCGGGCAATGGCAGCACTTGCTGACAATCTTGAGCGAGCTACAGCAACCGCAGGCGGCACTGGCCAGATCTCGGTGCAGTGCAGGGGCCAGCCCTGCGTTGTAGTCTTTCGCTGGCGCAGTGTTCCCAGCTCTGTCCATATTTGGAGGTGGGCGCCCTCCTGATCACATATTGTGGGAGGGTTTGGGAGACGACGCATGTCACGGGCTTGGGTGGGGAGTTGGGAGGGAGTGGGGGAGGGATGAGTGAGGGAGGGAGAGACACTGGAAGCCAAGAGGAGGATAATGAGGGATGCGGGAGAGGAGGCAGGAGGATGAGGAGGAAGGGGGGATGAGGGGGAGAAGAACGATGGGTTCGGGAGGAGGAGGATGAGGAGGAGCAGGAGGAGGAGGAGGAGGAGGAGGAGCAGGAGGAGGAGGACGAGGAGGACGAGGAGGAGAACGAGGAGGAGGAGAAAGAAGAGGGGGGCTGCTCCGGGTCTTCCCAGTCTGTTTTCTTGTTAGTGCGAAATGGAGCTTGTGGAATGGGCACGGGGATGAGGTTCTGAGTGGATGTCTCCGTCTTGTAGTCATTTTTGCTCAAGCCTTCACGGGGTCACTCACATGAGGCCTCGGCGCGCGACCTGGGCCGCGGCCGCCGCCACCACGCTCCACCCGTTGCTTGCGATAGGCCTGTGGGCGTCAGCGGCCCCGCCATCCTGCCCGCCGCCGGTGTGCCCAGCGGCCACCTGCCCGGCGTGCCCGGGCTTCCCGTTCCCCGCGTGGCACGCTTCGGTGATCGAGGCCTTCGCGAGGGCGGCGGCGGCGGCGGCGGCTCTGGACCCTGGCCCTCCCGGGGGCCCTGCGGCTCCCTGCCTGACCGCTGGGTCAGGGGAGCTTGGCGAGGTGCTGGGCTTGCTGCTGCACCTGGACTAGCAGGTGGACTCGACCGCCGCGGCGGCCAAGAGCGCCTGGAGCGCCTGGCTGGCCGTGCGGGCCGTTGTCGCCAAGGTCGCTCTGGCCGAGATGCGTGATTGGCAAGTCTGTCGACGCGATGCTCTCGGCCAAGAAGCACCACTTGTTTTGGGGTGGACGGGGCTGACGTGGAGGAGGTGGAGTATATGCGTGAGCTCGCCCTTGGACGGCGGTTCCCCCTTCGACACGTACACGTACTGGCGCGAGAGGGTACTCTTGGACTTCGTTCGTGACGGGGTCTGGCGGATCGTCACTGCCGACGGCCACTGGTACATGGAGATCATCCGCTGCCGCCGAGGCTTGGGCGGCGCCGTGCGTGGGCTGCTGCTCGACTCGGCCGTGGAGCGGCCCGCGCGCCTTAGGGAGCGCTTCTACAGGTTCAAGAACGGGCTTTCGAACTCGGGCTTGGTGGAGCAGATCAAGATGGCGGAGGGTGAGGCTTATGCTCGGATCCGCAAGGTGCGCGATCCTCCGCCCAGCACCGTCTTGTGGGACGGCGCTCGCGTGGAGCACTAGGCGGCCATGGACTCGGAGGGCGCGGAGCTCGTGCCTCTTGCTGCTGGCCCCGTTGCTGCCCCGGGCGACGGCGTGGGCCGGGCGTTCCCAGCGCTGGAGGTGGACGAGACGTGGCTCATCGTCGACCCGTTCCACCCGGACTTCGGGATCAAGCGGAACCCGCTGCCCTCGGCCCCAGCTGCCGGGCTGCATGCCTTGGTAGTGGACAGCAGCGGGCGGCCCGCCGCGGCGAAGAAGGTGAAGGACTCCGAGGGTGGCTTCCTCGAGGCGGCCCGCAAGTGGTTGGACGACGTGGAGGCCGCTGATCGAGGTGAGCGCAAGGATGGCGGCCTGGAGGCACGTCTCCGACGGGCCCTGGACGGGGGCACGGCCTCGCCCGTGTCCGGCGAGGACGCCCGGACCCTCCCCGCGAATTTCGACGAGCACGGGGTGATCCTTGGCTGTGGTTTCCTATCTGGTGCCGCGAGACGGGGGTTAGCCCCCAGGGGCGCACGGGCAGGGAGATGAAGCTGCTGACGGAGATCTTGTGCCTGAGTGGGACCTACGACCAGAATAGTGACCCCTCCCTGGCGTGCATCGATGCGGTGAGTCGCCGCGTGCGCCTGGTGATAGAGGCGTGCGCGACGGGGGTCCCAGGCCGTGCTAATTGGGAGGGCGCGAAGGATTTCGCTGCGTCGGCAACGGCCCCTCGGCGGTGCCTCCCGAGATGCGCGCCGGCGCCCGCCGCGGCGCCGAGGAGGAGCTCGAGATCGGGAACGTGCGGCTGCGTGCTCGCGGCGTTCTCCCAGCCAGAGCCGACGGAGCTGCCGGCGGCGCTGACGGGCCCAGCGGGGGTCTGCCTGGCCTGGGCCGCGGCCCTGGCGCAGGCCCAGGTCGTGGACCCGAGGGGCCGTGGCCAGGGGCAGCCTGGTCAGGGCGCCGAGGGCGTTTGCAAGCAGATGCTCGCTCCCACCGGGTTGGGGCAGTGGCAATGCTCCCTGCCAGCGGCTGACCTTGTTGCGCCGTTGCGGATGGCCAAGACTGTGCATGTGATTGCTATGGTGATTGCATTGGTCGTGTCCCCATGTTGCCCCTCTCTCCGGCCCCGCTCCAAGATTTTCTTCAGGGGCAGGGCCGCCAGGCGACCCGGCTGCGCGGGCGCATCGGGGGGGCGAGTGCAGACGCCAACGCTACCGTGAAGGATGTGAATGGATTGGCAGGAGATCGTCATCGCCCGTGGCATGGGCCAGCGATGCTTTCTGTGCAGGCTGGAGTGCATCCGCGAGTCCGGGAGCGAGTCGCTGCTGTTTTGGGTTCCAGATTCGCGATGCCAAGCCAGCGAGTGGCTTCTCGGGAGCTGCTGCACGGACGAGCCGTTTATGACACCGAGCACGGCGGACGCAACTTAGTCAGTTTCTCTGGTGTCGCGGACGACGTCGCGGGGCGTCACGCGAACCAGTGCCTGGGGCAGAACTACGAGCGCATGCTGCGCCCGCGCGCTGAATTTTTGAGCGCGACACGAGTCGCTTCCGCCTATCGGTCCTTATTGGGGTCCCGTGCTTACCCGCGGCCGCCGCAAGTTTTGCGGCTGCTTCGCGCCCTGCGTCGCATCGGTCGGGCAGTGGTCTTGCCCGCTGGGGCCGCCCGTGAAAGTGTCGGGCTGTTTTTCGTGGAGAAGAGGGGGGGGGGGGGCGAAACAGTCTTCTTATCGACGCCCGATTAGCTTACGGGAGGTTCGCTGGTCTCCCAGGAGTCCACTGTTCCAGGCTGGAGGTAGCCTCCCTCTTGGCCGCGAGTCTCTCGCTCCCGAGCAGTTCCGCCAGCTTTCCCTTGGGCTTTCAGACGCGAAGGGCGTTTCCATTGCTTTCGGCTTCCGCTGCTCTTGCTGGCTATTTCGGATCGCAGGGCCAGGTTGCCGCCGGGGGGCTGGGAGTGGTTGGTCATGGAGTAGACGGGGGGCTGCTTGCAGTGGGCACTTTGGTGTCCGTTGGGGCTCGCTGCCGACGGGGGCGTCGTGGTTCCTATGCTTCTGTCGGCAGGTCGTTCACATTCCACTCTTCTTCAGGATTGTGGTCGCCCTGGCATCTTCGCCCTCGTCTCGGGCAGCCCCAGGGGGCGCCCTTCCTGGCCCGGCAAGCCCGGCAAGCGTCGCTGCATTGATGCGGATAACTCGCGGGTCATGGCGTCGGACCATGCGGAGACAGAGAAAGACGAGCGCGCCGCGGCTTCGTTACTCGAGGTTGCGGGTCTGAGCGCGCGCGGGCGCGAGGTCACCCAGTCGCGCGCAAGGGCCTTGGGTGTTCAGTTGGACCTCGGCGGGGCGCGTGTCTGTCTCCCCTCGACCAGGCTCTGGAAGGTCCGTCAGGGCGTCCTTTTCGCACTGCGCTGCCAGACTGCCTGGTCGAGCTTGGGAGGTCCTCTTGGGGCGCCTCGCCTTCTGCGCGCTCCTGGGTCGAGGCGGGGTGGGCATCCTTAGGGGCGTCTACGGTTTTATCGACGAACGCTATCTCGACCTGGCGCCTCTGCGGGGCACTGCCCGACAGGAGATGACCGCGGCCGCCCCCCTGTTTTCCTCGCGGACTCGTCTCCGAGCCCACCCTGGGCCCCAGCGGCCGTCTCGACGGACGCGTCGGAGGAGGGGCCCGGGGCCGCGGCGGGTTTCTGAGGCGCGGGATGCGCGGCCGAAGTGGGCGGCACTCCTGAGCGCAGTCAGTTCAGGGGGGTTCCAGGGGCGTCGGCCGGGGGCAATTTCTTTGGCGCGATCTGGAATGGGGGCGCCTGCCGGGTTCGAGGGCAACGAGAGCTCGCCGTCGCCTGCGACGGGCAGCTAGAGGGAAAACAATGCGAAGCCGATCCGGGCTCCAGCGAGGCCCCCCATGGACGTTCAGGCGACGCGCGCCGGCGCGCTTCTGACGGCCCCCTGGAGGTTTCATGGCGAAGATATCTACAGTCTGGGGTCTCGGGCTCTGGTCTTGGCGCTGGCCAGCGAGCGTCAACTGACCGACTGCCGGGTGCTCTTCACAGTTGATAATATGGCAATGTGTCTAGCTTTCGAACGGAGGTGCACTCGATAGTTTCGGGCCCTCACGTGCGTTAGAAGGAGGGGCGCCTGGTGTCTCAGCCTCGAGGACTGCGAGCTCATTTTCGGTGGATGCCCACGGCGTGGAAAGGGGGGGGGGGGGCCAGGCGAGGGCGCTGGCGCCTGCGGCTGCCAGTGCGCCGACTTCGACTCCGGCGCGGACGGGGGCTCTTTCGCGCAGTTCCCGCCAGGCCCCAGTGGCCCCGCCGCCAGCTCGGCGGCATGTGGCGGCGGCCAAGCGGTTGCAACGCTCCTCCAAGGAGAAGGGGACGGGCCCCCTCGAGGTCGCGTCGAAGAGCGACGACGAGGAGGTGGGCTGGAACAGCGACGCCACCTCGGGCGCGGAGGAGGCGCTTGCCTGGCCAACTCGGACGGCGCGAGCTCTCTCGCCACCTCGGCTGAAGAGGGCGCGGCGCAGGGTCGAACCAAAGCGTCCGGCTAGGCCAGGCCTCCTTCCCCTGGTGTCGGCGGCGGTTCAGGGGCGCGCCGAGATCCAGCGCCGCGAGCTGGTCGCGGGCCGGAGGAAGGGCGCCCACGGCCGAGGCGAGCCGCTCGGAGAGGCTGCCGAGGTGGATGCGTCAGTGGCGCGGCACCTCCAAGATCTCTCCGACAACGGCGAGAACGTCAGCAAGGGAGAGAAGGTGGCGGCGGGTCTCGAGCACTTCGTTCCGGAGTTCGGGGGGCATGGTGGCCTCCATCTTCCGCGCGGCCGACGAGCCTCGAAGGGGTGGCGGCGCCGCTGCCCCCCGCGCTCTCGGCGCCCCCCTGGCCGCGAACATCCGGGCGGCGATCGCGTGGGAGATGTGCCGCGACAACTTCTGGTATTCTGGAACGTGGCCCTCCGCGCGCAGTTCGTGCTACTGGAGGAGGTCCCGCTGGCACACGTGCGCGGGCTCTCTGCCTCGTGGATCTGCTTTGCATTCGGACGGGGGCGCGGGAGGGGCGTCCAAGTTGCATGCCGCCGACGAAAGCATCGGCCTGAGCTGCCGCTGGGCCCCGCGCATGAGCGCCATCGCGGCGGCGCTCATGCGCGGGGCAGCCCGAAGGGCCCGGTGTTCCATTTAACCTATGCGGCGCGCCTCGAGCGATTCCACGCGGCGCGCAAGCGGCTTCGCAGCAAGGTGGTGCCCTAAGGCACTCCGGCGCCAGCACGAGCGCCGTCTCGAGGGCCGTTTGCGCAGCCGATAGAGCCCCTGGTCATCGCGCCGCCCGTCATCCCAAACTCGGCGCATCCGACGCGACGCCGTGCCTGGCGGACCGGCGGACCTGCGCGGGGGCGCCGGCGGGGTGGGCAGGGCGGCTGGGCGCCATGGCATCCGGGCTCGACTCCGGGACCTTGGCGTGCACCGCTCCCTCGACATCGCCAGCCCCAGGAACATTCGGCATCACTTTGCTGACGCGAGATATGGGAAGATATTGGCCGCCATGATAGCCTTTGAATGCAGGTTCCGCTCTAGCCCGATACGATCTCGGGCCGTGCCCTGGGGAACGTCCGCGCTTTGGCCTCTGGCAACTTACAGGTATCAAGAATGCTGAAGCTCATTCGGCTGCTTCATCGTCTACGAATTGCCGTGGGCAGTGGAGAATTCAGTCATGAGCTTGCTTTGGCTCGCTCCAGAGTTTCGCAACTTCGCCGCGGACGCTTGTGTCTTAGTGAGAGATATTGGTCCGTGCCCGTTTGGCACCCCGTGGAGGAAACGATCCCGCCTGATGTTTGGTAACTGCGACGTGTGTGATGCCAGTCTCTCTGATTAGCACGTGTGTCACGGTCGTCGGGAATATTGCTACACTGGGCGCCGACACGTTGAGTTGGAAGTGCGTGTTATGGCATCAAGGGCACAGACTTACCCCACTAAGCTGTCCCAGTTGCTAAAAAAGTGCAATGTACCCAGTCCGTTCATCAACGAGCAATGCAGTGTTCCATCAGTTCGTAAGCTCACATCCTCGGGACGTTTTGCGATCAGATGTACATTTCATGGTTATGTACCCTCTGCCCAGTCTCTAGAACGCAAAAACGTGTGGGGCAGCTCGTGAATACGGTGGCGGAGTTGATGGTACATCTGCTTATCTGAAGTTGAAGTGCCTCATGTTAGTGCGACAAGGAGCTTGCGGAATGGGCACAGGTCTGAGCTTCTGACTGGAAGCGTGTCTGCGTCTGGTATTCGTTGTTGTTGAAGTCTCCCTCCCTCTGCCTCCCTCTGAAGTCTCCCTCCCTCTGCCTCCCTCTGTTCCACTTCGTTTCCAGGACCTCCTGGTTTTTCACTGTCCAAGCATACATATTTCAAGGGTGTGTACCCTCTGCCCAGTTTCAAGACTGCACACGTGTGTGGGCCAGCTCGTGCATACGGTGGCGAAGTTGATGACACCCACGCTTATCTGAAAAATAAGTATATCGTATCCTTTTCCTCTTCTTTTTTGATTATTTCCCGCTCCTCTTCCTCCTCCTGCTCCTCCCCCTTTCCGTAGTCGTCGCAGCGCAGTCTGACGTCGACATGAGCAGCAAACAGGGCGCGTGTGGCAGGCCCCACGAGTCTTTCCGACACCTATCCGAATTACTTGGCACAGCGTGCTTGCACTCTGGGCCCGTGGAAGTGCCGACTCGATTTTCGTGCTGCTCTTTTTTTCTGCAGTTCTGTAGCCATTTTGCCATAAGCTTGGGATGACATCTCACTTGATGTTTGTTGTCCCATTTGGTTATGGAGGCCGCCTTGGGTTGTACCGTATTCGTTTGATGGCAGCGATTCTGGCATGAACGAGCAGTGATTGTGCTGGTGGTGGCATTCTTGGCAACGGCGCTGCAAAGTGGTACTTTAGCCCTGTGCAGCAGCTAGCATTTCGTTTCTGTCGAAACGAACCGATTCGATTTCGAGGAGATCTATGTCTCCGACTCCGTGTTCTGCCTTCGGTGTGGGTTTCCTTGTGTCGGCCTGGGCTCGCGTCAGCGGGTCTCGATATCGATGCTCTCCGATCTGCCTGCCGATTTCTGCCGGTTCGGTACATTTCCTTGTCAGAATCGATTTTCAGATTCAGTGTCGGTTGGATGAAGGAGGTAGCTTTGAATGGCAGGCCGCAGCATGAAACCTGCGATCGTCACGGTTCACCGCCTTCATCACGACCTTGGATGAGGTATGAAGACCGTTTGCTGAGATTTTGCTAATCAAGCCGCTTGGGAAGCTGGCGAACCATAGCGACCGACGTCCAGGAATTACGTAAAAGAGGTCGTGATTTTGCATTTTGGGCAGCTGACGTGCACTGGTAATTTCGCTGTCGCGGTGCTTCTCTGAGGCGTCCCGTCCGTCCCGGGCTTTCGGTGGGATTTCTCCTTCTCATTCTCTGTCTCTTTCCTATTCGTGGCCATCTTGGGCCAGTTGTGGCTCCCCTTGGCCGTCTCGGCGGTCTGTTCGGGATCTCTTGGGGCATTCTCGGGCCTGGGGCGGCCCTGACCCACGGCCCGTCGTTTCCCTAGTTGTGCTGGACCATTTTTGGGTATGGTCGAATTGCTTGGATTAGACTTCTTAGACGCATTTGCAGAAGCGAAGGTGTGTAAAGGCGACAGCTTGGTGCGATTGGTAATGAATAGACACATTCGGTGTGTTCACCGTCGCATCTAGGCACGAATGCATGTATATATACATATATGTGCATGTAACTCTCTCTCTATATATATATATATATATATATAAATATATATACACATACGTACATATATATATATATATATATATATATATATATATGTATATATATATACATACAGATCTATCGTAAGTAAGTGGATAGATCGAATGGCCTTCCGCACATCCCGCCCACCGTGCCCGGGTTCTTGGGAGCCTCTGGGGCTTCCTGGGGGCCTCTTCAGGGCCTTTTGGGGCCTCTTGGGGCCTCTTGGGGGCCTCTTGGGAGCCTCTGGGGGCCTTCAGGGGGCCTCTCGGGCCGAGGGCTCGAAATGTCTGTTCGTGTCCCCCGTCT